>CM057836.1:25976287-26486287 GCA_030068075.1 Paguma larvata | reverse complement strand
TTTACTTGTTAAAGTATATATTTATATTATTTTTAAAACTTCAATATGTATCTAAGCCATCCAGTATAATATGAGTAAATAGTCCAGGAATGTTCAAATGTAGATTTATAAGATTAAATTAATTAATGAATTTGTCCTAAAACTCAAGGCTGTTCCCAAGGAAGACAAAAATGGGGTAGGATAGATTCCAAATATAAGACATGCAAGAGAGACTACAGATTCCGAAATGAAGTCTAATGTCACTTTTTTTCTGGTGTTCTCAGAATTGTACATATATTAAAGATTTAATACAGAAATTAAAAACAAAAGGTAGAAACAACCCAATTCTTCAGTGTGAATTTTGTGGACTTTTCATGCCCAGCATTTCCCTACATGGTATACACTAGCTTAAAATGAAAGAACTAGAAAAGCTCAAACACAATTTCCCTCTTCTCATTCTTTTCTTCCTCCCATCTCTCCCCTTCTGGCCCTTTCTCATCATCTTTCATCCTTACCCTTCCCTAGTTTTTCTGTTCCCACTCCTCCTTTCCCTTCCCTCTTTCCAGATCACTTCCCTTCCATTCTCTTTTCGGACAATTCAGTCTAAAAGTCATTAGTGACACCAACCACATTTCATGCTGGTGACAGGAATCTATGGCTGCCTGGTCGTAGACTGTCAGGGCCTCCGCAGGATGAGAAGGGTTTCAGTCCAGTAGGCTCCTATTAATCTTCAAATTCCAATCCAGAGCTCACCTTGTCCAGCAAGCCTTCTTCCATGACTTAAACCCAAGCTCCCAAGACATTTTGCCCATATGTATAATAATAAAGTCTTATTACATTTGGTGTTTAAATTGGTTCTCTCTTCTGTCAAATTGTTAATTATTGTATAACAGCGGTCATATCCAACATATTACATCTTCTGATCCTATGATGACTTGAATTTGTAAAATGAAGTTGAGTAAGAGAAGAGCAGTGACAGAGGAAGTATGGGCTTTAGATCTAGGTAGACAGAACTCAAATACAGGTTACATCCGCAACCATACTCAACTACCTGAACCTCAATTTTCTCATCTATAAAATATGAAAATACTGGGGTAGGGAGGCAATGGTAGCTACTTCCAGGCTGTTGACAGGCTGAAATAAAATAATTATAAATGTAGTTAGCACAACATAGGCCTGGTAATCAGTCCGTAAACACACTGTAATGGTGTCTTTGCTGGTTACGGGCTGTGATTTTGGAATCATTCAGTTGTATGGAATTAGGTAATACCTTCCTCCTGCCACCTTGGTTTTACTTATATGCATTAGGTTCACATGGGATGAGGTTACTTCTAAGGAAAGAAATCCTGTGGTACATACAATAATTTAATGGGAGAAAACTGACAAAGGAAGAGAAGAGGAAGTACCAGAAGTCAAACTTCGAGAAGAGGAACCATCAGGACGAGAGAGTCCACCATGGGGTGGGATGTGTCAAATCTGCCCAAGTTGTAACTCATGCAATTACACGGAATTGAATATACGTTCTCCAATTAGTTATATCTATAGTGTTTGCCCGCTGGACTCTGTGCCTATGGTGGAGATTCGCTGCATAAAACAGCCTCAGTAACAGAGCCAGGGGTAGGGAGGAAGCTGTTATCCTGATTCCAGGACATGGCTATCACCTGAACCTTCCAGTGTTGGGAGCTATCTTGGGCTCACAGGTTGAGACACCTACCCAGTGTTGGGAGCCATCTTGGGCTCACAGGTTGAGACACCTCCCTGTGTGGAAAGGCAGATGATTTGCAAGGCTCCTGCCAAACAAATGGCGCCCAGTCTCACCTCCTTCTAAATAATTTCTCAGGCTTGGATTTCTTGAGCTGCTCTCAATGGCCCCAAGGAATGTAATGCTCTTTTGTTTTATAGCATTTAAATAAAAAGGAAGGACCTGGAGCAGGATGCTTTGATGGATTACATCTGAATGAGAGTAGCCTGACCAGAAGTAATCTTAAAGTTGCATCTTGGGGATGGGTTGCACAGATTGATAGCAGTTATGGGCTGGCTAAATATTAGTGTAACTTGTGTAAACATTAGGCCCCTATTATGTAAATTCACTCATTCACAAGCAAAGGACAAGCATTGGGAATTCTGTCCTTGCTGGATGGATTGCACTTCCCCTATTGTAGTTGGAAGAATAGGCAGAATGACTCCTGGCTTGTTTATAGATAATTAACATAGGCAGGCCTAGGTAACACCCTGTTTATATGCTAATTAACTTGAAAACAACTTTCAAGATTGAGGAAATTGCAGCTTTGCTGATAAAAACACATTGTTCAAACTATGCTTACTGATGGAATGCCACTCATTGCTGTAAAGTCATTTACTACATTTAAATAAAGACACTGAGACCAGCAGAGCAGAGATGCCAGAATTGCCAGAACTGCCTGCTTGGTGATCAGACTACATCTCGTGGCTCTCTCATTTTGCCTGACTGTCCATTGTTTGAGGACCCCTGGACACCTGGAGCTGGAATTCGGCAACCCAGAACATCGGCAGATCCTCTGGAAAGACTGAGGTTGTAGTTATAACCAAAATAGGTGTCCCATTAAATCTTCTAACTTCTTATGAGCCAAGTAACCTGCTGTGACTAATCATAAGTGATCAGAAAGGTGGCCATTTCCCTACAGTGTCAGGAAGCAAATAGGTTCTAAGCAACCAAAACTGACTCTGGCTATCTTAGTTGTAGAAGGAAAGCTGATCCACCAAAGCCCAGGAAGGACAGAAAGCATAAGAGCCACAGGACCACTGTCAAAATCTCATATATAGTCTCTTTGAGGCAATTCCATTGAAATAACAACTTCCTTCCAAGGATGTGTCCCTCCATTCACAGTGCAAATTTCCTCGACACTGAGTCGCCCCGTCCTAGCTTGGATTAAGGAGATACCTGTGGGTCATGTGAGTGCAAGGCACTGTGATCAATAATCCCACTGGACCACATAGAAGAGGGAGGTGCAGTTTCCCAAAGAGAATGAGAAGCTGGACAAGCATAAATAGCAGTCTACTCCAAGCCCGCTGTCTGAGCAGACTGCCAGGATACTGCAGCAGTAATAGGGCCAAGACATCATGTGGCTAGGTCCCTGGGGACATCCACACCAGGAGAAGGGATTAGCAAGCCTAGAAAGGCAGGATCCCGGGCCAGAGCAGCAACATCTCACACTGTAGGCATTAGCGGCAGCAGCATCGCATGGAGTAAACTGGTCACAGAAGGGAACCAAAGGGCTTATTTGTGAAAACACAGACGACCTCACCTGAGAACTTCCAAGAAGTACATAAAAAATGGAAAGAATTAAAAGTAGGCCAAGGTCCACCTATCAGTGTTATAAATAAAATTCTCATATTGCACATGAAAGGTTGTTCCAAAAAGCCATTGGCAAATAAATGTTCCATTCCTTCTTGCCTTTGCTGGAGAATGTCTGGGTAGACCATTTAGGGAACCTACTGAAATCGGTTATTCATAAAACCCATCTTATACCAAAGTCTTGTCAAATGTAAGAACATTTAAAAACTTCAGATCACTGTTTAACACTATGTTGCTAAAATGGGTACATTAATTTCTAAAAATATTCTTCCATTTGATCCTGATATTACTTAACCAGCAATATTTTGTACAAATGAAGACCTTAAATTCCAGCTCAACTCTCTACTTGGGTTTCAAGGTTTACACAAATTACCTTCTATGTTTGGGACAGCTAAATATTTGCCATAAGCTGATCTCTGTTGATCAGAATTTAATTTCTCCAGATTTTAAGAAGAGCATGGCTTTCACCATGAATACTTATGGAGGCTTTGTTCTCAAGCCTTCTGGATATCACCCTCCAAAACCCTGGAGAAACCAAGGAAAGATGAGTTCAAAGATGAAAATCAGAATATAAAGCACACGAAAGCCTAAGGGTTCCTTCGTTGAGAGAAAAAACAACTAGCAAATTATCGTGTCCATGAGTTCTGAAAAATTGAAAAGTTTAAAAACATGAAAATATTTTACATGTGTTTTATATAGTTTTGTATCCTTCTTATTTCTATAGCTTCGAGTGCTGAGCAACTTTAGCTTTAGGATAGTATCTCCAACAAAAGTACATTTAGCCCATGAGAGCACTAATAATATATGTATTAAAAAAGCAACATTTCATAAGAAACATGTAGTTCCATTAGGAATTGCACATTCTTTGAGTCCTTTGTGCTTTCCAGCAGGATTCTGAAATGCCTTTATGATTGCGGAACCATTATTGCTTGTAGTCTCACCAAATAAGGCTTCACTGTCTCATAATTATTACTCAGAGGTTTGATGGACTCACATGGACTTTGTTGTATTCTAGCACACCAATAAGAAGCTCATTTTAAATCGTCAATAAATACAAATACAAAATTTTGCATTGTACTATACAAAAATACCTTTTACGAAAGAATACAGAAGAGACAAAGGTTGCTAGGCAACCTTCCAGTACAAGCTTTAGCTTTCAAGGTAACAAAGACACTACTGTACTTCCACCACCTGAAGGTTCTTGCTCAAAGCAACAAAAGAAAACTGATGGTGAGGAGTTGAAACATGACTCAGAACCACTGCCATTTTCCAAAATCATATTTGAGCATGTCTTATCAAATTTAATATGTCAATTTACAAATCAGTAAAATAAATATTATTTGGATCGTATCCAACTTTTAAAATTCAACTGGCATTCACTGCATGACTCTGAGCCTTACTTTCTGTGTGCTCTCAAGCTTATCTTTAAGCAGGGTCAGTAGGAGGGAAACTTCTCCGAGGGGAATTTGCCTTTGGTGGCTCCAACCTGGTCTTTTCTCTTCAGTGTCCCCGAGACATCTAATACCTGATAGTGGTTTCATAGGATTAAACTGCTTCGACAATATAGTAATAACTCAGTGAAAATTAATCCAAATGTCAGGTGTCCTATAATATTTGTACCACTTGAAAGAGGCCAGCTGTAGGAAGAGACTAAAGAGGGAATTCACAAGGGGCTGAATTTTAGGCAGAGCACCCCCTCAGAGAGAACAGAGTTCACCAGACCATCACCCATTATTCTGCCAAAAGCCCAGCATTGACATAAGGATTACAATCCTCTCCATCTATGGTACAGTACAGTGTAGGATCTAGAGGCAATCTGCCTGGTTTAAGTCCTGGCTCTGCCACTTAATAGCCTCATGACGTTTGACAAGATGCTTAATCTTCTGACCACCAGTTTCCTCATTCTGCAAAAAGGTGAGAAAAACGCCTACCTATCATATGACATTTGAGTGTTGATTTAAATAATATATGCAAATCCCTTTACATAGTTGCTGACATGTAATATGTGCACAACAAATGTTTACATTGTTGATATCTAATATTTAGTATCAGTACCTTCAATATTATGAAGGTCAGTAATAAATACTGCTCCATCTCATTTTTTAAGTAAATACTCTCAGAGTACTTATTAACTAAATTGTCATTGTCAGAATATGTTATTCCACCACATAGTATATAATACAGGAATGAATGGTGTGGTGTGGGGAAGAACATAGAAGTGGCACCAGATGGATGCAATAAAAGAACATTAAACATACACTTGTACCTTTCTTCAACCTGCTCCACTCGGGGTCATGTTATTATAGCAGTGGTGATATAGATAAATGATCCCTAGAAGAGGACGGTCTATGTATCTTAGTCCTGAGTTCCTTGCATTTATGTAGATCAGGCTATATGGAATTATGTACACTTAGATCACCACAGAATTTCAGATCTTTGGGCTACTATCTAAAGGAATACTACCTATAAAACCATAAAGAAAATTCCATCTACAGAAAGAAAATCAAGAACTACACTGAAGCTGCCTCAGCCACATGGATTCATACTTCAGAAATTCAGCTACCATCATTAGGATGCGTGGTGACACCCTTCTGTGCTTTCTGACCTAATGTAAGCCGCTTCCTTGTGTACTTACAGCTTCCGTTTTATGACACTAGCTTCCATATGCCTCACAATGGCTGCACCGGCCCCTTCCTCACAATGACTTTCTTCCATGGACAATGACAATGTGCACTGTTTTGGGTTCTAAATCCAAAAACTGAGATTCTAACATAGCAAAAAGGTGAAAAGTGCTGTAAAGGACAAACACTGCAATGTGCCACCCAGACCCTCTTTAGAAATAATGGGATTTCTCCCTTAGCCACTGGGAGTGCTCCTAACTGTTCCCAGCTGTCAGCCCCCACAGGGACTGCCTCAGCTGCCTCACACAAGGCAGTGTCCCCTTCCTAGGCAGCTGGGACTTATGAATAAAGATGATAATAACCTAGTTCTCTTGTCCCAACTTGGAACATCTCTGAAGGTTCGTTCCAGCTTCAAAACTGCATTGAGACTGCATCACCATTCAACACCTCCTTCTGCTCACTCCTGCTTCCTTCCTTCCCCTCTCCTCCTCCCCTTCCCCTTGTTAACCCTGAGAGCACTCCCAGATAACCTTCCTACACACCAATCTCCATCTCAGAGCACCTCATGGGAAACCAGTCAGTGACATGAGCATAACTCAGCCATTGTACACATCATATCTTCAAGCCAAACCATATAAATCGTCCTTGGCCAACAAAAGTACTGTTTGCTCTAGATAAAGCACTCATTTCTGGTCCAGTAAGCTATGACCCAAAGGCCAGGAAAAGAAGGTTGTGTGCTAGAAAACACCGTTTTCAGAGCAGCAGAAGCTCTGGGCTAAGCAGCAGGTTTGACAGCTCTTTACAGTCTCTTATCAATCCCAGGCTGGATGTGTTTGCTTCTCCTGTTCTTCCCATAATCTACAGAATTCAGTCTGAGTTCTTTTCTCTATACAGCTGTCACTGCCTCCTCTACTTCCTGGAGATCCCTGCCTACGCAAGAAAGTCTGGAACGAAAACATCTCCACTTTGCTGCTATCTAAAAACATCCCCTTTTGAGGGGGAGGGGCTTCCTGCTAATCATGACAAGAAAACAGAAAGGAGATATGTAAAACAGCAAACATAATTAATACATTCAGAAGAGTTGTTAAAGAGATTTTTAGAGATTCAAGCTTGTGCTATTGCACTAATTAAGACGCTCTGTGATACTTCTTACAAAATTTTAAGAATCTCTTCCTCCTCACATTAGTAATGACTGTATCTTTGTTGAGAAAAAAGACTTGTTTGTTTTGTTTAAAATTATGTGTGCTCATTATAAAAATTAAAATGATGCAGAAAAGTCTAACAAGGAAAAAAATTGCCCCAAATTCTACAGCCCATACACAGCCATAATTAACATTATGTGAGTACCATTCTATTCTAGTTGTCTGTCTATTCATATATCCAGAAAAATCTACAGACTTTCATTAAAATGGAATCATAATATGCATGCTATTTCAACTTTAAAAGTTCATTTTTAACTTTATTTAACCGAAAAATGAAAATGAGGCAACATTGAAGTAATCCTTGAATATGAAATGTCTCTTCACCATAAGAAGTATTCCCAAAAAATATCACTCTTAGGTCAAAAAGTGACTATGAAAGTGTTAAGTTCAAATAATTTCAACTGCATGTTTCAAAACTTTAGATGCTTCTAATGAAACCACGTCCTGTCATAAAAATGGGAGGGAGGAAGCAGACCACATTATCTTCTCTCTCCCTCCTCACTCCCTGACTCAGATTATATCATTTTTTTTATATTATCGAGTGTGGTAAAAATTGATGCTTCTTCCCCAATCTCTGTTTCCTACTTTTACAATTTTAAGTTTTAGTTAAGCACAAGACATCCCTGCTAAAGACATTTCCCTGACTCCTTTACAGGTAGGTATGGCCATCTGACAAGATTCTAGGTAACTAAATACTGGAGAAGTGATGTATACAACTTCTACACCATGCCTTGACAGAGAAAACACAGGCCCTTGCCGAGGCCCCCTTCCCACCTTCCCAAAGTCTAGAACGCAGACATGATGGTGATGGCTGGAATGTCCATGTGGGAATATGAGATGAAAGCCACATGCTGATGATGGGGCAGAACGACAAAGGAGTAGAAGCCTGCGTCCTAATATCCTCAGCCTCCAAAACAGCCCTGGATTACCTACCCAGGCTTTCACATGAGAATGAAATACATATCTATTTTATTAAAGTCAATTCATTTGTAGGTTTCTTTTTACAGCATCCTAACTGCATTCTAGCTAATATCTTAACTAATCCATCAATAGACTACACATTTATTGTCTACTCTAAAACCATAATTCCCAGAGTTAGTTTGTCTTAGTTCCATATTCAAAGCCATTCAGGGTTCACAGCAAGTCCCTTTTACTGTGGTATCTCCATCCCTGAATTCTGGGAGATTTCTCTCTCTCTTTGTTCTTATTCAGTTGGTTGGTAGTACTTTAGTGTCCCATTGCTGCTATAACAAATGTCCATACACTTAGAGCTTAAAGCAAAACAAATGTCTGATCTTACAGTCCTGAATGTGATAAATGCAAAATGAGTTTCACTGGGCTAAACCCAAGGTGTTGGCAGGGTGACATTCCTCTCGAAAGCTATAGGAGAAAATCTGCCTCACCACCTTTTCCAGCTTCTACAGGCCATTTGCATTCCTTAGCTCATGGCCCCTTCCTCCATCCTCAAAGCCTATAATATAGTAACTTCAAGTATCTCTCTGATTGTGACTTTTTCTTGTCTCCTTCTTTCTCTCTTTTTTATTTATTTATTTTCAGGGAAAGAGAGCGAGAGAGAGTGCAAGCAGGGGAGGGGCAGAGAGAGAGGGAGAGAGGCAGTACAGCAAGCAGGCTCCAAGCTCAGCTCAGAGCCCAATGCAGGGCTTGACCTCACAATGGTGGGATCAGGACCTGAACTGAAATCAAGAGTCAGATGCTTAACCCACTGAGCCACCCAGGTGCCCCACCTCCCTCATTCTTTTACATGGAAAGTTGGGATCACGTTAGGATCCCGAGTAACCCAAGATAAGCTCCACCTCTCAAGATCCTTAACAGCATCTACAAAGTCCCTTTTGCCATATAAGGTACTATATTCACAAGTTCTGGAGATTAGGACATGGACATTTGGGGAGAGGGTACATTATTCTGCCTTCCACAGATGTTTTCATTTTGTTCTCTTTCTCTAATCTCATCAAGTTGGTTTTTTCTAGAAAGGGTTCATGAGTGCTTCATTGCCTGAAGTATATGATATACTACT
This sequence comes from Paguma larvata, assembly GCA_030068075.1. Classification (NCBI taxonomy): domain Eukaryota; kingdom Metazoa; phylum Chordata; class Mammalia; order Carnivora; family Viverridae; genus Paguma; species Paguma larvata. Next base: position 26,477,116 of record CM057836.1, on the reverse strand, counting down.
GAAAATGTATGTTTTCTTTTCTATTTGAAAACAACTTATCTGAATGTTAGATCACCCCTTTTTCTAATATGGTACTTACTGCTTTACTAAAAGAAAACTTGACAGCAACATGTCATTTTTCTCTTTGTATACGATGTTCTTTTTCTACCTTAATGCCTTAAGAATTCTCTCTTTATTCCTGAAGTTCAACCTAACTAGCCTATGTCTTCATGTGGATTGCTTTTTATTATTTTTGCTAGGATATAATAGCCTCATCCAACTTACTCATTCAGTTCTTTATTTCATAGTAATTTTCTTCTACTAACAACCTCTTAAATACATTTTCAGTTCCATTTGTTAGATTATATATATGTCAGGGATATCAGTCATCTTTGCAATGGACTTATTGTCTCTCTTTTATTTTTTATTTAATTACTTAAATATCTTATTCGTTTTTGTCTGAATTCAATATCATCTCAAGCCTAACGTCTAAATTGGTATTTTTGTTTTCACCTATGCTAATCTGTTCCCTGTTTCTTTTTTTTTTAATTTTTTTAATGTTTATTTATTTTTGAGACAGAGAGACAGAGCATGAGTGGGGGAGGGGCAGAGAGAGAGGGAGACACAGAATGTGAAGCAGGCTCCAGGCTCTGAGCCGTCAGCACAGAGCCCGATGCGGGGCTTGAACTCACAGACCACGAGATCATGACCTGAGCCGAAGTCGGCAGCTCAACCGACTGAGCCACCCAGGCGCCCCATGTTCCCTGATGTTTCTAACCACTTTATTTTTCTGTGATGTTTTAGTTTCGTCCTCAATTTGTTTTATTTGCTCTAGAGCATCTTCATTATGTTATCTATCATCACTTCCCTAAGATGTTACGTGACTTGTTTTACTACATTATCAAGTAACAGAGAATTTGTGAGCGTTTTCTTTTGTTCCGGGTCATTGGTACCTCCCAGACTGGATTCATAGTTTGTTCTTTTTTGCTGTTGTTCATGCCTGCTTTTGTTGTTGCTGAAGTATGTCTTCACAGCTGTGCTGTTGTTTCTTCTCAGGCTTTCCATATTCAGTCTGAGCTGCTTTATCCCAATATTTTTTCTGATATAGTGTGGGTTGCTGTTTGTTTTCTCCTCTTGAGTATTATTTGAGAGTTGGATATCTCATTTTCAACCATAGACTGAGTCATAGCAGATGGGGGGGGGATGAGTAAAAAAGAAAGAAAGAGCTCTACTGATGCTATGTACAGTCTCTTGAAGAATATAAGGGCTCCATTCTTCCTTTTGAGATCATTCACTCCATCTATTCAGGGACGAGAATTGAGGGCATGAGGTGATACCATGCATATGACCAAGGGTAGATCTAGGATTTGTGGGCATAAAGTTTATACAATTTCTTACATCTTTAAGGACAAGAACACACAGTTATGGGACAAAATCAGATCTGAATATGAACTTTTTTTTTATGCTTATTTATTTTTGACAGACATAGAAACAGAGCGTGAGCAGGGGAAGGGCAGAGAGAGAGGGAGACACAGAATCTGAAGCAGGCTCCAGGCTCTAAGCCGTCAGCACGGAGCCCGACGTGGGGCTCGAACTCACAGACCGTAAGATCATGACCTGAGCCGAAGTCGGACGCCCAACCGACTGAGCCACTCAGGCACCCCTGAATATGAACTTTTATTTAGAATGAGAAAGGATACCACAACATTGTAAATGTTAAAAAGATGGCAAATACCATAAAAGCATAACATCCAGAATTACAGTTAATAATTAACCATCTACATACTTCTATAACACTTTTTCCCTACATTTGTGGCCACGATCTTTCACTTAACTCTTAATATGACCACAGTTTTTTGTAAAATCGTTTTCTGTAGCAAGACTAGAAAGATAATCTAGTTAGTCTCTGCTAGCATATTTATCAAAATTTGCTTCTATTATTGATAGTTTTATTATGGAGAATCTTTTATCTTCACAATTCATTCTTGGTAATATATAAATTTGGGGGAATACTATCAAATTAGAGATTCTCTATCTAAGTTCTTTCATATGTAAGATGTCATACATGGAAGTTTTTCTAATTTCTGGATTCTGATTCCAAATTTTTCATACTTGTTTCTCCATATTTCCAGTGCCAGGTACTATAGGACACTATCATATCATTATTCAGCCTCTGGCTTTGCAATTGTTTATAAATGACTCCAGCTGGACTTGCAGAGCACAAGGTAGAACTATTTCTGGAGGCAATTTCTAAATATCTACATTGGTCCAGCTAATGATTACTTAATATTTATTAATATACTTGCAAACTACTTAAATATACCTCACTAAATCTAATCACTGCATCAGTTCAACTTACCCTTAGTTAATTCACAAAAAATACCACTGGCCACTCCATTGCCACCCAACACAAGGAGAAACCAGAGTAGAAAAAAACAGATCTCTTAACTGACTGCGATCAAAAATATCTTCCTTTCACAAAGTTTACAAAAAACACAAGATAATGTGAAAATAAAGTGCTAGGGCCCTTTCTGTGTCATTTGAAAGGACTTACGCAAATGAGAGACTCTGAAGCTTAAGTTTTAGTCTGTTCACTATATGTGTATCTCTAAATCAATGGACATCCTCAAGTCTTGGAGTGCCTCTCTGATTCATGTGAAACCCCAGACCCTTCCCCTCCGCGCATTTCTTTCAATTACTCTTCTCTCCTCATTCCAATACCTCCCATCAGAGGAAGGAAAAGATAAATCCATTCAGTTGTCTTCTTTCCATGTTTGAAAGTAATAGACATCACTGCTATAATGCAATTATGTATTCCTGATAAACTTTATTTTCTGTAAAATTATGTATTAAAAATTAGAAAGTTTATGGGGATGAAATACATTTGGAACAATTCATTGAAAACCTGTGCAACTTTATAAGCAGAGTACTAATACCAACAATACCAATCCAAATAAAAATACTAGCCACAGTTAAATATCTACTGGCATTTGTTGGGAGACAATTCTTGGACTCTTTAATTTTTTATACAGCCCATGCTTTCTGAGCAAAAGTCAGTGATAGGTTTTTGTTCAAGGAAGATTGGAGAGTAAACCTAAGAGAGAGAATACCTCCTTCGCCACATATATTCCACATTAGGAAAGTCTTATTTCTCTTCCCCAAGGACATTTGCATATGTCCCAAGGATAAGAGTAATAACTTTGCAGAAGAGACAACAGGCAGGTCATTAGCAACCCTGATAAAAGCTTATAGTCTCCTAAGTTTGGGATTTGTTTCCTGTGATGAAAACCCACTCTATGTACGGAAGTATCTGGCTTTAATTTGCATTTCCCTGTGGGAAGCTGGGGTTGGGGAACTGATGCAAGATGCTACTCTCACTATTTTCACTGTGAGCAATAAACCATCTGTGTCCCTTACCCAAGGGTCTTATGTTCTTCTGGCCGTGTGTGTGTGTGTGTGTGTGTGTTCTATGTATACACACACACACACACACATCCTGTGGCAAGCTAACTTGCTGGCTTGCAAATGGGATAAAATCTTAGGCCTTTAACAGTTTCTGGTTTAACAGCATTTATATCCAACATCATAATTTTTCCTTAAGTCTTGGGAATTTCTCTTACCTTTAAGATGTGGGTCCTTAAGAAACCAACTTCATCAAAATTAAAAATCTGATCAAGTTTATAGCCTTTTTCAACAATCAATTTTAACACAGAATATAACATCCTTATAGTTTCTTCATCTGTACTCCCAGATTTAACAAAGGCCTTCGTGTTTTAGAAAATGTAGTAGTTGTTGAAGTCAGTAACCTCACTCCTATTTGCACTCAGAGAAGATACATTTGTAAGATGTGCAACTTTTTTTTCATAGAGATTTTATCTATCACCTAGGTTTTCTCTTTAATTTTGAGAAAGTTTGCCCCTGATCACTTTAAAATATTAATAAGATGGGGTTGGGAGAGGGAACTCACACACGAACCAAAACTTTTTTCATCATTCTATGTCAACAAACTCACACTGAAAAAAACATGTCTTATAAAAGAGCACATGTGTTAGGAAAAATTCTCAGGGTTTGCTTTTGTTTTGTTGTTTTTAACCTACTGGTTTAAACATAGGGTCTAGTTTATGAGCTATGCCCTGTGACTCCAGAGTACATACTCTTCTTTTCTAGCCACCACTTTTCATATTATTAGCTTGTTCTCCTTTCCTTGTTTGGTTCCTACTTGTTTTGGGGGGGTCCTCGTGTGGGGGATGGGGAATAGAATTTTCTTGATGTGGTCCTCTCATGTTTCAAAAATAATTTTTTAGTAGCTAAGCATGAGGCAGGACAGTGCAACACGAATAACAAAAGCTAAAAAGGAGGCCACCGCCTTTTTCATCTAGTTTTCTGCCAGGAACTAATGAAGTAGTCTTAAGAACACAATTAATGTTCAGAAGTCCATCTGGAACATATGGGAATGGACTTAAATATCTTTTGGAGTGTGTAGTAAGAACACTTAACATGAGATCTACCCTCTTAACGCATTTTTAAATGTGCAATACATTATTGTGGACTACAGGTACAATGTTAAATATCTTCTAAGTTTCTTATAGTTTACAAAATCTATGATCCACAGAAAGATGAGGTATATATACACATTTCCTATTCCTCCCAATAAGGATGGTAAAAAAAAACTCTGGACATTATAAAACAAACATTAGAAGTCTCTAAAAGGTAGAAAGAACCAGGTAGATCTCATGATCTGAGAAACAACTTGATAATGAACATCTTGAGTTTTCTTTTACCCACACAGACTAGGTACTGAGAAACCAGCAATTCAGAAATGTCAAAGGGAACAGACAAAAATAGCCTGTAGTCACCCTCCTACACTGTTGGTGGGAATGCAAACTGGTGCAGCCGCTCTGGAAAACGGTGTGGAGGTTCCTCAAAAAAATGAAAATAGAGCTACCCTATGACCCAGCAATAGCACTGCTAGGAATCTACCCAAGAGACACAGGAGTGCTGATGCATACGGGCACGTGTACCCCAATGTTCATAGCAGCACTTTCGACAATAGCCAAATCATGGAAAGAGGCTAAGTGTACATCACCTGACAAATGGATAAAGAAGATGCGGTATATATATATACAATGGAATACTATGTGGCAATGAGAAAGAATGAAATCTGGCCATATGTAGCCAGATGGATGGAACTGGAGGGTATTATGCTAAGTCAGTTAGAGAAAGACAGATACCACATGTTTCCACGCATAGGTGGATTTTGAGAGACTTAGCAGAAAACCATGGGGGAGGGGAAGTGGGGAAAAGAAAAAAGAGACAGAGAGGGAGGGAGACAAAACAGAAGAGACTCTCAAAGACTAAGAACAAACAGAGGGGTGAGGGGGTGTGGGAGGGGGGAGAGTGGGTGACGGGCATAGAGGAGGGCACTTGTTGGGATGAGCACTGGGTGTTATATGGAAACCAATTTGACAATAAATTATTAAAATAAAAAAATTTAAAAATTTAAAAAAGAAATAACATTTAGATTGTCTTCATACTATAAAGAAGTAGAAATAAAAATATATTCTCCCTCTCCAGAAAAAAAAAATAGCCTGTAGAAAAGCCTGCTCTCTAGCCAAAAGACCAGGAGAGGATCTTGAATCCAAACCTTGCCTAGTAAAATATAATTTTTAGACAATAACTGCTCTACAGCAGCCAAACACCACACACGAACACACATATGCGCGCGCACACACACACACACACACACACACACACACACAAAAGACCTGTGGCCCCACCCCCCACTCATACCAGCAAAATCCAAGTGGGAATCTAGACTTCGGCCCTCAAGAGGATGGAACAAAGCCAATATCCAATACTCTTGCCAAGATGGTGTGAACAAAAGGCCCAGTAGGGAAGTGGGGCTTTCATACCCACCAGGTGTAATGAGAATCTCTCTTATGGTATCAAGAAAGCCTGGACTTTCCCCACCACATGGCATTAAGAAAGCATTGCTTGCCTTCCCCAGTTGGGTAGTGTCAGGTCAGGCCTAGTGGAGAGTCAAGAGGAAGAGTTTTACGACTGCCCAGGGATAAGGAAGCCACATCCCCAAAGCTCCATGGTGTCAACAAAGGCCACGTGGGAAGCAGTAACAAAACAACCCTCTTCCTCCCAGCCAGGAAGATAACAGTAGAGAACGAGTGAGGATCTGGAACTCCAACTCTCCCCCACCTAGCAGTAATGAGAGATCCCCCATCTCCGATGTTAGCAGACCTTGAGTGAGGAAACTGGTCTTCTACTCCCTCCTCCCTCCCTCATGAGATGGTGTCCTCTACCTCCTTCCCTGCCAGAGCACTATCAGAAAAGCTAGCTAAAACAGAAGGTTTAATCACTTCCAGAGTCTTAAAGTATATAGCCCAAAATATCCTGTTTTCAATCAAAAATCATACATCATACGAAGAACCAGCAAGATGTCAAACAATTTAAAAACACATCCAACAAATGCCAACCCCAAGATGACAGAGGTGTTAAAATTATCTGACAAAGATTTTAAAACAGCTTGCTTAAAAATACCCCAACAAGCAATTAGAGGAATAACTTGAAAAAAAAATTTTCAATAGGAAGTCTCAGCAAAGGAATAGGAGATATAGAAAAGGAACAAATGAGGGTACCTGGGTGAAGCCTGCTTGGGAGTCTCTCTCTCCCTCTTTCTCTGCCCCTCCCCTGCTCACAATTCTTTCCAAATAAATAAACAAACAAACAAACAAACAAACATTTTTTAAAGAGAAAAAAAGAAAGGAATAAATGGAAATTTAAAACTGGAAAATTCAAAAACCAAAAGAAAAAATTCAATGAGTGGACTCGACAGCCGAAAACAGAGGACAAAGGAAAGAATCAATGAACTTGAAATCAAACAAAAAGGATTACAAAATCTAAACAACAGGGAAAATATTAACTGAAACAAAATAAATGAACAGAGGCTCAGGGATCTCTGGGACTTCCAAAAAAAAAATAAAAAATCTAATATTTGTCAACGGAGTGAAAGAAAAGGAAAAAGAAGGCAGGACTGAAGAGTATTTAAAGAAATAATGAATGAAAACTTCTGAAATTTGGCAAAGGATAGAAGCTTATATATGCAAAAAGAGCTGAGTAACCTACAAACAGAATATATGCAAAGAAATCCACACCAAGACACATCATAGTCAAACTTCTGAAAATTAAAAAAAGTTTTGAAAACAGCAAGACAAAAGCAGCACTTTACCTATGAGGGAAAAACCATTCAAATTACAGTAGCTATCTCACCAGGGAAACTATAAGGAAAGACACAGTTTTTTAAGTGATAAGGAAAATAATTCTCAATCCAGAATCTTACATCCAGCAAAAATATCTCTTGGGATTGATGAGGAAATCAAGGCAGTTTCAGAAGATGAAGAGCTAAGAAAATCTGTTGGAAGCAGGTCTACCATAAAAGAAAAAGGACTAAAGTTCTCTAAACAGAAAGGAAACAATTGAAGAAGGAATCTTGAAACATCAGGGGGAGAAAAAGAACACGTTAAGCAAAAATATGGGATAAAACAACAGACTTTCCCTACTCCTCTTGACTTTTCTAAATTATGTTTGGTGAAAGAAGCAAAAATTATAACACTGATTTGGTTCTAAATGTATGTAGAAGAAAGATTTCAGACAATTATATCATAAATGGGGAAGAGTACAGGGACATAAAGAGAATTAAGGTGTTTGTGCTATACTCGAGCTGACAAAATGCTGACACCAGTAATCTGTGATAAATTATATATATATATTATATACATGTTGTGTATATAAAATAATACCAATAGCAATTACTAAAAAAACTGCAAGAGGTGGTAACACTCAAAACACTATAGAAAAATCAAGATGTAATTCTAAAAAAATGTTCAAATAACCCACAGGAATTCAGGAAAAATGGCTATATTAATATCATATAATAAAGACTTCAGAACAAAGAAAATTACCAGAGACAAAAAGGAACATTATTATATAATGATAAATGGATCAGCAAGAAAACATAACAATTCTAAAAACGTATGCACCAAACCACAGAACTGCAAAATATTTGTAGTGAAACTGATAAAGTGAAAGGAGAAACAGACAGTTCCACGTTTCTGGTTGGAGACTTCAACACCTATCTCTCAAAAATCAATAGAAAGACTATTTGGAAATTCAGCAAGGACTCAAACACATCAGCTGACAGGATCTGATCAACATTCACAGAATACTCCACCTAACAACAGAATACACATTCCTTTCAAGGACCCACACAAGGTGAACCATATAATGGAATTCTGGGACATAACCCCACCTCTTCCTTGTGTCATCATTCCCCCTCAACTAACAGAAAGCCCACCTACCATCTCAACCAATCTCTCAATTCCAATGTAGATATGTACACTATATTACAGCTTTGGGACGTTCTAGTCACCAGATCCCACAGAGTAGGGAAGAGGAAAGATAATGGCCATTCAAATCTCCCCCAGAGATACAATCCCACTCACTCTAGAATTCTATAGCTTGTTCAGGAAATAAGTAGGATTAAATGGAACCTTGAATCCAAACCTTGTAAGTGGCACAGACCACAACCATCAGGATCCTGCAGCCCTAGCAGAGAATGGCTTGCTCAGAGTACTTTCCAAGACTGGGATTCATCAAGCATAAAAGAAAAAAAAATCATATAACTGGTGTTTTAATTAGATTTAGCCATTGAATTCCATTGTAAAGCCTGCACCTACCACTAAGAAAGGGTAAATGACTCTCCTTCAAATATGCATTAATTCTAGGATACCATTTAGAAAATTACTTCATCCAATGTACTAAGTGGCACCCAAATTGCCCAGAAGAGTTATTGTATTTCCCCAAAGTGAGCAATTGACTCTTTTCTAACCAGTTCTATCAAGTCCAATTAGAAGCAGAATATAACTTCCTAGATATTTAAAATAGAATAAGCCAGTATTATAAAAGCCAGCTGAGTAATTTATAGGAATTTTTTAATATACTGGTAATATTCCATTAAGATAAGCTAAACTGCCATTTGGAGAGTAATTTTCATTATATATATATAAGGATAGAACCCATATTCTGTCACTCCCCAAAGGCTGTGTGTGTGTGTGTGTGTGTGTGTGTGTGTGTGTGTGTGTAGGTACTGGTGTCTGACTTAGAACATTTCCAAATTGCTTTGTTGAATTATTCTTTTTCCTCTTTATTTTTTTTCTCTAAAGGTGTTTGTTTTCTCCATTATCATCTATATACAACAACAGGGACCAACAATATCGGCACATTCTTTTCCTGTTACATAAATTACTGGGCAGTAATATTATTCATACAGCTCTCTTGGGAGACAAATCTGAATCATAAAATCAAGTTTTATCCATGATTCTACCTTAAGTGCAATATGAATTTGTGAAAAATGCACCCCACTGGGAGTCAGGTAACAAAAATGTGGGCACTAAGCTTAACCTCTGAAGTCCTCAGTCTCCCCTTATGGAATGTAAGTATTGAGATCTTTCTTCTGCCTCGTGAGGGAGCTGCAAAGCTTAAATAGGCTCATATGCAAGAAAGTCCTTTAGGTCCCTTGGGACTAAAGGGATAACAATGAGAATTCATAGTTCATATTTTTTACAGCAAATCCAAGAAGGCCTTTATAAATTTTAATTAGTTTCTTTAAACCCCTGTAGATAGGTCTCTTTTGCCCATTTCAGAAGTTAGAATTCAGACACTGGGAAGTTAAATGGTTTGCCCCGATGATATAACTCCCTGGAATTAGAGCAAAGAGTTCCTCGCACCCATTGCTGTGAGGAAGCAACACGGAAGCATCCATGGGCCTTGTGAGCACAATCATGGTACAGAAGCTTTAGTGTATGGTTGAGCTGTGTGACTCTGCTGCAGGGTGCCAGAAAGATTCTTTTAATTTTTATTTTTGACAGGCTGGGGATTTTTCATTTGGGAAAAAAGGGGAGAGAGAACACTGAACAGCAGGATCGAAATCATAATCCCTGTTTTTAATGGAAATGTGAACTCGAGATTTTTACCTTTGCGTGCCCCCGCTTGAAATCATGCCCCGGGGAAAGTCTGTCTTCCTTCCAACCAGCTGGCGCAGGGTGCGCTGTTTTAAACAGTCCAACTCAAATGTGTTCTCCTTTTTAGGTTCTCCCTAATAAAGCATTATATAAAAGATGCTGATACTGGAATGAAGCGTGTATGCTTCCTAGTGAATGCCTAATTAAATATTGCCTAACCAGAACTGTAAGAAGGAAAAGAAATGCATGTCTGCCTTCTGCAGTTTGGGATTCTTGTTTACAGTGGGTGGAACTCCAGTGAGTCGCTACTAAGGAGTGAAACTGGATGCATTCTTTGGCTTCTTTGCTGTTCTCCACACTTTCGCTTGTAAGAGCTGCGGGACTTTGCACAGTTGGATGGTGTAAAAAGAGAGAAATTGACACAAGCGATAAAACAATAGGGGCTCTCAAACCATTTCTCTCTTATTTTATGGGAGTTTTTGTTTGTTTGAGGGGTTTTGTTTTGTTTTGTGGGTGTTTTGGAGTTTATTTCTTGTTTTTATTTTCTGTTCCTTGGCAACACAAGAAAGGAAAACTGATATAAAGTATTCAACTTTCCAAAGCTTCAGGAAAGGCCACAAGATACTCTTTTACATAACTTGCTTTTTTTTTTTTAAACTCAAGCACTGAAAAGTAGAGGATTTGGGATTGAGACAAAGAGGGAAAACTAGAGGGATCTCTCTTCACCTTCCTTCTCTGGGCTATAATACACAAATATGTAATAAGCTGAAATTCCAGCCAGTAATATGTTTTTAGGGCAGAATTCTGCAAGGAAAGGGCCACTTATCTAGACATAACCACCCTGGACCTCATCATGAAGAACCTAACAAGTTAATCTGGACCCGAGATACTGTGTAAAGATGTGAGACTTCATGAAGGCAGGATTTTTGAGAATGCCAAGACAGGGCATGAAATAGTTGTTACAAGTTCAAGCTCTGAATCATCGCAGGTCTTCATCATCTTAAACCTTTGTATCTTAGCTCTTTCATCTAGGAATTGCATGACATTGAGTAAATCACTTACCCTATCTCTTGTCTTCATAGCAGCATTCTTCCCAACAGCCAAAAAGTGGAAGCAACCGAAATGTTCATCAATTGATGAATCGATAAGTAAAATACACTTATCCATACACTGGAATATTATTCGACCATAAAAGGAATGAGAGCACTGGTACATGCTACAGAGCGGATGAACCTTAAAAACATCATGTTAAGGGATGCCGCGGTTGCTCAGTCGGTCTCAGTTAAGTGTCCAACTCTTGATTTCGGCTCAGGTCAGGATCTCACTGTTGGTGAGTTCGAGCCCCGCAACCAGCTATGTGCTGACAGCACTATGCCTGCTTAGGATTCTCCCTCTCTCCCTTTCTCTTGGCCCCTCCCCTACTCTCTCTCTCTCTCTCTCTCAAAATAAATAAATAAATTTAATGAAAAAATATTTTTAATAAAAAAATTTAAAAAACATCATGTTAAGTGAAAGAAGCCAGTTAAAAAAAGGCTACATATGGTATGACTCCATTTACATGCAATGTTCAGAATGGGTAAATTCACAGAGACAGCAGATTAGTGGTTCCCAGGGCCTGGTGAGAGGGAAGAATGGTGAGTGACTGCTAATGCATACAGGGTTTCTTCTGTAGGAAATGAAAACACTCTGAAATTTGACTGTGGTGATGGTTTACTTAGCTTACTGAACATACCAAAAGTTACTGAATCATATACTTTAAAACGGTGAATTTTATGATATGTGGATGATGTTGCAATTGTTGGGGGGAACCTTGTTTCTCATCTTTTAAAATGGATTAAATGTAGTTTCTCTCTCATACGACTGTTGTTAGCAATTAAATAAAATAATGTAACGCACATTAACACAGTGACCAGTATATAGTAAGTGCCATGTTAATGTTAATTACTCATGGGAACTTGATTTAACTTACCAGTCACAGTTAACATACAATGAACTATAAAAAGCATGATGCAGTAGGTTCTCATCTGACCTCCAGAGTTTCTCAACTATGATCTGGTGATGGACCATAAGAAGTATGGCTAACTTACTTAGTTAGTGTGGATCAAGCTCTGATCCAGCCTGCATTATCTTCTAAAAATCCCATGCTTATATCGTCCCAAACTGGGATGATGAGATTCAGCAGCTAAAAATAAAGGAAACCCAGTTAAATCTGAACTTCAGACAGTCAATTCTGTCTTATTATAAATATGTCCCAAATGTTTCATAGGACATACTAATACTTTTAAATTATGTAACATTTGGGATACACTTAAAGTAAAAAAATTATTTGTTGCTTACCTAAAATTAAATTTTAGCTGGGCATCTGGCAACCCTACTACATGTAGGTCTACATGTAGACATGAGGTCTACCCTAGGCTGGAAGGCCTCCTGCCCAATCACAGCCCTTCTTATAAAGACTCAGTAAGTGCCCAGGCTCAAAGCCCTCCCTCAGGGTACTGCACACTCAGCGGATTTCTACCACAATTCCACTCCCATATACTCTAAAAAACATAGCTCTTCCACCTCCGAATTGTCTATGCCAGAGTTTTTGTCCTCAATGCAGAGAATAAGTATTCCCCAGGGAATAAGCATTTTTCTGCACCATGGCAATAGATGAGGCAGATTAAACTCTTAATAGTTGGGAATGTTATTCCTGGTGGGAGTAGAACAACTACATGTGTACGGATCTTTTCTGGGACATATCCACCTCCCTTCCCCAGCAATAAGTGAGGACTTAATACCCAATATCCATGGTTTATACAAAAAACACAAACACACACAAAAATAATGTGTGAATACAAAAACATGTTAAGTGGCATGGTCAAGTATAAACTCAGTTGTTAAGTATGGTTAAAACGTCAGTTGCCAAGACCAAACCTTTAGGTCGTTAAGAATAAGACAAATGTTAAACACAAAATCCTATAAATCTAATGCATCTATCTGGAATTTAGCATTCAAAAGAAGTACATTACTAATCAGTTTGGTATTTTCTCATTCTTTTAGAAATTTTATTCCACCAGAAGGTTTCCCACATTTGAGCAAATGTTTCAACACAGTGTACCTCAGACACTGGTGAGAACCCGGATTTTATTCACACCAAGTGATTGTCCCATGTCAGTCATGGACTACTCGAGTCATAAATTATACTATTGGTTTTTACCTGGAAAGTATTGCCAACAGGACTGCAAATAATTTGTGAGACACAGCGCAAAATGCAAATGCGGGGCCCCTCGTTCAAACACCAGGAAGAATTCCAAGATGGTTAAGAGCAGAGCATTAAAGAAAGTACAGGCAGCCCTGAGCAACCTTACAAGGTGTGTGCCTGTGAAGCTGGCCCTGACCACAGATATCACAACAGCCAAACGGAGTCAACATTTTGAGGGCACAGTTATATGCATTTCTCTTTATCTGAGCCAAGACTAAAATCGTCTGATAAATTGTATTTGTCTTTTCTTGATTTCATTTGATGGGTTCACCAAATCCTGAGGACCCTGAAAAAAGACTGGGACAAAAAAAAAGGTAGCATGGGTTATCTCTGGGATAAGGACCAGGGCAGCTGCAAGACAGGACACAGAGGAGGATTTTGCTATGTGTGCTTAAGTATTTTGAACCATGTGATGTAAATGTCTTACCCAGTCAAAAATGAATAAATAAATCTAGAGAGAGTTTTGCTGGAGTCTCAGATCAAACCCAGTTGAACACACCACATACATTTTGAATATATAGAGGGGCCACAATTTGGGTGTTTTACTTTTCTATTTTTTTTATGTCTTATGCCTCAATGGAAAGATATTTCCTAAAAGCAATCATGAAATATTCTAGAATGCCTTTAATAGAAGGTAAAACTGTTTCTGTGCTCCACAAAGTGCTTTACCTCCTAAAGCACAGTATATTTTCTTTCAGTTTGAGCTCATTGTGAATTATGTGATGGAACAGGGTTCCCGCTTTGTTTTGGCAGTTCAGGGCCTAATTCAAGCTCCAAGCCAGTAACTGCGGGGGCCCTTTGGGCCACATTTCTGTGTTCTAAAGCTTTCCCTTAGATTTCAACTCTTATCCTAGTCAGGATTTATTTTTCACTATAAATTTTCCATTTTCATATATCTTTACATTTTCTTCTTTTATTCTATGATCTTTTTAAACCACAAGAAATACTTTGTGGAATGAAGTAGATAATTCTCAGCATTTATCCAGGTAGTAACAATGCATGTCAGAGAATTGAGTCAAAAGGTTGTGCACTGTTTTTATGTAGCATCATCCGGCCCTATTGTGCTGAAAGAACAGCTCACTAGACAGGAAAGCAAAGTACTAAATTAAGAACAAAACTATATTTTCATTGGAAAATGAACTGTTGCATAAACTTAGAAACAAGGTCCAAACCAATCTATGTGTTAATGATCAGATAAAAGGTTATGAGTGAGTCATAAACACTCAGACTTCTTCTGCCACAATTATCAGACTTGGCCCTGATCTAGATTAGAATATCTAGAAATATTATCAGTGTCACCTATAAATTATACCCACACATATTATCTATTCATATCACTATTGGTAATTGTGAAAAACCAGGAATGTGCTAAATGACCAACCTTAAGGGAATAGGTAAGTTATCTATGAAAAATACAGAATATTATACAGCCAGCAAAAATAGTGTTTTCAAAAAGCATAATGGCATGATGATTACAGTTAACACTGTTTGATGAATTTGAAAGTTGCAGAGAATAAATCTAGCAGTACTCATCGCAAGGAAAAAAATCTTTTTAATCTATATTAAATATGTTTTATTTAATGACAGATATTAACTTGTGATAATCATTTTTGTAATATATGTAAGTCGAATCATTATGCCATACACCTTAAACTTATACAGTGCTGTATTATATTATTGAGATACAATTATATCTCAATAAAGCTGAAAAATACAAATAAAGTATAACAACATGATAAAAATTTCTGATATAATGTTGAGTAAACAGAATAATTTTGCTAAATTGATCCAGGGAAGAGAGGTTAAGGAGAATCACAGGTATATGTGTTTACACATATGATCAGATGGAAAGCAATTTTATTTTCCTTATCAAAATTTCCTCCAGTTTCAAGTACTTTTGCAATAAACATATATTCTTTTATAAGAAAAAAAAAGGAAAATTATTTTTCAAGAAAAATGAAGACTTTCCACAACCAAATGCAAACTGGTGTAGTCACTATGGAAAAGAGTATGGAGGTTCTGCAAAAAGTTAAAAATAGAACTACCTTAGGATCCAAAAATTGCATGACTGGGTTTTTACACAAAAACACTAATTCAAAGGGATACAGGCACCCCTATGTTTACTGCAGCACTTTTTACAAAAACCAAATTATTTAAGCAGCTCAAATATCGATCAATAGGTAAATGGATCAAGAAGATGTGGTATCTACATACAATAGAATATTTCTCAGCCATAAAAAAGAATGAAATTTTCCACTTGCAACAACACAAATAGAGCTTGAGAGTAAAACGCTAAGCAAAATAAGACAGTCAAAGAAAGACAAATAACATATGATTTCACTAATAGGTAGAATTGAAGAAGCAAAACAAATGAGCACAGAAAAAAAAAAAAAGAAGAAGAAGAGACAAACTAAGAAATAGACTCTGAACTATAGAGAACAAACTGATGGTTACCAGAAGGGTAGTGGGTGGTAGGATGAGTGAAATAGGTGATGGGTATTAAGAACTACCAAGTGTCATATGAAAGTGCTGAATCACTATATTGTACACCTGAAAGGAATATAATACTATAGATTAACTACAATGGAATTAGAATTAAAAAACTTAATTAAAAAAACAATCTTCCATAACCAATCTCTTGAATTTAGCAAGTATGCCAATATACAGGCATCCTTTCTGACTTAAAACTCTGCTCAAGTCCCCCAAGGGAAAGATGGTAACTAAACTCCCAGTGCTCAACAACTAAATGCAGAAACAGAAGATGTGCCTCAGAAATCCATAGAAACTGAACATCCAAACCAATTAAGGCAACATATACAGAATCAGTTCTTAAAATCAGCAATGCAGGAGAATAGCAGGCACATAAAAATGAGAAAATAGACCAAATTGAACATGTAATTATTGTCAGTTACGTAAGTCCATATAGAGGCCTTTAAAAGAAAGAGAAACGGTAAATAAGGAAATATTTTGCAAATCAAGGCCCTTGATGTTCTTTCTTGCCCCCGGAACTCCAAATGGAAAGGATATTAAGATTCATTTCCACATCTTGCATTACACAGATAACACAACCAGCAACTTGTCACCTTCTATAGCACCTAGTGCATGAATTGGATTCCGGACCCTGAAGAACAGTGATACAAAGGCAACAAATACAAGTTTGCAAACTTTCTTCATCCATTTGCTGCCAGAGTCCAGCTTCGGCATGTCCAGGAATTTTCCGAAGGAGGAAAGGTGTTGGCAGGGATGAACAACTCAGGAGAACTGCATGGTTTCTGGAACCAGGCAGGCACGTGTGTGTGTGTGTGTGTGTGTGTGTGTGTGTGTGTGTGTGTGTGTGTCTGCCCTACTGATCCCAGTATTTTATTTAAAGGTAGTGAGTGTCATTACAGCAATGAGTCACATTCCATCAGTAAGCATAATTTGAACAACAGTGTGTGTTTATCAGCAAAGCTGCAATTTCCTCAATCTTATAAATTGTTTTCAAGTTAATTAGCATATAAATTTAAGGCGGGGGAGAGAACAGGGTGTTACCTAGAGGCTCTATGTTAATTATCTATAAACGGGCCAGGAGTCGTTCTGCCTATTCTTCCAACTACAATGGGGGAGGTGCAACCCATCCGACAAGGACAGAATTCCCAATGCCTGTCCTTTGCTTGTGAATGAGTGAATTTATGTAATAGGGGCCCAATGTTAACACCAGTCACACCAATATCCAGCCAGGCTCATAACGGCTATCAATCTGTATAACCCATCCCTAAGATGCAACTTTAAGATTACTTCTGGTCAGGCTACTCTCATTCAGATGTAATCCATCAAAGCATCATGCTTTGGGTCCTTCTTTTTATCTAAATGCCATAAAACAAAAGAGCATTACATTCCTTGGGACCAAGGAGAGCAGCTCAAGAAATCCAAGCCTAAGAAATTATTTAGAAGGAGGTAAGACTGGGTGCCATTTGATTGGCAGGAGTCTTGCAATCATCTGCCTTTCCACACAGGGAGGCAGCTCAACCTGTGTGCTCAAGATGGCTCCCACAATTTGTTTCTGTGGAAATAACATTTTTTTTTTTTACTCAAGACTTCAAACTCCTGGTCACACTTCCAAATAAATCAGTAGTACTGCATACATGCTACCTGACCAGCAATGTGATGAATGCAGCTGGTAGGTTACAGCAAATATAAGGTGGGGAGAAGAATCATTACCAAGTGTCTGCCATCTGCTGGACAGAAGGCTGGGGCCTGGAGTCTAGGCCTTGGCAGCCTCTTCTAGCACCTCAGGAAGGAAATTTATCCTGTACATGTGGTTTGGGGTGTGAGGGAGTGGCTTTCAGGGCCTTGGAAGCAACATGCAGTTTTCTCTGAGGTCCATCCCTATTTCTTTTAAAAATATGCTCTCTTTCTAAACACAACGGAAAATGAAGCTACTGTGTTTGAAGGTTTGAATACAAATGATTTCTGTCTCAGGAAAAAAACTTTCAGAATATTTAGATACTAAGTTTTGCTTTGAATGAGGGAATAAATAAATGAATTTATGAATAAACAAATGAATGAATAAATATATGAAGAACTTTTGAGAATGTGGTCTCCAGGAGAGTCAGGACATTTGTAATTAATCCAAGGAGCAGATGGTCTAGAAGAAAGTAAAAGATGCACAGAACATGTGGAAAGAAAGGCTGAAGGTTAGCACACGGTTGTGCTTCTCAGTCCCCAACTTCCCGACAACCCATGGCCTCCAGGCTGGCAAGCATGAAATTCAAGGATTGACAGGCAAGAGGATATATTTACGACTGGGAATTTGCCTGGAGCCATCTTTGATCATGGATCAATAATAACAATATTAACCACCACCACAATAACAATAACAACAGCAGTAGTAGGAGTAGCAGTAGGAGGAGGAGGAGGAGGAGGAGGAGTAATAGATAACTTTTTAAAGTGATTGCTATATGCCACACATTGAGCTAAGCTCTTTGCAAAAAATATCTCAACCAAATGCCAACACAATCCAATTAAAAGGTAATATTATTAGCTCCATGCTATGGTTAAAAACTCTGGCTTAGGGAAGGTAAATTAACTTGTCCGAAGCCACACACCTAGTCCTATGCTACATATATGGCAATTAATTACAGGATAGCTAAATTGTATTTAACATTTTATAAGGAGATGAATTAGATCAATGTTTCCCAGCCCAGCTGCACGCTAGCACAAACCTAATAGCTTCCACATTTGGACATCTACTCAGTATTTTCTTCCATGTCAGATTAAATTGTTTCAGGTGATCCTGGGTCTTAATCTTGGTGCCAAGGCAGGAATACCCCTTGAAGAAGTCAGCCAGGTCCTCGGTACAAAGACACACTGGTTACATAACAGACTGGTGTGAAAGACACTCCCTTATGTGCATAGAAAGTGGTGGCCCAGCTAATAACAAAACTACCCACCTCTCTATACTTTAGAGATCTCAGAAATAAAAAACTGCAATATTTACTTCTTCAGACTGTCTAATATTTAAATTGCAAAACGGACAAGGGAAGTGCCATCAGCAATTTGAATAAAAAGACTGTGACTGTAGTATAATAGAAAGTTTCTTCCAAGAAAAACAAAATAATTTATAGACTATGAAAGTTGGGGAGGAATGCCTGAGCGCCTCAGTCCGTTGAGCATCTGACTTGGGCTCAGGTCATCTCATGATTCATGGGTTCGAGACCCGCATAGGGGTTAATGCTGTCAGCATTCAGCCTGCTTCAGATCCTCTGTCCCCATCTATCTCTGCACCTCCTCTCTCAAAAATAAATAAACATTTAAGAAAATAAAGTTGGGAAAAAAGTTATAGATTATCTAGTACAATGGTTCTCAATACTGGTTGCATAGTAGTCACGCGGAGACACTGATAATAGTGTTAATAATAATGCCGGATCCCACCCCACAGTGTCTGAGTTAACTGATTGGGGTAATGCCTTCTAAAAGCTTCAGCCATGATGAAGAAGCCCTGATTTAACTCAGTCCTTCATTATCTATAAAAAGATTTGCCATTTAGCAGGCCACCATCACAAAACATCTCCCTAGTATCCCTTAAATCTGCAATGAACCAGGACTTTGGCTTTTTTTCAAAAGTACCCAAAAACTCTCTTAGAAAAAAAAATTCTAGCTTTAAGGCTTAAATAAAATCAAAGTCAAACATAATTACAAATATATACACTAATAGCTAACACACTATATCACAACCGTTATCTTTCAAACACCCTCCTGTATCAGTATATTAATTGTAATTGCCCATTAAAGGTGTTCTAGTTTCCTTGCTTCCATTATAGACAGTGTGAAATTATTCAGAGAAACCAAATGGAAAGGTGATTGCCCAGCTGTAGGCTAACAGAAGTTTCCACAAACACATGTGAATAGTATCTGGAAGTGGTTCAGCAGACATCCCACGGAGTGGTGTGTGTGGCAAAAACTAATGCATCTCATTATGTTTGGCACTGATTAGATTCTTAGTTAAAATGTCTTACCTAGTTCTTTCTACAAATAAAAGTGTAGAACTTAATGGGAGGGCCAAAGAAAGAATAGGCATAGTAACAATGATGAAATAAATTATTTTTGAGAGTCCTTTTTCTCTCTCAAATATTTTTACACTTGCTATCTCCTTTAGTCTCCATATAACTTGAAAAAATATCTTAAAAAAAATTTTTTAATGTTGATTTATTTTTGAGAGACAGAGACAGACTGTGAGCGGGGGAGGGGCAGAGAGAGAGGGAGACACAGAAACTGAAGCTGAATCCAAGCTGTTAGCACAGAGCCTGATGCAGGGCTCCAACTCACAAAACGCGAGATCATGACCTGAGCTGAAGTCGGGTGTTTAACAAACTGAGCCACCCAGGCGCCCCCAAAAGACATACTTTTTAAATGTTTACTTTTTTATTTATTTTTGACAGAGAGAGAGAGAGAGAGAAAGAGAGAGTCAGAGAGAAAAAATCTGAAGCGGCTCCACATTGTTGGCACAGACCCTGACATGGAGCTGAAACTCACAAGCCATGAGATCATGACCTGAGGAGAAATCAAGAGTCAGATGCTTAACCAACTGAGCTACCCGGGCACCTCAAAAAAAATACGTATTTTAGAAGTAAAGATCAAGGTAAACATCGTTCCTAAGCCATCATGAAGAAAAAGAAAAAGTCCAACTCTCAGTCACATTCCAGCAGCCCGAATCCGGGTCAAGCATTATTTCTCTCTTCTACTGGTATAAACACTGGGCAGGATACCTCCAGGGTGAGGAGTATAATTACAGAAATGACTAAGGCAAACTCTCTCTCTCATCAAGCTCCTATTTTCATGAAAAGAGTTAGATTTTTTTTAAAAAAAAGAAAAAGAACACTCTGACTTGCATTATTCTTTATTGTCCTGAAAGAGGATAAAATTTCTCCATCTCAGAGAATAGTACCAAGATCCATCCAGGTGAGCAAGACAGAAACTCAAAAACTGATTCTTTCTTCTCCCTTACCAGTAATATCTGGTCCCTTAGCAAGTCCTGCAATTTTACCTTCTAAATATTTCTCAAACACTCTTTCCATCAACACTGTCATCACCTAGATTCAAGCCACCATCAATTCCCATACATATCAATTGCAACCAGCTCCTAGATAGTGTCTCTGCTTCCATTCTGGACCCATCCAATGTATTCTACCTGTTTCAATCAATGGGAGCGACCTTGTAAAAATACAAGTTTAATCTCAAGTTCTCTCATTGAAATCATTCCAGAAATGTTATTGGCTATATGGTAAAGCCCAAAGTTCCCTAAGCAGGACTCTAAGGCCTTGCTTGATATAGCCCCTGCCTACCTCTCCAGCCCCACCATCTACCACTGTCCTACCCTCTCTCTCTTCTCTGTGGCCTTCCTTCAGGTCTTTGACTATTCCTTAGTCTTCATGCTCCCTGGCATTTTCACTTGTCCTTCCTTTGAGAGACAATGCTTGGCCCCTGCTTCATCTTTTAATCACAGCTCAAATATCACTGAAGCATGGAAGCCTTCATTGGCTTCCCAAAGACAATCAGTTCCTCTCAGATGACTTCACACTTTTCCTTTGTAATACCCATCACAGCCATATATTTATTGTGTGATTATTTAACTTATCTCCTACTCCTACCCTGTTCCTACTGCACTGTAAGATCCATGAGGGTAGAGACTATGTTTTATTTGCTTTCCTTTGTATCCCTATAGCCTGTTATACTGCCTGGCACACTGTAGGAGCTCAATAAATATACACTGATTGAACAGAAGGATGAATGAATGAATAAACAAATGAATACTAAAATAAAGATTGCATGAAAGAAGTAACATAGAAAGTAAGTGGTTAGGGTGATGGATACTAAGGAGGGCACTTATTGGGATGAACACTGGGTGGTATATGTAAGTGATGAATCAATAAATTCTACTCCTTAAACCATTATTATACTACTTGTTAACTAACTTGGATTTAACTAAATTTTTTTATAAAGGAATATTCTCCCAGAAATACATGGTTCTCTCATGAAAAGTCTAGAAGAGAATGCAGAATAAAAGTCAGTGCTTAATTACAAAGTGACTCACTGCCATCTTAAAAGTAGGAGGTGACATGTATGAAGTGAAATTTTGGCAGTATTCTGTGTTCACTGATTAAGATGATAAGACAATTTAAAAGCCTATGCTAACATTACCACAGAGAATAAAGTTATTTTTAAATCATACTGCTATCATGTATTTAAAAACTAATGAAGATACTGTGACCTTGAAGGACAGTATAGATAAAAGAGAGACATCTGAGGTAGTCATAACAGGGATGAGATTACTGAATAAATGGTGGATTAAAGCAACTTGATTTATAACACAGAATCCCACAAAGGCTCAGGAATCCGCAGCACCAGCTACTTCTAGAATGGGACCCAAAGTAAAGAAGACTAGCTGGAGGTTTATTTGAGAAATAGATCACCAAAACCCCTCCTTCCCTCCAAATAGCAGGTTGATTTCTTGAAAGGGGTAATACAATTCTTCACCCTGAGGGACCTGTTGTACAGATTAACACAGAAGTATGATACTGAAAATGAGTATATGAAGTTAATGTTTACATACCCAGTGCTGAGATTCCAAGCCCTCTTTCGATTCAACTCTCAGAAACAAACATATATCCTCCTGACAGGAAATAGATTCTTGGAGCATCTGATGTTCAGTTGGTTAAGCATTTGACTTTGGTTCAGGTCATGGTCTCACAGTTCATGAGTTTGAGCCCCATATCAGGCAGCACAGAGCCTGCTTCAAGTCCTCTATCTCCCCTTCTCTCTGACTCTCCCCTGCTCTTGCTCTCTCTCTGTTTCTCTCAAAAATAAATAAACATTAAAGAAAGAGAGGCAACCCAGAAATGGACCCACAAATGTATGGCCAACTAATCTCTAACAAAGCAAGAAAGAATATACAATGGAATAAAGACAGTCTCCTCAGCAAATGGTGCTGCTGCAAACTCAAAACGAATGAAACACCTACATGTAAGACAAGAAGCCATCAAAATCCTAGAGGAGAAAACAAGCAAAAACCTCTTTGATCTCGGCTGTGCAGCAACTTCTCCACATCTCCAGAGACAAGGGAAATAAAAGCAAAAATGAACAATCGGGACCTTATCAAAATAAAAAGCTCTGCACAGCCAAGGAAACAATCAGCAAAACTAAAAGGCAACCAATGGAATGGGAGAAGATATTTGCAAATGGCATATCAGATAAAGGGTTAGTATCCAAAATCTATACAGAACTTAATCAAACTCAACACCCAAAAGACAAATGAAGAGTGCCCAGTGAAGAAATGGGCAAAAGAGATGAATAGACACTTCACAAAGAAGACTTCCAGATGGCTAACAGATACAGGAAAAACTGCTCGACATCACTCATCATTAGGGAAATACATATCAAAATCACAATGAGATACCACCTCACAGCAGTCAGATGACAAAATTAACAACTCAGGCAACAAAAGATGTCAGCGAGGATGTGGAAAAAGAGGTTCTCTTTTGCACTGCTGGTAGGAATTCAAATTGGTGCAGCCACTCTGGAAAACAATATGGAGGTTCCTCAAAAAATTAAAAATATAACCCAGCAATTGCACTTCTAGGTATTTATCCAAGGGATACAGGTATACTGTTTCCAAGTGGCACATGCACCCCAATTTTATAGCAGCACTATTGACAATAGCCAAAGTATGGAAAGAGCCCCAATGTCCTTCAACAGATGAATGAATAAAGAAGATGTGGTATATGTATACAATGGAGTATTACTCAGCAATCAAAAAGAATGAAATCTTGCCATTTGCAACTACAAGGATGGAACTAGAGGGTATTATGCTTAGCAAAATTAGCCAGTCAGAGAAAGACAAACAGCATAAGATACAAAACAGGTGAACAAAAGGGAAGGGAAGCAAAATTAATATAAAAACAAGGAGGGGGATAAAACATAAGAGACTTTTAAATACAGAGAACAAACTGAGGGTTGCTGGAGGCATTGTGGGCAGGAGGTATGGGCTAAATGGATAACGAGCATTAAGGAAGACACTTGTTGGGATAAGCACTGGGTGTTATACATAGAGGACAGATCACTGGAATCTACTCCTGAAATCATTAATGCACTATATGCTAACTAACTTGGATGTAAATTTAAAAATAGAAAGAAAGAAGGAAGGAAGGAAGGAAGGAAAGAAAGAAAGAAAGAAAGAAAGAAAGAAAGAAAGAAAGAAAGAAAGAAAGAAAGAAAGAAAGAAAGAAAGAAAGAAAGAAAGAAAGAAAGAAAGAAAGAAAGAAAGAAAGAAAGAAAGAAAGAAGAAAGGAAGGAAGGAAGGAAGGAAGGAAGGAAGGAAGGAAGGAAGGAAGGAAGGAAGGAAGGAAGAAAGAAAGGAAGAAAGAAAGAAAGAAAGAAAGAAAGAAAGAAAGAAAGAAAGAAAGAAAGAAAGAAAGAAAGAAAGAAAGAAAGAAGCGCCTGGGTGGCACAGTTGGTTAAGTGTCCAATTCTTGATCTATGCTCAGATCATGATCTCAGTTTGTGAATTTGAGCCCCACATTGAGCTCTGCCACTCATGGTGCAGCACCTTATTGGGATTCTGTCTCTCCTTCTGTCTGCCTCTCCTCCACTTGTTCTCTCTCTCTCTCTCTCTCTCGCTCACTCTCTCTCTCTCTCCCTCCCTCAAATAAATGAATAAACTTAAGCATTTTTTAAAAAATAAGGAAAGATTCTTTTCTGATGTATTTGATCAGCCCAAATGGAAAGACCTAAAGATACTGATACAGTCCTTCAGTAAAGGGCCCAACCAGGGGAGCCAACTATCCACAGAGATTTTCCAATCAGGTCTAACTCTTTATTCTTTTATGAGGATCATTAGACACACGGAAAAAGTACCAATAATGAATGATAGAACCAAAAGGTAATGAGTTAATAGCTAATTAATTAAGAAAATCAACTTGGAAGAAAAGAACTCTTCAAGGAACTAGGCAAAAAAAATATGTTACTAATATCAGAGAGATAGCAGAAGATATTATACCCATGAACCAAAAATAGAATGTTATTAAAGAGACAGGAGAGCCAGAGTAAAACTCACTAAAAATCCAACAGTAGACATGAAATCTCAGTAGATGGTTTGGAAAATAAAGGTGTGGAAATCTCCCAAAGAGGAAAACCAAAAGACAACAGATGGAAACCATGAGTGGAAAGACATAGGAGAGCCAGCTCAGGGGATGTGCCAGCCAAATGGCAGAGTTTCTAGCAAGAGAAACGAAAAATGAAAATGGAGGGGAAGAAATCATTAAAGAAATAATTCAAGAAAATAGCCCAGGGGCAAAAAACATTATTTTATAGATTTTATAAAGGCCCAATCCAAGCAGCTAACACAACGTATGAAGATAGATACCACTGGGAAATATCAGAACACTGACAGAAAAAAGAAAATCCTACAAGTGATACAAGGGAGAAAAACAGTTCTCATAACACAAAGTTTCTGGAATCTGAATGGCTTTTAATTTCTTAACATTAACTTTGGAAACCAGAAAATAATGCATTAAATATTTGGGGGGGATGTTCTAGATTTCTACTAGCAGATACAAATTATCAAGTATAAGGATAGAATAAAAATAGTAATTGAAGTAAATTTATCACCACACACCCTCTGTCTGGAAGGTATTGATTCCACCAAAATGAGATAGTCGAGAAGGAGGAAGATATCAGATATAGGAAAAAGAGGGCCCTCCCCAGAAGGAAAGAGGATTACTAGGGAAAGGGAAATCTCAGGATGTTACCTGAGCACCAGCTATAGAGGCAGCCAGTCCAGGCTACAGGCAGGTCAAAATGAGCTAAAAGAGTCCCAGAGAGCATTTCATCAAGAAAATGAAATTAATAAATCACCTGATGCATATAAATAAAGAATTGAGAAGAGAAAACTGTACAAGAGTTTTGGGTTGATTTAATGATGAGTATATACATAGGACACACACACAAACAAACAAAACACATAACTATTAACTCAAGGAAAATAAAAAGTCAGGAAAGAAAGTGCTTCCTGTATGCCTTAACACGCAAAGTGTTAACACTGAATAATGCTTACCTAAGTTAGGATATAATAAGGGAAGACACGAGAAAGGGGATGAGGAAAGAGGTGAAAGAGAACTAAATTCTCATCTTCCTAGTATGAAGTCAATACATTCCTAAATGTGAACATTTAAGACCTAGAAATATAAACTTGCTATTTAGAAATACGGCGATACATAACCAAACAGCCAAAAAGCCTAAAGTGGTTGCCCACAGAGAAGAGGAAATGAAGTGCAGGAAAGACTTCTGTTTTCTTAAGTCTTATAAAATCTTCTGACTCAAACTGTGTGTGTGCATAATTTTAATAAAAATAAAGACTGAATAAAAAGACTATTTAAATTTAAAAAACTAAGAGGCCAAGGATAAGGAAGGGATGCATATGAGAAAGAAAGAGAAAGAACGATAAGTGATTTCAATTTTTCAGATTTAAGTGCTTGAAAGGATGGGCAAATCCAAAGAAAGGGGATGGATTTAAAGAGAATAAAATTTACAGGTGCCTGGGTGGCTCAGTTGGTGAAGCATCTGACTTTGGCTCAGGTCATGATTTTGCGGTCCTTGAGGTCGAGCCCTGTGTCAGGCTCTCTGCTGACAGCTTGGAGCTTGAAGCCCGTTTCAGATTCTGTGCCTCCCTCTCTCTCTGCTCCTCCCCTGATCTGATCTCTCTCTCTCTCTCTCTCTCTCTCTCTCTCTCTCTCTGTCTCTCAAACATAAATATTTAAAAATTTTAAAAAATGAGAATAAAATTTATGATAAAAACAGGTTTTATGGCAACAAATAACTACTTAGTGACACAAAATCATGGAGAATCACTCTCTAGAACGTACAGGACTTTAAAGCAGCAAGGGCCCTTAAATATCATCTTGCTTCAGTTTCTTAAATCCTTCCTTAAATATCTTTTGCAAGGGCTATCCATGGATGCTCTGTGTAAACCCCTAGCCAAATAACCATTCACCATATCCTCAGGCACTCCATTTCTATCTCAGACTGCTCTAATTGCTGAATTGGACTTCCTTTAGTAAAGACAAATCTGCATTTGTCCCAGTTCAACCTGGGTTCTTTCCTCTCTATTGCTGCTGGAGCATACTACAACCTGGCCTAAGTATCCTTAGCACCTTCACTAACTACCCAAAAGCTTTCCTATCTCTTCTCTGGACTCTTAATTGAATCAGAGGACCTAACTTTTTCTTCTAACAAAGTATCTAAATACTTTATACATAAATAAAAGTGAGTTTATAAAGAATGATGTCCATTTATTCTTGGCTAGTGACAAGGACTTGAACAAATGACTTCCAAAGACTCCTTCCATTCCCCTGAGACAAACATAACAAGTGCTCCCGGGACAGGACTGCCATAAGAGTGATGGGCAGAAACAGGCAGAGGAAGACAAAGGAAGAGAGAACCATGGCTTTGTGTCCTACGCCTTGCCGTCCACAGGCCCTTCTGAAGTCAGCAGTTGTCATGAGGCGACACTCTACATCAGTTGTTTCTAAGAGCCGAAGTTCAAATTAAAGCCAAGTACACCAGCGCTGTTTCCAGAATAATTTGAATCTTCAAGCTGTGTTAAGTGCCTTTTTGCTTCTACACTTGAAAATTACTACATTTTTCAGTTTGTTTCTATTTGAAAGAAAATGGTTTAGGTGATTATAGAGGAGTAGCTTGTCGATTCTGCACAAATTCCGCTCGTGATTTTTATGCTAAAATTCCAAAAGTCTCTTTAATAGATAATTTATGTTCCTCTAAGATAGTTTTATTTTAGAATAATAAAAGCCCTCAAACTTCCCAGAGGCAAAAAAAAAGATACTCAATGTGAGATCTAAGAGCTAAGCTCTTCCCAGAGGCCTATCCATCTTACATGATCAAGAGATATTCTCCAGTAGTTCTCTGTAGGCGACTGGGAAGTGCAGCAAAGCGATGAGACACAAACCCTCTTCCTGGACTTGAGCTGTACCAGCGTCAAAGGCAAAAGACAAGAGTTCCTCAGGATCCCTCATTTGAAAAATTCTAACTCTCCAGATATCCATTTTCTTGAACTTAATTTTCATTCGTTCATTTGGCAAATACTGATGGAGCATCTACTACGTGACCGGGACTGTTTTGGGTACAAAGGATGCAACAGTGAACAAGACAGAAAAGATCTCTGAAACTCACATTTGAGGGGTAGGAAGACAGCTAATGAGATTTGCATTCATCTTATTGGGCTATAAAGAAAATAAAACAGGTTCATGTTCTAGACAGTGACTGTTAGGGGCTGATTACAGGGAGTCATCAGATGAGCCTTTTCAGTGGAGATATTAGAAGTGGAAACCAAGAAACAAGAAAAAGCTAGGGAAAGATTATTCCCGGCAGAGGAAAGAGCAAGAGCAAAGGCCTAAGTGAGCTCCTCCTGAACATTATTGTTCTACAAGAATGTCCTCAGGAGAACTATAACGTCTTTAGTGACAGTGGTCGCCTTGCTGCATCTGAGCAGGCAGCTGAGTGCTCAAAGATGGAGGGACTTGTTCCACCACCTGCTGCACTGTCGCAGCTGATGGCTCCTTGTTGACTCCCACTCCAGAATTGCCCACAGCTCAAGAATCTCTCCCCTCCCTCAAGATAGTCTGCATCCAATGACTGGCCACAGAGATATAAAGATCTAGCCCCTTGCTTCTGAGGCACCTGGGTGGCTCAGATGGTTAAGCATCCAACTTCAGCTCAGGTCATGATCTCACGATTTGTGAGTTTGAGCCCTGTGTTGGTCTCTGTGCTGACAGCTCAGAGCCTGGAGCCTGCTTCAGAGTCTGTGTCTCCTTCTCTCTCTGCTCTTCATGCTCTGTCTCACTCATGTTCTGTCTCTCTCACTCATACCCTATCTCTCTCTCTCTCTCTCTCTCTCAAAAATAATCATTAAAAAAAAAAGACTTAGCCCCTTGCTTCTGATGGCCATACAGCTCCTGAGAGCTCCATGCGCTGGTTCTGTGTGACTGTATCACAGGTCAGCCCCGCTTCTGCCCAGTCCTGCTTCCTTCACTCCTACAGGCATTGATGCTGATGGCACATCCCAATATACCTTCACGATGCATATCCTCACTACACGGTCACTATGCACATCTTCATCTCAGCTGCTCTTTCCCTAGGAATGCAGCTGGAGCTCTAGCAGATCATTTTAGGCACATATAACTATTAGAACAGCAGCAACACCACCAAAGTTAGGAATTACAGGAGTGCCACTGCTTGCTTCATCCTTGTTTAGGTGTAAAGATAACTTGATAAGAGGTTCTAACTGGTTTCCATGACACTCTGAAATCTGTCCCCACATTGTGACTAACAATTCCCACCCACAAATCTGATCATGGTGATCCCTTGCCAAAGCCCTTCAGTGGCTCAGTGGCCTTGAAGACAAGATATTGGTCCACGCGTCTCTTCATGACCTCCTTCCCGTGTAGACCCGTGACGTTTTGTCTATGCTGTTTCACATCCTCTTGCCTGTCTCTGAACCTGCAATTTTCTCCACTTATCAAATCATTTTTTTTTATTCTTCAAAGCCACCTTCTTTGAAAGCTGTTCTCAGCCCCCATTAACAGAGTTCCTAATACCCTCCTTCTAACTCTGTTGTGTATGGTGTGGTTTTTTTATCGTTGTACCCACCACTGTAAGCATCTGCCCATTTCTACCACCCAACTGCATGCCACCACTTTCTATAGAAATATATTTATAGACTTTGTCCTATTCAGTACTGACCCCTCTCCCAACATCTAGCACAGTGCAGTCACTGTATAAATACTCACAAAGCCTATCTCATTCTGATTTAGTCAGAATCAAGATCTGGGAAAAAAGGCATAGACACAAAATACATCTGCAAAATAGATGCCTTATTAGCAACCATTTTGCAATTATGGAATCCATCTTTCACTGGGCCCTGAGAGAGAAGGGGCAGAATAAAGAGCAGCAGAAATGTATGATGTTGTTTGTATTACATTGTCACTGCCATGCCCATCACTGCATTTCTCAGGCAGCTAACAGCCTAAGAACCCCCACAGACCACTATATTTCCATATTCACCCACTTCGGTTAAACTCTCTAATTTAGCAGTTCCTAGTGTGTGAAGACTTTACCATGAGTATTTATCCATTCTTCTAATCTACAGAGAAAAGATAGTGGGCATACCAGAACAACAGTCTAAGTGCATCTGTTTTGTATGTTCAAAAGTGTAAACACTGCCAAAACAGTACATGAATTGGGGGATCTAGATCTAGAATTTTCTTGGTTTGTAAACTAATAAAGAGCTGGCTCTCCTTTCAGAAACTTTGCTAGTAGGGGCACTGCATTCAAATATTGACCAAAGCATATATATATGGTATCTATCTATCTATCTATCTATCTATCTATCTATAGAGAGAGACTATCAATAATGGTAATGATGAGCTCAACAGAAATACAGTCTTCCCCTAATGACAATTCCAATGTGCAAGAGGCAATGGTGTGGCAGAAGTCAGTAGCTTTCAGAACAGAACACTTGTGTTTCTTCAGTTCCAACTCTTCCCCTGAGCAGTACGAGATCCTGAACCAGGCATTTCACCTCCCCTGCCTTGACTTCTTATCTGTAAAATGGTGATTACTCCGTGGGTGCCTTAAGCGGCTCAGGGTTAAGCATCTGATTTCAGCTCAGATCATGACCTTATGGTTTGTGAGTTTGAGCCCCATCTTGGGCTCTATGCTGACAGCTCAGAACCTGGAGCCTGCTTCAATTTCTGTGTCTCCCTCCCTCTCTCCCCCTACCCCACTCACCCTCTGTCTCTGTGTTTTAAAAATGAATAAATATTTTTAAAAATTTTAATAAAAAAATAAAATGAAGTAGAGAGTATTCCTAACTCACACTATCCTGTGAGAATTAAATAAATAGGTCATATGTAAGAAAGTGCCTAGTGGTGCCTGGCTGGTTCAGTTAGTAAAGCATGCAACTCTTGACCTAAGGGCTGTGAGTTCAAGCCCCATGTTGAGTGTACAGGTTACTTAAAATAAAACTTTCTGAAAAAAAAAGAAAAGAAAAGAAAGGAAAAGAAAGTGCCTAGCCCAGGCTCTGACAACATTAAAGCCACAAGAACTATTCATTCAAAGCAACATCGAAGCATCTCCCTTATGTCCTAAAACCAAAGCATCGCAGGTCAGAAGAAACTGGTTCTTATGGATTAATATCATCACTCTACCATACATAAGTTTAAGATATGCTGATTTTGAATTTCTCATTTCAATCTTATTTCTATATGATCAGAAAATCAGTTTATTTAAGAAACTATATCAAACTTCCAACTATATATACTGACTTTAATATAGTTGATGATTTCTTTTTCATAAATAAGCAGTTTGAAGAATGACAGTTAGATAGTAAAAAAGGAAATCAAACCCACTAGAAGGTTAGTAGCTTTATATACTTTTATATCCCAGAAAACACCTAGGCAGATTAAAACCTTTCTGCATTTCTTAAAAAACACATTTCAATCTGACCACCTGCATGCTGAATTATACAAAAATGGAATTTAAAAGAGTTAGGATAGTAAATCTCTCCAATCGACATATTACAAAAACCAATACCACCAAAAAGTTTCACCTCTCCAGCACAATATGAAAATCACTCAGATCTGATGGGTGTAAAATGTTGACCTTGTTTTTTTGTTTTGTTTTGTTTTGTTAAATCATGTTACTCAGCTGTAAGGTTGATAACATTACAAGATACAATGCTTGAAGTGAGAATAAAATAGTGTACCACCTTTTGTCTTTTGATATGCAAAATGATAAATCTTGTCCAGTGGACTAGAGGCTAGAGCAAATTTTTATTTTAAAAAAGCTATTAATTGGCCTTTGGTATAGCCCTGCTTGATGCAAATTATACTACTTGTCAAGACTTTTGTTTAGTCACAAATAAAAGGCTTAGTGGATAAAGGTTTGGCCTTTCGCTACAGGTTTTCTGCCAAACTGTGACCTGAAATGAATGAATTGGTATTGAGTGGGGCCTCCTGACTCTGTAATTTAATGCTGACAGTAATTAGCTAAGAAGGAGGTGTTATAATGAAAGACCAGGGCATGGTGTTTATGTGATTTTACACAGCTGCATTAGATGGTACCTCCTTTTTCAGTCTTTTTCATTTACTACCTCTGAAAAGGGAGAAGGTGCAAGTCGTAAAAGATACTGGCTGCTTGACTCTCTGATAAATCTCCGGACAGTGAGGACCTTGGGTTTAAATTAGCTGTCAGGGTTCAGCCATCTCACTCACTGGCTCACTACGGAGTTAGCAACATTGCAAAGACATTATAAATGAATTCATATGTCTTGATTAATGCCTTCCTTTGTAAACAGACTTTCACTATGGAGCTGTGTCATAGCAGATGCCCTATTCTAAAGGTTAATCTTTACATCAATGGCATATTCAAGACATCTTGCATTTTCAGTTCTTCTCTCCTCTTCCTGAATTTCAAATTCTCTTGGAATAAATGAGAAAGAGGAGGCCTAATAGCGGAATCAGAATCTATTGTTAGAAACGTCTTATGTAAATAAAGGATCATTCTGGCACATCCGACTATTTCATAGAACAAAGGGTATCTTCTGCGTGATCCCACATTGAAGTCTTTCCTTCTTGGTCCTTAAAAAATTACTTTAACACACCTAAGTGACCCCTCTGTGCCTCTAGCTTGGGATAATTTACTTAATGGAATGGTGCTCTTATATGAAGTAGTCTGATGTCAGATGCTGGCAAGTATCTGACTGTATACCCAAACACTGAGGGCCTGTCCTCTTCCATGCGCTACTAATCTTGGTCTGCCTGAATGCTACTTTGCTACTCCAGGGAAAAAATGGGGAGCAATAGGGATGCAAAAAGATAGAGCCCAAAAAAGTGTGCTAGTACATTTCTACTTCATCCAAGCTCTAGTACAGAAGGAACAGTTGATATGAGATTTTTGTCACCTCAATTATTCACAATGAATTGGAAGCAAGTCTTCCTTTCAAGTGTTTATTGACATTGTCATTTACTCCGCTTCGTAAAGCGTTTTGTTGACATAAATTAGATCTTTGTTTACTCTGTTCCAGATAGGAGCAAAAATAAAACCCTTTGATAAAAACAACTATTTAATTACTGCACCATCGTAGAAAATCAGCAATTCTATGAGACTAATAGGTTACATTTATCCATTTCCAACAAGTAAAATAGCAAGAAAGCAAGAATTATACACAGAAAGTTGGTTATGAATTCTAGTTCATTTTCAGAGTCTTTCTTAGTCTATATCCAGACTGTTTGCAATTTAATTTGGACTTCTAGAACATCTAACTTTTCCAAGGTCAAACGAAACAAACAACACACTTTCCCCAAATTGAGGAATTATCTAACCATTTGCCACTATTCACCTCCAAATACTGCATATTCTTACCATCTTTTTCCTTTTGAAGTAAAATTCTGCCGAGGATTTTAATAAAGAGAAGTCTACTGTAATCTGAGTGAAAACAGTAGTCACTTGATAGTCTCAAAGAAATCCATCTACTCTCTTGTCTTTATAAATAAGGCTCAGAAAGAAGCCCTCATCTCCAACAAAAGAACCATAGGAACTAGACACGGGCAGGAAGGAAATGCACTGGGGGTCTTTCTTCCTTAGGAAAATGGGGGCCAAGTAGGTTAAGCAAGATCCAAGAATATGGAGCAAAGGAAAAACATTTTAGGGCCCTAGAAGCAAAAGGCCAGGACTGATTGCAGTTCTCTTCCCAGGCTCCACTTACACTACCACTTTAGACCATGCCTGAGCAAACAAAAAGGCAGGCGTGGCACAACCTCAGTGGGATTTGTGAGCCAAAAGTCAACAAGCAAACAAGCAAAGTGTTTAGCAGAAAAGAGATACTTCTTTGGGAGAAAAATTAGAATATGACATTGAAAAAACTAAGAATTCTTTGCAAACGTATCCATGGCCCCAGGGCCCTTTGTGCCTGCAAAGCTAAAGCTCTCAGTACCATAGTAAGCAAGGATCATCTCAGAAAGGGCGATACATGCTGGAGTGCCCTTTCTGTAAAATTTCAGACCCAAAGGTATAGTGATGAGACGGGCCTGGTGGCTTCCACTGTGGAAAGGACTGAGACAAGATAGGATTGAGGGTAAATGCCTTTGGAAAGAAAAGCTCAGACACTTTTTAAATATTGCCCCCAAAGATATCCAGGTCTCAGTCCTTGGAGCCTGTGACTGTTTCCTTATGTGGCAGAAGGAACGTTACCAATGTGACTAAGACTTATGTGAGGAGACAGATTATCCTGGATTTTCCGGGTCGGGCCTAAATGTAATCACAATGCCCTTACAGGAGGGAGGCAGTGAGATCTGATGGGGGAAGAGGAGAATGAGATGGAATGATAGAATCAAGAGGTTGGGGGGATGTGAGGAAGGGCCCAGTGAAAGAATGCAGGCAGCCTCTAAAGCTAGGACAGGCAAGGAAGCACAGCCTCCATAGTGTTCCCAAAGAAACCAGCTCTGTTGACACTTGACTTTTAATGGATTTCAAACTTTTGGCTTCAAGACACTAAGTTTGCAGCAATTTGTTATGGTAAAAATGAGATACTTAATACAAACATGTACTGGGTTTAAGTTAATATTTGGCAGCTAGAGACATAAGAAAGGTAAAATATAAAAATAGGCAAAACAGCAGTAAAATTTTTAAGTTTATTTATTTATTTTGAGAGAGAGAGAGATACAGTGTGAGTAGGGGGGGGCAGAGAGAAAGGGAGAGAGAGAGAATCCCAAGCAGGCTCCGCACTGTCACGCTGAGTCCAATGCATGGCTCCACCCCACAAACCGTGAGATCATGACCTGAGCCGAAATCAAGAGTCAGATGCTTAACAGACTGAGCCGCCCAGGTGCTCCAGTAGTAAATTTTCTAGCATTTTTTAAATACAATTTATTGTCAAGTTAGCTAATAAACAGTGTATACAGTGTGCTCCTGGTTTTGGGAGTAGATTCCCATGATTCATCACTTACATAAAACACCCAGTGCTTATCCCAACAAGTGCCCTCCTCAATGCGCATCACCCATTTTCTTCTCTCTCCAACCCCCATCAACCCTCAGTTTGTTCTCTGTATTTAAGAGTCTCTTATGGTTTGCCTCCCTCTCTGTTTAAAACGACTTTTTTTCCTTCCCTTCCTGCATGGTCTTCTGTTAAGTCTAGTATTCTAAACAACAAAGCTTAATTTCTAAACCTAAAATGTTACTCGCCCAAAGTTAAAATTGCCAGAAGTAAATGGCTCGATGTAAAAGAATAGCACAGCGTTCCTAGTGTTATTTTATTTGATTTGTACTTGGTTAAAGATCATAAAATTCATTTTGACCAGTGCTCTAATTTCTGAAGGCATATTACAATGGCTATTGCTCAGTAACACTCCTGTCGGTACTCCTCTATATTCTCCCCAGGGATGTACCACAGTGGCTCAAAGTTTGGGAACTGCGTGTCCCAGAATCTCTTGCCAATTGGATTCCAACTGAGATTCCATCAAAAAGAAACATTTGCATGAGCTTTGGAAGGCAGGAAGGAGAAGAATCCACTCTGGCCCACAGTTCAGACCAACAGCAGCTTCTTTCCTGGGTTTCATGACACACTGTCAGGCTTTTCCTGGAATGTAGGCAGTAGCTGCATCTAATTTCCTGATTTCTGGGAAGACCCCCACCTCTTACTTTCTCTTTGTCTGGCCTGTCCTACAATTTTGTTAGTATCTAAATCCCTGAAAAAAAAAATTACTTTCTCCTTGCAAAGCCTGGAGATATGAGGTCAGTTTCGATTTTCCTCACTGAACCCAGACTGATATCAATGAGAAGTTAGAAAAGGAAATTGGCCTGTTTTTAAATAACTAGTTATGTTTCCCAGCTAAAGTAACTATTAAGATATGCTGATATATTGTTTAAACTCCTGAGATATTTGCTAATGTACAATAATTTGGAATAAAGGGAAATTTTATTACATGAGTCTTAAAATTATATATCTATTAAGAAAAGTAAAGAATAATATGGAGCATACAGGGTTAGGATGTGTGAGTGGCAACAGACTGAAGATTCACCTCATAAATATTGTATTACACAAGCTGATTTCCACAAGTTTGTGCTACTTGGTAGGAGTGAAAAGTAAGTCCTGGCAACAGGTAAGGAAGCAAGAGACACTGGAGGGGCACCTTGCTTTTTTCCTCCT
The DNA here is from genome assembly GCA_030068075.1 of Paguma larvata. Classification (NCBI taxonomy): domain Eukaryota; kingdom Metazoa; phylum Chordata; class Mammalia; order Carnivora; family Viverridae; genus Paguma; species Paguma larvata. The sequence continues at coordinate 26,441,109 of CM057836.1, read as the reverse complement.
CTCTTCAGTATTCTTCGATCACATCTGAATTAGTAGGGTTTTTGTTTGTTTCTGAGTTATCTAATACTTTAAGAATTAATCTCTTTCCCATATCCCTTTTGGTCTATATCCAATGTAGTATCATTTCTGAGTATAACATTTAGGTCACATTATGTATATAAATATATTTTTAATAACAGACTTACTGAAACATAAGTCTCATATAAAACTCACCCTTTTAAAGTACATAATTTACACGCTGATAATATATTCACAGAGCTGTGCAACTATCACCACTATCTAATTTCAAAGCATTTTCATTACCATAAAAAGAAACTTTATACCTATTAGTAGTCTCCGCCCCTCCTCCCCCCACCCCCTCACCCACATTCTACCCTGTCTTCAGTCCCTGGCAACCACTACCTACTTTTGGCCTCAATGGTTTTGCCTCTTGTGGACATTTCATATAAATATAATCATACAATATGTACCCTTATGTGACTGGCTTCTTTTACTTAGCATGTTCTCAAGGTTCATATATGATGAAGCATGTATCAGTGCTTCATTCCTTGTTCTTGCCAAGTAATATTTCATTGTACAGATATACTGCATTTTATTTACCCATTCATCAATCTGTGGATCTTTGAGTTGTTTCTGCTTTTCAGACATTGTGAATAATGCTGTTATGAACTGTAATGTGGACGTATGTTTTTGTGTGGACACATGTTTTCAATTCTCTGAGGTATGTACCCAGGAGTAGATTGCTGGGCCATATGTTAACTCTAAATATAACATTTTCAGGAAATGCCAGTTTTCCAAAACATCTGCACTATTTATAATCCCTCTAGCAATGTATGAAGGTTGCAATTTCTCCACATTACTGCCAACACTTATTATTTTCCTTTTTATCATCATCATCATCATCATCATCATCATCACCATCATCATCATAGATATCCTAGTAGATGAAAAGTGGCATCTCAATGGGGTTTTGATTTGCATTTCCCTAATGACTAATGTTGCTGAGCATCTTATATTCTCAATGGACATCTGAAGATACTCTTTAGAGAAATACCTGTTCAAATTCTTTACCTATTTTTTTATTTTGGTTATCCATTTATTTTGAGTTGTAGGAGATAATTCTATTTTCTTTGTACTAGTCCCTATATCAGATATAATTTGCAAGTATTTTCCTTCATTCTATGGGTTGTCTTTTTCATTTTTTTTATTGTCAAGTTAGCTCACATACAGTATAGTCTTGGTGGCTTCAGGAGTACATTCCCATGATATATCACTTACCTACAACACCCAGTGGTCATCCCAACAAGTTCCCTCCTCGGTGCCCATCAGCCATATTCCCCAACCTGCAACCCCCACCCCCATCAACCCTCAGTTTGTTCTCTGCATTTAAGAGTCTCTTATTGTTTGCCTCCCTCTCTGTTTGTATCTTATTTTTCCTTCCTTTCCCTCTGGTCATCTGTTAAGTTTTTCAAATTCCACATATGAGTGAAAACATATGATGTCTTCCTCTGCCTGACTTATTTTGCTTAACATGATACCCTCTGGTTCCATCCATGTTGTTGCAAATGGCAAGATTTCATTCTTTTTTATTGCCAAAAAGTTTCCTATTGTGTGTATATACCACATCTTCTTTATCCATTCATCCCGTCGATGGACATTTGGGCTCTCTCCATACTTTGGCTATCGTTGATAGCACTGTTATAAACATTAGGGTGCATGTGGCCCTTCCAATCAGCACTCTTGATCCTTTGGATAAATTCCTGGTGGTGCAGTTGCTGTGTCAGAGGGTAGTTCTATTTTTAATTTTTGAGGAAGCTCCACAGTGTTTTCCAGAGTGGCTGCATTTTGCATTCCCATCAACAGTGCTGGAGGGTTCCCCTTTCTCCATATCCTTGCCAAGATCTGTTGTTTCCTGAGTTATTAATTTTAGCCACTCTTACCAGTGTGAGGTGGTATCCCAATGTGTTTTTCCTTTTAATTTCTGATGGCATGTCTTTTAAAGCACAAAAGTATTTAATGTTGATGAAGTTTGATTTGTCTTTTTTATTATTGTCACTTGTGCTTTTGGACAAGTGACATTAATTAATTAATGTCATCCAAAGACACAAAGATTTACTCCTCTGATGATTTTTAAGAATTTTATAGTTTTAGCTCTTACAGTGCTAAGACTGATTCATTTTGAGTTAAATTTTATATATGGTGTAATATAGGAGTCCAACTTCATTCTTTTGCAATTGAAAATCTAATTGTCCCAACAGCATCTGTTGAAGACTATTCCTTCTACCACTGAGTGTGCTGGTGCCCTTGTCAAAACTGAATGGACCATAAAAGTAAGAGTTTATTTCTGGACTCTTAAGTCTATTTCATTGATTTATATGTCTATCCTTATGCCAGTACCATACCATCATAATTACCGTAGCTTTGTAGTAAGTTACGAAATTAAGAAGTGTGAGTCTTCCAACTTGATTCATTTTCAAGGCTGTTTTGGTTATTCTGGGTCCCTTACATTTCCATATGAATTTTAGAATCAGCTTGTCAATTTCTGCAAAAAAGCCAACTGGTATTTTGTTAGGGATTGCACCAAGTCTACAGATCACTTTAGGGAGTACTGCCATCTTAACAGTATTCAATCTTCCAATCTGCGAATATGGGATGTTTTTATAATATTTAAGTCTTTCACTTTTTCCAATAACTGTTTTATAGTTTTCAGCATACAAGTATTGCATCTATTTTGTTAAATGTTCCTATTTCATTCTTTCTGATGCTTTTGAAAATAAAATTGTTTTAATTTAAATTTAATATTATTCATTGCTAGCATATAGAAATACAATTGATGTTTTTCTATTGATACATCATCTTGCAACCTTGCTACATTTATGGACTCTACTGGTTATTTAGTAGAATCCTTAAGATTTTCTATATACAAACCATGTAACCTGCATATAGAGATTGTTTTTACTTCTTCCTTTCCAATCTGGATGTCTTTTACTTCTTTTTGTTGTTTAATTATCCTGTCTAGAACTTCCAGTTCAATGTTGAATTAAAAGGGTAAGAACAGACATTCTAATTTTGTTAATGATCTTAAGGGAAAGCATCCCACATTTTGACACTAAATACATTAGTTGTGGGTTCTTGACATATGCTCTTTACCAGGTTGAGGAAATTCCCCTCTAATCCTAGTTTTCTGAGTGCTTCCATCATTTAAGGGTACTAGATTTTGTCAAACTATTTTTCTCCATCTACTAAAATGATTATGTGGGTTTATCTTTTATTCTAGTAATATAATGTAATTCCTTGATTTCAAATGTTAAACCAACCTTGTATTCCTGTGAAAAACCCTCTTGGTCATAGTGTATAATTGTGTATTTTGTTGTTTTGTTTGTTTTATGTTGTTGGATTCAGTTTGCTAGTATTTTATTAAGGATTTTTGCATCTGTATCCATATGGGATATCAATAGTAGTTTTTTTCTTCCCTTTGGTTTTGGCATCAGGGTAATACAACCCTGGTAGAATGAGTTGGGAAGCATACAAGTCTCCTATGGCAGCTATAAAAAATTACCCCAACACAGGTGAATAAAAACAACAGACCTTTATTCTCCTATACCTTTAAAAGCCAAAAGTCTAAAATCAGTTTTACTGGGCTGAAATCAAGGTATAGGCCCTCACTCTGGAGTTTCTAGAGGAACATCTATTCCCTGCCTCTCCCAGGTTTTGGTGGTTGCCAGCATTCTTTTCCTTTCACTTCTCTTTCTGGGACTCCCATTATGCATTTGGTGACATACTTCAGGGTCTTCACCTATCTCTGAGAATCTGCTCATTCATTCTTTCTTTTTTTTTTTCTTTCTGTTTGTCAGACTAGAAAATCTCAATTGACCTATCTTCAAATTCTTTCATTTTTCCCTCTGCCACTCCAAATCTCCTACTGAGTACCACATGTGATTTTTTTTTCATTCAGTTGTAACTTTTCCTCCAGATATTCTATTTGATTATTTTTTATAATTTCTATCTCTTCATTGATATTATCTGTTTGATAAAACATTGCTCCCATACTCCCTCCTTTAGTTCTTTAAACACAGTTTCCTTTAATGCTTTGAACATATCTGTAATACCTGATCTAAAGTTGGCCTAGTAATTTATGGTATTTTAGTAATACCTGGGTTTCTTCAGAGTGTGTTTTCTTGACTATTTTTTTATTTTTCCTATGCATGGTCATACTTTCCCTTTCTTTGAATGCCTTGAACATTTAGTCAAAAACTAAATACTTTAAATAATAATAATATAGCAACTCTGAAAATCAGATCTCCCCTCCACCCAAGGTTTGTTGCTGTTTATTTGTTTGTATAATGGCTTTCCTGAATGAACTGTGTAAAATCTGTAGTCTTTGTTATGTGAGGCCACTGATGTCTCTGCCCAGTTAGCTTTGGATTAGCTAATAATTGGATACAGATTTTCTTAACTGTCTAGAACTAGTATGCCCCCCAGCATTTGCTAAGGCAGTCTGTGTGGGTTTCACTGTTTGGCAGAGAATTTATTACGCTGCCTTAGCCCTCACTTCCTACCTAGGAAGAACTCAAGATGAGCTAGAAGTGAGAGATAAGAGCCTTCTCAGGTTTTTCCTAGACACACACATGGCTTTGCACATGTGTATGACCTTCTAGATTCCCAGGAATATATCAGAGCTTTTCCAAGCCCCCACAGGAAATCTCATTATTCAGTTTTTCCTTTTAAGATTTTAGCTAGCTTCTTAATAAGGTCCAGATATGATCACAACCTCAGGTGGCTGCAATGCTAAATAACTGGGACTGATTATTTTTGACAAATGTCTCAGGAAAAAAGCTATTAGCACTGAGCCAGAAAGGTCAAATGAAGACAAGCTTTGCCAGTGGGGTTTTCAGGGAACTGAGAGACAAGTCAAATAATGACAATTATCTGGGAATGGAGCTTTTAAGTATCTTCAAACCCATTCTGCCCCTTCCAGTGGCTACTAGGTTGCTGCTTTTCTTGGCTACCATGATTTCAAAGCTGCCAAGAAGGGGATGGGATAAGGCAAATTAAAACATCGCAAAACTCACTGTTCTTACCAAGATTTAAACATTTCTCTTACATAAATGTTCCCCAAATTATTACAAACCTTTGATTAATTTCCAGAGTTTTGGAAATGTTGCTCTTGACTTTTTTTTTTAATGTTCTCATTGCTTTTATAGAGGAGTAGATTTTCAACATTTCTTATTCCACTATTCTGGAAGGGCTCTCCTATATTATATTATATTATATTATATTATATTATATTATATTATATTTAAAGAGCATCTATCTCTGGGGTGCCTAGGTGGCTCAGTTGGTTACATCTGACTCTTGATTTTGGCTCAGGTCATGATCTCATGGTTTGTGGGATCGAGTCCTACATCAGGCTCTGCGCTAACAATCTGGAGCCTCCCTGGGATTCTCTGTCTCCCTCTCTCTCTCTGCCCCTCCCCCCTCCACACACATACTCACTCTCTCTCTCCCTCTCAAAATAAATAAATCATTTTTTTGTTTTTTTTTTAAAAAGCATCTATCTCCTTCCTGACCTTACGTTACATCACCAGGCCCTCTCCTGTTCCCTTTGGCTTAGGAGGTACAAAGCCCTATCACCCCTTTGTGAACATTGATATTTTGCCTTTTAATTTTACTGTAACAGGCAGGGGGAAGCAATTCAAATACACTTATTTTTTACGTTTCTCAGTTCTCAACAGTGAAAAAGTAAATATGGAAGGGAAAGCATAAAGGAAAGCTAAATTCAAATAGCCTCTGCTATAGCTTCGGGACTTGCTTTTTATGAAAATGTGCCCAAAAGACAATTTCATTCACATCAGCAATGTTCTTTCATCAGCCCAAAAGTGTAACTGGATCAAACTTTATATCTACAATTATACATAACATACATAACACAAATAGTGAGCACATGTAGGGTTAAATTGGAACACACCTAAGAACTTGATGAAATTGAGCAGAGAAAATTATGGAAGGATAGAATCCAATGACATGAAAACTGGGTACTTTACATTCTGCATCAGTTAAAAAATAAACCACAGCAGTAAGCACAACAGTTTGCTATTGCCTATCTATACCTTATCACATCCGTGTCAGCATTCTTTAATTTATTGCATACTTGTATAACCTTATTTTTGTGAGGCTGTATTCTACACAGTCTCCTCGTAAACTTGCAAAGTGTAAAACACTGTGTTTCTGTGTGTGTCAGCACCACCAAGAGCTAAAAAAGAGAGCCTGTCCTGAGTTTAGATTATTCGCTAAGACTAATACGGCACAGGATATAGACAAACAAAGGCAGGCTGAGTTCATTCTGTGTCACCTTTCAAGACAAAACAAAGAACCTGGCTTTTGTTATGCAGCAGGGGAAACACAGTATGATCTTGACTAGCGAATATGAATGAAGCAAAACATGCTATCTTGGCATTATGAATTTTTACCTAGGTGAATACAAGAATACATTCTACAAGAAGAAACACATACCAGTCCGATAGTTAAGCCTAATTACATATTAAAAATAAATAGATTTTGGCTAAACAACATAAAACATTTCTAACAATTGTTTATTACAATGATTAATGCAACTTTAAAATGTCTATAGAAAACATCATAAATGACCTTTTCAATTTGTTCTTCTGTCTACTAAATATATGGCTTATTTGTCTTATTAGGTCCTTTGCTTCCTAAAAATTATCTCCATTAACAGCTGATTCTTTTTCAAATTTCAAATCATGAATTCATATTAAACACTGTGAAGGTACAATACTGTGCTAGATACAAAGCAAAATATAAAGTAAACTGCAATTTTACTGTGGAGAGAAGATAGTGACAGTGGGGGAAGGAACAGTATTCTATATATTAACACATCACACACAGAAACCTCAGGACATTTGTGAACAAAAAAAGAAAAAAAAAACTGGCATTTTTCTCTTTCCAATCTCTACAACTGATCTTCTGTGTGAGGCTCAATTGCATTCATTAGAAGTTAACTATTCCTGGGTGGCTCAGTCAGTTAGATATCTGACTCTTGATCTCAGCTCAAGTCTTGATCTCAGGGTCATGAGTTCATGCCCTGTGTTAGGCTCCACATTGGGCATGAAGCCTACTTAAAATAACAATAGTAACTATTCCTGACACTGTATTTCAGGTAAGGTTTATTAAAATACATAGAAGCACCTACTTTCTGTGCATAACACTCCCTCAAGAATTCTCAGTAAATGGAAAAGCCACTAAAGAGAAGAGACCCTCTCCCCCCAGGCCCAAGGAGGTCATTGCTATCAGCAGTGACCAAAGATGAAAAAGAGTCCTTTATAAGATGTTGCTTGGAAGAATGGAATCTCCCTTATATATAGACTTTTTCCTGACATCTAAGAAAGCTGAGGAAGAAAATACTTATACATAGAGAGGCAAGATCTTTAGGGCAAGCCAATATTTAAAGAAGAGCCCAAATGTCCATCGACTGATGAACAGATAAAGAAAACATGGGGTGGGTGTGTGTGTGTGTGTGCATGCATGTGTGGAATATTGCTCAGCAATCCAAAAGAATTAAACTTGCCATGTGCAACCATGTGGATAGAACTAGAGTGTATTATGCTAAGTAAAATAAGTTAGAGAAAGACAAACATATGATTTCACAAATACGTGGAATTTAAGAAACAAAACCTAGGGGAAGGGAAAGAAAAATAAAATAATACAAAAACAGAGTGGGAAACACACCATAAGAGACTCTTAAATACAGAGAACAAACTGAGTTTTGCTGAAGGGGAGGTGGGTGGAGGGATGGGTTAAATGGGTGATGGGTATTAAGGAGGGCACTTGTTGGGATGAGCACTGGGTGTTACATGTAAGTGATGAATCACTAAATTCTACTCCTGAAACCAATACTATACTATATGTTAACTAACTTGTATTTTAAATAAATAAATAAATAAAGTGCATTCCCATATGAAATATGAAACATTCTATTTCCTTACTGACATTGTAAGGAAAGAAAACCTTTCCTTTCTTCCCTTCTAGGTTCTTTGGCTAGTGTAACAACTAAATTGGTATAAGATAAACAGAAAAACAAATCTAATTTCATATGCACAGGAGCTCCAAAGATATGAGATTCAAAGTGACCAAAGCAGGCAGCTTTTATAGCTTTTAGACAAAGAAGTAATTGTGAAGATGTGACAAAATAAAGGGTTTGGGCTTGGGGTGGCAAATTAATGTAGTGACAGAGATTGTTTACACAGCCTGCTCAGCCTTGAATTCCCTATCTCTAGCCATTAGGATGCCTTCCACCCTCCTGATGCCCGGAAGTTCCCTTTCACATGAGAGATTTATTTCCTGCTTTCGGCAGGGGGGGGGGGGGGGGGGGGGCAGAGTACAAAACAGAGTCAGAGCATCTCTCTTACATCAGCTATTTCTTAAGTAACTTTAATTCAATATAATCAATATGCCAAAGTGGCATATTTTGGAGAAGCATAATTTGCTGTCTGTCAACACACTAGATGAAACTACAACAAGGTAAGAGAGCTGGAAAAATATTAACATGAAAGAGAAATGAAAGGTACCAACAAGAAAGATTTACAGTTGAGAGGAGTTTGCAGAGAGGTATTTAGGAAGATATAAAGGCAAAAAGAGTAAAGGGTACTGCAAAATGTTTCATTTCATTCCATTTGCTGCCTCCTTTCTTTCTTCTTTTGCTCTGTTCATGAGTTTGATCTCAAATACAAAAAAAAAAAGATGATAAATCATGTGACATTACACATTCATCGATTTATTCATTTCACAAGTAATTACAGAACACCTGCTTTGTACCAAGCATAGTTCTACACTCTGAAGATAGACTCTAAAATAATGCAAAGTCTCTGTCTTCAGAATGATACTTACATTTCAATGGGGTAACAGATTAAAAGCAATAAATACACACCTTCAAGCCAGGTGGTAAAAAATAACATGACAAAGAATCGTAACAGGAAAGAAGGTGTGTTGTGCTATTTTGCCAGGGAAGATCTCTGGTTTGCTACTCTATGAATCTAATCTAACCCAGCCCTTTTTTGGAAAGTACTGAGGTCAATTAATACAATTCCTTCCCAATTCATTTCTACTAACCTTACCCCAGAGGTAAAAATTCTCCCAAACTCTCCAGCTATGTAGAACCAACCAAGTCTGTGTATTTAGCCATGCCGGGTAGAGCTTGCCAACTTTTGCAAACTATGTCCTTATCCCAAATCCATGCTGGAGAACCAAGCAGAAAGATCAAGACAATGAATATACCCTCCAAGTTTCACCAACCATTGTCCCAGTATACTCTTGACTTGATAAGGCACTCGCTTTTAATTTTTTATCTGGCTCAAAAGACTAAGGTGGCTTTACATCAATAAAAAAATAGAGGCAGAAAAATAAAGTCTACAATTCAATATACCTTATAAGCCTTCATTTCTATTGGTTTGTCTCATCTGTTTACAAAATACTGTTCATTTCTTGCTTTATTTATATTTGTACAAGACATCCCACAATACACTTTAATTCATGCCTTCCTGATATGAGAACTTAATATATGGAAACACAAGTTAATAGCTTATTTTTTTTTTTACTCCAAAGGTGCTCTGGGAAAAATACTAGATTCTGAGAGCTACACTGTTTATATCTCTATTTGTCAGAGCTATTTGTAAGCTGCAAAAACTTCCTTACTCTTTCCTTGCTATCTCTTAACATGGATGAAAATCTACCATGTGACATAAATCTTCAATCAAGGAACATATCATCTCAGAGGGCAGAAAGCCTTCGGATTTATGTACATTTGTCTGGTTTGACTCACACAGGATTGGGCCTCCTCCCACCACCACATTTTAATAAGTGTTTACATGTTACCACTCCCCAAAGACTCAAGTGATAAAATTCTGCCTTGGAACTAATTATACTTCAAGACCATCCTACTCTCCATGGATACACTCTGAGCTAGAAACTTCACATCCTGACGTTTAAATGAGTTCAGAGCTCCCCCTTGTGGATTCTATCTGTGCATGCTGCTTCCTAAACATTGATCACTTTAATAGAGAAAAAATAATTAAGAGGTACCTATGTAGAGATCCTCAGATTTTGGAAACGTATATGTAGAAAGTGAAATGTCTGTTTAGTGTATAAATTATACCAGCTAGATGAACAGTCATCAAGAGAGTATTTACTTTGGGATTAGAGCCTGCTGTTGGTTCACTCTCTTGATATATCAATGTTCAATGGATAGCCTTTGACATATGCTACCATAATGCATACTGCGGGGCTCAGCACAGTCATTTATGGAGTGACATAATACGTTATACTATCGTTCCTATTCTTTGAGGATTTACTAGCTTGATCTGGAAATGCTATACTACATAACAGCCAAGGCTTGGGGATTGCATGCCCAGCTGGCTCCATGGGCACATGACAGTACAGCTACACAGGGATTCATGCTCAGAAAGGCCCCATGCTCAGAGTTCAAGGTCTCTGTCTTAAAATTCTTAATCATTTTATCTTGGAATTTGTATTTTGTAAGTGAAGTCCAATGGGACAATGGAGTATATGCCAGGGACTGGAGCCTTGACTCAGGTGCAGTCCTGCATTCTCCTGCCACCCTGCAACGGGCTCTCAGCTGCCCAGGTCATGACACACTGGTTCTCCAGGCCCCACTCAATCTCCCCTCCCTGCCACAACACAGCTACTGCTGCCACCCTTCACCTTCTGGGCGTGTCAGGGTGGTACATGCAAGCGCTCACAGGCACCTGTCTCGGCAAGGAGCATGGTGATGGCCCTCACTTAGCAGGAGACCTGATAAGGACAAGCATCCTACCCAAGCCTGATCCAGGTACCACATGTCAGTGTTGGTGGCTGCAATCCCTTTGGGATCAGCTGTTCACAGCTGGGTAGCACAGCGGTTTCCTGGGAAAGGGGGATGGATTTCTCACAGAGGTCTGATGCTGGCAGGAGGGGAAGCCTGGCAGCTGAGGGCCCAAGCACAAAGCACAGGTCCTTGGCACCTGTAAGGGTCTATCTACACTCACTCCAACAAGAATCCCCATGCTCAAAGGAGTGTGACAAGGAAAGTAGCAAGGAAAAGATACTATGACAGGTCAAGGGAGACTGCAAAAGAAAGAAAGTTTTATTTTAGTACTTCGAATGGCACTTGTTTCTTGCTTTTAATCAAGGGCATTTTCATCTTGCACTGGGTCCTGCAGATTATGTAACCATAATGAATGCTTGGGTTTCCCCACAATTTCTATGTTGAAGCCTTAACCTCCAATGTAGTACTATTTGGAGGTGGGGGAAGTGAATAGGTTTGAAGTAGGGCCCGCCTTCAAGATGGGATTTGTCCCCTTTTGAGAAAAGAAAGGTCATGTGAGCATACAGTGAGAAGGCATTTATGTAAATGAGGAAGTGGGCTCTCACCGGGAATCAAATTTACAACCTTTATCTTGGACTTCCCAGCCATAAGGACTGTGAGGAACAAATGCCTATTGCTCAAGCAACCTAATCTATGATATCTTGTTACAGCAGTCTGAGCTAAGACACCAGTATACAGGTATATAGATATATATGCTTTAACCAAAATGTTTTCAGCATTTTTCCAACATTCTATAGATTTTATTGTTGAATTATTTGTCTAACTAGATGTAGAGAAGCTGTAAAGACCTAAAATATATGAAAAGTATGATCCATTATCAGCAACCCAGTGGATGTGGTCTGTAACTCAACTCCCCAAAATACAACTGTAGTCTCAGAAACCACCTTTGTAGTTGCTGACAAAATATTTCATGGGGTAGAACCAGATGCACAGAAAGAAGCCACCACTCAAACACATACAAGTGGATTAACATCTTAAAATATTTGCAATGATGAATCCTCATCTGTGTGTAATAGATGTGTTAGTACTGAGGGGAGATACGCTAACTGGTGAGGTTTATTAGCCCGTGTTTTCTTCTAAATAATTGGGCAATATTTTATAAAACGTATGGATGGGAGTCTAGAATATGAGGTCATGTTTCTAGAGTCTAACGGAAGGGAGAAAATAGAAAAAGTCTGAACAACAGCTTCTGGATGAAAGACATCTGGGAGGTGCAGAAAGAAGATGAAAGTGTATCTCAGGATATGAGGAAATTAATGTTGACAGAATGCTGACTGCAACTAAAGCATTGATAATGAAGAGGAAAAGAGGGAGCCACTGAAGGATTTAAGGGATTAGAATGACATAATCTCAGTGACAATCAAGATGGCTAGCACTGCATTTGGTACTGAGTGAAGGGAAAAGAGATTAATGAAGTGAAAAGGATGCATTGAATGACTAAGCTAATGTGATAAGACTGAGTTCTGGAAGGCATAAAGGAAAATTGCTCTCATTGGTTTAGAGCCACATTATATATATCATGCGAGGCCAGGAACGACCTGGTCTGGAGAACTAACGTGGCAGTATAAAGTAAAGGTGGGTAAACGCTATCTAATCAGGATCTAAGGACTCAGTGGGCAGAGTGACATAAATATAAAGCTAACACTAACTGTGAGGTGTGCTGCTGAAGGAACAGTGGTACAGCCAAGACACTGAGAAGACAGGCTTCTAAGAGAAATGAAGGAGAAATGTGAAGGAGCGGAAAACATTCTGCCCAGTGTGTGAGCCATTAACAGAGCAGGAGGAAGGGTTCAGATCCCAAGCAGCAGACCTGCTGATTTTCCACATGCAGATGAACGACAGTTCACAAGAGTTTGCTTGAGTTTTCCCTAATGCATCCGTGCCTGGGTTCCTCCAGCAACAAATCCTCCCGGATGAAGGACACCACCCCGGACCCAGAAACTCTAACTTCTCCACTGGCAAACTGTGCTGAATGAAGAGTACTCAGCACCATCAGCCTTTCTTTGAACACAGAGACGATGTCTCACACTTAAAGAGCTAAAATACAAGAGCCTTAACGAGATCAAGAAAAAGCATTGTAGTGTTTCCTACCAAAAACATAAATCATAAATCCCCCATATTTCCTTCCTAAATTCTCCCTGAGTTCTTAAATTTCCCTTTAAATATAATTTAATCAAAACTGGCATTTTCAGCAAGACGTAAGGAGAACCAGGAGTACACAACGGACATTTTAGTCATAGAAATCTCTGCCATAGTGGCAGTGCTCATAGTTAAATGGGAATGAGATGTTGGTGATGTGTGATGAAATACACGTGTAAGGTACTCGGCATAGCTAATAGTTAGGTCTATTAGGAGTGTGTCTGCAGATATAATATTTGCTGATGAGTCTACCAGATTCAAGTAATATGATTATAACTTGGCTTTGTTCTGTTTCCTTCTATATTTTTAGGACAGTATAGTACACTTTACCACATCAACTTTTGATTCTATTGCTGGTAAAAAAAATTTCTCTAATGTTTCTTCATTTCCTGAAGTTATCTGGATCCATGAGTTGAAAAGTTAATATCTATCTATGAATTGCTTTAAGAGAGGTGAACTCTAAGAAACAAGGTTCCTGCCTATTTAGGTCAATTCTCAATCCCATTTGCTATAGAAAGTTGAGAGTCTACTGCTCTGTGTTTTAAAACCTTTATTTTCTAATAAATTTGGAAATCCTAAATATTCTCTTATTGAAATAATCCCCTTCTAAACTCATGTACCTAAATGGAAGGGTAATCATAGATCTATTCAAGGTCATCCAGTGCCCTTAAATGGTAGAGTCCAAGGGATGCTACATCTTTTTTTTAAGGCAGAGAAGCAATGTTCAGTTTGCCAGTATGTCCTTTCACAAAGCAACGGGCTTCTAAAATTTTTGCATTACGGACCCCTCCGATGGTCTGGTATAAAGTTTATGAAGACATGTCAGAAGAATACTTCTAAACGCATAATGAAAATCATATAGGATTATAAAGGAAACCACTTATATTGAAATATGGTAAAATATTTCTAAACATTTACTTCTTTATTATCATCTTGAAAAGAAGATCCAGCAAAGAGTGTAGTAATCACCATAACTTAAAGTAGTGATGAATAAGAAAGATCTTTTAAGAAATTTAAATAATTATAACATGATGTGAAAATATCTGTAATTTGTTGACATCAAAAGGACTAGTACTGATAATATTTCCATGGTTTATTGTCTACATTTGTAATTAAAGAAAATGCTGAATTTCAATTAGATGTAATCTTTCTACTCAAATTTCCTGCACCCCCTATTTTCTATTTATAAACACCTAAGGGACCCATGGATCAGGTTAACAATCCATTAGAGGAATTTAAAAGCTTGAAGGAAAAATGTAATATTAGCTTACTTACTCTATTATATGTCATTTAGAGTACATTTCCTGGTATTTACATAATTGTAGTAACTTAAATGTTGATGTACGTAATTGCTGCTTTTAATACAAATATAGAATTTTCTTTTACATTCAAGCCTTTGAATTCTCCATATGTAACTCATTACTTCATGATTTAGAGATTCTGTTAAAAGGATACCATAAAGTGAATTCTATATGAAGCAGGTTCATTTGGGATTATTTTCAAGGATACTTAGGTATCAAAATGGCTTGTTTCCAAACAGCCCAACTCCAAAGTAGGTCCAGAGTGTGAACTCCATGGAAAATATTACAAAGAGGTTTCCATGTAGCTGTTCCACTAAATCATATCTGCTTCTAATTGCATAGTGTGTCGTGTGTAGACTTTCCCAGATTAGTGGTTGATTTTCTGGCAAAACTTTGTAAACACCAAATAGTCAATAAATTGCTATCTCCAAAGCAGGAAATTTTAAATGCATACCAAATCCAATTCCCATCTCAAATGCACTAAAACGTTTTTCTGAAAGGAGCTCAGTTTCAGTTACAACATATGGTTCACAATTTTATGCATACAAACAACTAAAACACTGCTAATTGATTACCTCACTCATTTATTTTGCAAGAAGCTTACCATAAATCTTAATAGTGAAAATTTACTTCCTCACTCAAGACGAAGTCGCATTATTAATCAAGCTGGCATAGTTTGAATTGAAAACAAAATATTTCAGTGAGCAGTTGTTTAATGGAGAACACTTCAGTATTGTTCCAAGTCTGATTACTTGTGTAATAGTACCATCTAGTGGATTCTCATCTATAAGACAGGAAACCAACAACTTCTATAATCTGATTCAGGGAAAGTATGCTTCTTCTTTAAAAAAAAAAAAAAGGTTTTATTGTATATATGTAGTAGACTTTTTTTTTTACTCTTTATTTATTTTTGAGGGGCGTGGGGAGGAGGAGAGAATCTCAAGCAGGCTCCACGCTGTCAGCACAGAGCCCCACGCAGGGCTCAAACACATGAATACTGAGATCATAACCTTAGCCAAAATCAAGAGTCAGATGGTTAACGGACTGAGCTACCCAGCTGCCCCATATTTAGTAGACTTCTCACATCCTCAACTAAAGTATCCGAGCAGACATCCCCTGAAACTAGAACTACAGAGTGCCTTGCTCACCATACTATGATGTTCTATTTCGTCAGAACTAGGATAGCTGGTCTTATAAAACAAATATGTCATTTATCAAGTCTTAAGTTCCTACTGTCCAAAGTAAAGCATGGGATGTTCCAAAAGGGCAATATTCTAACAGCAACGATTTGGGAACATTAAAATAAATGATCACATAAGGCTACAGATATATTCATGGAATAATCAGTTATTCAACTACCAACGTGGCATTGTCCTAAGCAAACAAATATAAATAATATAAATTCCTTAATGGCAAGAAGTTAAAAACATCATTGATAAGTCAAATAAGGAGTATAAACAAGTGACACCAAAGAGGTATATAAAAAAAGGTATAGTAACAGTAGAAGATGACAGCAGAGATCAGCTTTCTAGCAGAGGATCAGGTAATAAGGCCTCAAGGAGAAGTAACAGAAAATTTGGCCAAAAATGTATTTAATAATAATTCTTCACATAATAGGAAGTCCCAAGGCACTATGGCTCCAAGGTAGGTTAATTCAGTAATTAAATGATGTCAATCAAAGTGAAATATGAAAGAAGGATGCCAGTGGGAGCTGTCCACTCTGGTGGAGACGGGTATTTCTATAACTAACATTGTTCAGAATGTCTGCTACACGGCAATAATGAAAAGCAGACTAATTTTTAGCCAGTTTTATTACTGTTTTCAAATTCTCTATAGACAAGGCAGGCAGTCCCTTGTTGCCTTTTTTGCCCAAGAGCCAAAAATGAAGAAGAAAATGGATAAATGTAATTTACTGTTAATTCAAGGAAGAATAATGGGAAAAAAAATAGAATCATCACTAAGTGCCTATTTTATATACCCTAAGGAACAGAAATGCAGGAATCCTTTCCATAGCAACAGAAAGAGGCCTTTGGTGAGCCACTGTCACCCTGTGGGGCAACTCTCTGGGAGGGTGTCTCCTATCCTTTGTCCTCCTGGGACTCTGGTTTTACACTTTGAGATTACATTCCTTGTCCACTGTCTTCATGACTACATCTGGGCTGCAGAAGAATGTCTTCTTGGGCACGGCACATCTTTAGCAGCTTAATGAATCATGTATCCATTCCTAACCCAATCACTGACCAGGAAACAGGCTTCATAATGACTGACTTCATGAAATGAATGACCAGGTAAAGCAGTGTATATTACATCCCACAAATTGGGATGGAGGAGAAGGAATAAGGAATGGATGATAGGTAGGCACAAAAAATTAAGGCAGCAGGGGTGGGGGTACAATATTCTGCAAAGAATATTTTAAGGGTAAGCTTATATATCTTTACATGTAGATATATGAAAAACAAGTGGGGTTTATTCCAGACATGCAGTGTATTACAATGGAACGTATTAAAATATCTAACTAGGCAAGTTACCATAATCACTTAGATACTGAAATAGAGACAGATGGATGTTATATATTTACATAATGTATAACTATTACATATTTCTATAAATATATTTTATATTTTATGTCATCTGTGAGTATAACCATCTAAAGTAAACATATATAGTTCCATTTCAATCCCAAAGCCAACATGACATGACTGAAGGCAATCCTATTGAAGTCAAGAATAAGCCAAGGATTTCTGCTATGATCATTTTTTTGCTGTTTTTATTAAAACATTTTTTTAAGTTTATTTATTTTTGAGAGAGAGAGAGAGCAAGCATGAGCTGGGGAGGTGCAGAGAAAGAGGGAGGCAGAGGATCCTCTGAAGTGGGCTCTGCACTGCCAGGAGAGAGCCCAATGCAGGGTTAGAACTCACAAACCATATTGAATCACAAGATCCAGCCTGTTTCCTGGTCAGTGATTGGGTTAGGAATGGATACATGATTCATTAGGCTGCTAAAGATGTGCCGTGCCCAAGAAGACATTCTTCTGCAGCCCAGATGTAGTCATGAAGACAGTGGACAATATGACCTGAGCCCATGTCAGATGTTCAACCAACTGAGCCACCCAGATGTCCTGACCATTAGTTTGTTTTTGTGTGTGTGTGGGTTTTTTTTTTAGTTTATTTATTTATTTTGAGAGAGAGCACAAGCAGGGGAGGGGCAGAAAGAGAGGGAGAGAGAATTCCAAGCAAACTCTGCACTGTCAGTACAGATCCTGATGTAGGGCCCAAACTCATGAACCATGATTCATGACCTGAACCAAAACCAAGAGTCAGACACTCAACTAACTGAGCCACCCCGAAGCCTCCCCAACCATTAGTTTAACATTGTTCTAGGAAGTGCAACTCAATTCAATTAGACAAAAGAGGAAAACAAAGGATATAAAAATTCAAAAGAAGGAGGTAAAATAATCATTAATTGTGAATTGATATAAATGTACACCTAGAGAAACAAAAAGAAAAACCATCAAAAATAATAAAATAATTCTGTAAGGTGGCTAGTACATAGCTAATGTACAGTTACCAATAATCTTCACTTAGCCAAACAATCAACTGATTGATTATTAAGTGAAAAAAAATCTTCACTTAATAACAGAAAAGATGATATATAGGAACAAATTTAAGAGTTATATAAATCTATAGGAAAAAAACTCTGAAATTATCCCTGAGGTTAAAAAGATTGAACAAGTGGAAAGATATATCATACACTTGGCTAGAAAGACAGTATCACAAAGATGTCAAATCTTTATAGTTCAATCAGAATTTAACGTACTTCCAATTTTAAATACATTGAAAAGTAAATAGTATGAAAAAAGAAGAGTAAAGAGGGCACACTTGCCCTGCCAAGATGATATACAATCCTAAAAAGGATGCAAGGGTCTTTTTAAGTACTCGAATGGAATTCTCTTCTAAGATACGTTCTTGGGGCACCTGAGTGGCTTGGTCTGTTAAGCCTCCAACTTCGGCTCAGGTAAGGATCTTGTGATTCATGGGTTCAAGCCCCGCATCAGGCTTTGTACTGACAGCTCAGAGCCTGGAGCCTGCTTCGGATTCTGTGACTCTCTCTGCCCCTCTCACCCCTCTCACTCAAAAATAAATAAACATTAAAAAATTTGTTTAAGATCTGTTGTTAAGGGGAAAAAACAAGGGCCAATATAGTGGCACAGTGTGTTCCCAAAGGAATATTTATAAACTAATCTTTTAAAAGACTTTTTTTTAAACTGAGCTTTAAGGAGGGGAACTGGGTATCTGGGAAACAAGATGAAGTATGACTGAAAAATGAGGCTATCTTCTTCCTTTTGTAGAGCTTAATCTGTCTTCAGGCAAAGGAAAGTCAACACTGAGTAAGGCAAAGGAAATTTTTCTCACCTCTTTTTTAACAGCGAAATCTGAATCATTTCTTTATTTAAGACTGATCACCTACTTTCTTTAAGTCACAAATCAACATACATGTAGCTCCTTCCAAAAGTCAAATCCTCTCTTTAAAGACAGTCATTTGGCACTCCTACAGGTGTATTTTCAAATGAGAACAGTTAATGGGAAGCTAAGGATAAGTATTTGTCAGATGAATCAACTCCTAAGCTGCTTCAAGCAATACATTTTTTTAAATGTTTATTCTTTTATTTTGAGAGAGACAGCACATTGGCACATGCAGGGGAGGGGCAGAGAGACAGAGAGAGAGAGAATCCCAAGCAGGCTCTGAGCAGTGCAGAGCCTAATGTGGGGCTCAGACTCACAAACCATGAGACCATGAGCTGAGCTGAAATCAAGAGTTGGATACTTAACCGACTGAGCCACCCCAGCACCCCTCAAGCAATACATTTTTACTTTTTCCTTATTATTACACTATCCTACCTTCCACAAGTTGGAGCTGCTTGAATATTTTAATTTATTTCTTTTAACTTTTCCACACCATTGATACTATGAATTTTCTTCTATGTGTAGCTTTTGACATACTTCTGATGTTAGTTTCTTCATAGGTTTTTTTTTTTTTTTTCCTAAAAGGACTATAACTTTAAATCTCATTTGACTCAAGTTCAGAGGCTTAGGTATGAAATAAAATAGATACAATTTAATCTTTCCTTCAAAGTAAATTGTTGTATTTGTACCTGTAGATGCAGGTCTGAGGAATATAGAAGTGTATTAGTCCTAATCACTGAACTTGACTTTATTGAAAATTTCTGATCACCACTGATTTTTCATCATCTGCAACTGTCTCATAAAATCAGTTTTGATAAATACAAGGCAGAATCTCTAGGGTAATATAACATGGCTGATTTTCAGCAAAACGAATTATTAAATCAAAAACAAAGCAACCATATCCTCAGTAATGACCATGTCCCCTAGGCAATCTTTTTCACTACTGTGGTTACCAGTGTCTTTGACCTGACACCAGCATTACAAACATCATCTATTATTTATAACTCATTCACACAATGAGTCATAGACAGTTCTTTGTCACAGGCTCCCATTATTTTTATATCCACCACTTTAGCTTACTGATGGGGTGCAAAGAAGTATCCCTAACAATTCTAGGAATGCATGTGGGATGTTTTATGTGAATGCTTGCTCCAAAAGCTTTTTATTCTTTTATCACCAGAGTATGGCTTTCACAGAAATGACACTTGAACAAGATAGTCTCCAAATTCCCTTAAGAATACATTTTAACATGATTCCATAGGCAAGAAAAAGATTTAGATTTTATTTCTAATATTACATTGGTAATTAGACCAAGTTTCTGAATAAATCTCTTTTTAAACAGCACATCTGAGTCCAGATAATGCCCTGACATATAGGTTGAATTAATGAGGTAACACTGACAGGCAAGGAGATGATGGATAGATAAATAATAATAATGATAATGACAATAATAAATAGTTAATTACTAGACACCGCCTGGACCTCCTCTAAATGGGTTCTGATATTATTTAGCAATAGAAAAGCTTTTCGATCCTCAGATCAGCCTGTGGCTCTCAAGTAATTTCTCTGCAGAGTTCCAAAAATACTTCTTACTCTATTAATACATTAGCTTATTCTCTGTAAGTGTGAGTTGTATGATCATAATTTCCAACTACTGAAATTTTTAATTTGTAAAAGGGCATCCTTGCCTCACCCTCATCTGGGCCCTGTTGCTGGGGTAGAAGGGGACTGAGTATAGCTCAGAGCTGTGGTCAAGTGAGCATTAACATATTTCCCACCTTGTAATTAGTCTGCTGAGGCCTGTTCATGTAAGTTACATTTTAGAGAAAAACAAAAAATTAGCACATGTAAAAACAGTCAAATCTTTCAAAGCCCTTTAATTATTTGCAAGCCTCATCAACAAAGTCTAACACAGTCAGCCACTGCTCAGCAAAGAGCTAAGGATTAAAAATGATGTCTAACAAAAAAAAAATCAAAAGAATGTTTTCTCGAGCTCTGTTTTGCTGGTAATTCTTGATAGTTATAGCTAATATTCAAATGTAGGTTTTGTTTTAAAATAGTAAAGCCTCACAAGAAAATAAACAAATGATCAAACAAAATAAAAAACCCATGGAGTTCTCTATGAAACAGCTCAAAAAATAGCCCTTTTCTATGTAATTATAGTTTCCAAAGAACTGTGAGTACACTCTGATCTTACTAAAGGAAAGCTGAAGGCAATTGAAAAGGATGTTATCTCTAGCCCTATTCGTATGCTGTTAATAATAATAACAGCTATCATTTACTCAGTATCTACTCTTTTCTCCAACAATTTACTTAATATGTACATTTCATTATCTCTCAACCTCCAGATAACCCTGGAAGGAAGTTAATCACCTCCTTTCAATGGCTAAGGAAGTTGATGCTTAGGCAGATAAGTGTCCTGTCCATGGTGGCAGTTAGAAAAGGCAGTGTTAATATCACATGGAGCCACGTCCAATTCCAAAGCTCCATCAACCTAGCTGCTCCTTCCACTGTGGTAGATGCAGGGACCCCATAGATCTCATCCAACAGGGTATTAGCACAGATGACATTCACAGGAGGACACACTCCCATGAGGCTCTTAACACAGAACTATTTCCAGGGAAGTAAAACAAATGGTGCCAGAGGCAATACACAAGAATATGATGATTCTTCTTGTGCCACACTTCTCATCGCAGATCAGCATTGGTGACTTAACCTCAGGTTGTAACCTAAATGTGGTATGACGTAAGTTATAATTAACTTAGGCACTTTGGCTAAAAACCCACAACTCTTCACTTAAATATGCATCACAGACTACAAAAGAATCAAAGTGACCATGGCATAGGTACAAGATTGAAGTAGTTCTAATTTTTCATTTTAAACCAAATTTTTACAAGCTTTATTAATTTTTTAATAGAAATTAATTCTTGAGACACATTTCATAGCTAATTGTGATACATCTCTCTGTCAACATTGAGTTAGGAATCATTCATGTGGCATATAGTAGGTACTCAAGTTTTAATTTTATTTGATAAAAACTGTATTTTACTTAAATTACTGTGAGTCTTCAAATCCAATATATGAGAAAGAGAGGAATGGAGTAAATAAATGACTTTTGTCATCTTGTCACTGGCTCAACATCTCCTGGGAGTGGACGCTTGGTAACTCCTGAGTTGATTCGTTATAATATTAGAAACTTCTTAAATTGAACCAAAAGGTTTTTCCAGAAGCTTCCTCCCACCTAATGGTGCATGTTCTACTTTCTGCAGTCACACAAACTGCTTCATTCCTACTTGCATATGACAGTCCTAAAAATATTGGAAGAGTAATCACATTTATTTTCTTTCCAGGCTAAACATTGCCCATTCTTTCAAATATCTCTCCCACAATGTGATTTTCTAGTCTTCTCACTATTCTGGTTACTCTCCTCTGTTTTTCTTGTGCTGAACTCCTTTCTTTGATGCTTCCTCTACACTTTGCATTCTCACTGAGCGTGTTGGCTTCCCCAGGCTTCACTACTCAATGAGAATACCTTGTCATTCTGTTGGGAAAACAACTAACACTCTGACTCGCATCGCCTTTGGCTCTTTGGTCCTTCATATTGCCGCTATCATCCTATAGGGGTGATTTTCAATCTGTGTTCCTAGAAACCCTAAGGTTAGCAGAAGTGACTAAGGGCAGAGCAGGAGGAGGCAAGAGCCAGGAAGGACAATCTCCCGTATCCCTGCCTCAACTAGAAAAACCATACTTTTAACCACTTCTACATTCACTTTCTGCATGGAAATTCATTTGAAAAGATTATTCTAAAAAAAAAAATGTTTTTTTAAGTTTGAATAGCATCTCCCAAGAACACAGCTGGTACAGTGCCAGGATTGTCTAGGAGACAGCAGAAATCCAGGGAGCCAAAGGTCTATTCAGGCAAGAACACCTTGTTCCAGGATCTCAGCTTCGTCTAAGCAATCTATCAACTTGAGATCAATATAGCAATGGCGTTCTGAGGGTGTTACCTCTGCTCTTAATAAAGAAGGCAAGCTCATCCTCTCCACTAAGAGGAGCTCCTGCCTGACAATTAGGTGTAGCCAGTTCAATCCACTTGCCTGGCACTGGAAGCCCAGCAAGGGCTTCAGAAATTGGTTTTCAATCTTAACTACACATTAGAATCTCCGAGAGGTTTTAATAATATCAGTACCCTGGCACTACGCTGAGGAGATTATAATTTAATCAGTTTTAGATGCAATTTGGGCACCAGTAGTTTTTAAATCTCCCCAGGTGACTTTAATATGCAATCAGAATTGAGACCCTCCCATTTATGATAAGACCAAATGAACATAATTTAAGTAGGAAACAATTAGTTCAAGTGTGGAGAGCTAGTAGAACTGATGGTAGAAGTTGGTGAGGGATTCGATGGGGCTGATTATTTCATGGTGAGGGTCAGGCAAGGAGGAGGTCCTAGGAAGTAACCATTTCACTGAGACTTTCTCTCACACTCCCGAGTGATCCAGATGCATACATATTGATAGGGTAAATTCATATACTCTCAACATGTACCTTGGAATGACTTCTAAAACATCACTTACTGTCACAGACAACAGGTTGGCCACAACCAAAGGCCCACTAACCTGTAAGTGTCTGTTAAGTATAGTAGAGAACCAAGCAAGGGTTTAAGTCTGGAGAAATGAGAAGGATCAGGACAGACTAAATCATTCCAACTGCTCTCTTGCCTGTACCCTCAACCCCCTAACCCCTCAGCTTTCCTTCCTTTAACAGATTTATTTGGTCCTTACTAGGTCAGAATATTGTGTGGAGAACTCACCATTCATTAAAAAATGAAAAGACACTGGGGTGTCTGGGTATTTTAGTTGGTTAAGCATCTGACTCTTGATTTCAGCTCAGGTCATGATCTCATGGTTCATGGAATCGAACCCCGAATTGGACTTTCTGCTGATAACATGGAGCCCACTTGGGATTCTCTCTCTCTCTCTCTCTCTCTCTCTCTCTGTCTCTGCACCTCCCCTGCTCATGCTCCAGACTGCTCTCTCACGTGCACACTCTCTTATTCTCTCTCTCTCAAAACAAAAACAAAAACAGAGAAAAACACAAGAAAAAAAAACTAATTGACTTTATTCAACCATTCATGAGTTAGGCAGCATACCATCCAGCAAATAAAAAGAAGCTCAGAGAAGCTGTGAATAGAAGGATTTTATAGGCATGGAAGGATTTGATAGGCAGAAACGGGGCAGGACAAGGAGGTTATTAGCAAAAGAAAATAAAAGATTACTTCAGGCAAGGTTACCTTCCCTTAGGGGAAAGCAGGGGATCTTATCAGGCAGATTAATTTACTAATGCTGACCAGGAAATTCCAGACTGATTGGTTTAAAATTCTACTCTTGGGAAAGGTTGAAACTGCAATTAAGTCTTGGTTTGCTGTCCTGGGAGCAAATGACTCCACTTTTGGCCTATTTTGTTTTATTTTATTAATAAGACTAAACAGAGGGGACAATCTATGTAAGCAAAGACAAAATTATCATTAGCTAGTAAAAGAGTGAGAGAAGAAATATATACATATAAGAAATACATATTTGGCCTTCACCCCTATTCCTGGCACCAAGCTCCTTAAAACCCTTGGAATTTCCTGTGATGGAAACTGTACAGGTGTCCTTTGTTATGTGAATGAAGTGACTTTTGGAAAGCGTCTAAGACTGGGGGCTGATGGTAAGGGAAGCCAATCCTGTCCTTAGAGAGTTGGAATTTTCAGTCCCACCCAGACCTCCAAGGAGGGAGAAAGGGCAGAGGTTGAACCAATCACCAATGACCAATGATTTACTCAATCATGACTATGTAATGAAGCCTCCATAAAAACCCAAAAGGAAGAGTTTTAGAGAGCCTTCCAGTTGGTGAACACATGAACATTTGGGCAGAGCGGTGCCCCTGGAGAGGGCATGGAAGCTTCATGCCCCTTCTCCCTACCTTGCCCTACGTCTCTTTTCCACCTAACTGTTCCTGAATTGCATCCCTTTATACTAGGAATGGATGATCTAGTTAGAGAAATTTTTGAGGTCTGTGAGTTACCCTAGCAAATTAATCCAACCCAAGGAGGGGGTCATGGGAACTTCTGATTTACAGTCAGTCAGAAACACAGGTAATCACCTGGACTTGGAATTTGGTCTCTGAAGTGGAGGGCAAGCTTGTGATACTGCATCAGATGCTGCCTCAGGGCAGACAAATTCAAGTAGGGAAGTGGAAAAGACTCCCTTTTAGAAAGGTCCATCTCTGCTATTTTCTGTTAGGCCCCATTTATTCATGTTCTATATTCTGCCCCCGAATAAGCCAAAGAGGCTATGTTCCCACTGCAAGGAGGAAGCGAGAAAGTTAATCATTCTCAGAGTTTTGTCCTAGGCCCTAAACACCTAATAACATCCAAGAAGAGCCAGATCCAAACCCATTCCAGGACATTAGCTTCAAATTAACCTCTGCTGACACTGGCATCAATACCCCTACCTTTGGTGATTTATGAAATAACACCTACTGTTCACCTGACTCTTGCCTTTGATTGGAGCCTACTCTGGACTCCTGAAGGAACACATACCCTAGATCCTTTTGTAGGATAAACCCCTAACTCCAAGCAATGACAAGACTCATTCTTCTTTCCTTTCCAAGTCTCCCAGACACTGCTATTCTCTGTCACTTATGATATTCAATAAACTCTGTTTTCACATTCTTTGGCTGAACATTTGATTTCTATCATGTTTGAAGCCTAGGACCCTCTAGGCTGGTCCTGTGGGACCCTCCTCTGGGTTCCTCAGCCTGTTTGCATGAGCATCACAATTAAGTTGGATTGTAGAATACCCAGCTGGTGTCCCAAGCATTGCTTGGTGATGTGGAAGGAAAATCCCCCTGGACACATCCAAAGTGGGTCCATTAAGTATGTAGCTGAACTCTAACTCATCTATATCAGCTGCCCTAAGTCTGAAGGCAGGCAAAGGAACTCAGGTTCAGAGCTCTATGCCTCCTACATACAAATAAACTGCCGCTATATCTCTTCCACATAACTGGTGAAAATTACAAAAATACAGCCATTTAAAGTCTCTTGAAATTGCCCTGAACGACATACAGCAAATGAAGAAAGGTTTATTCAAACATCTACTAAATCCTCACAAGAACAGTGAGTGTCTGTGGCACTTCATACCTGACTTGCTCCTAAAAGAGGACCTAGCTGTCACCTTAACTGTAAGAAGGGAGATAATTCATTTTTCAGAAATACTTAATGAAAGCTGTGCTGTGTAATTAACAATAGGTTTACAACGTATTGGAAATATGTACGAACCTTGCACAATGGAATCTCTCCCCCCCACCACAATGGAATCCCAACCCTTAGACACTTCACTTCCTGGTCTTCTTCCCCTCTCTGTTTTGCAGGCTTATTTTCATGAGCTTTGCAATGAGCATGTGCCAAAGAACAGGGAGGAGGGACTGAAAGTCTCTGCATCACCTCAGAGAATGCACATTTACTCCAGTCAGACTACTTTTTGCCTTACATGGGCATAAATGACATCCAGGTAAGGCTGTAGCCTCTGTAGTACTCATGCAATGAGGAACCAGGGGAGGGATTTGCATGCTAAGATATAAATTGTCTGCTGTAACCACCCCATGTGTGTCTATCTGTCAGACACCAACTTTTGCAAGAATGTTGATTAAAGCCTTGCTTCACTGAGCTCAGAGTCTCTGCATCCCTCCTTTGACTGGGTCAATTAATGACCTCCACTTTGACTCAGACTGTACTTTCTGTTTTCATTCCCCTTTCCAGCTTGTCTCTTAACCCAGGCAAAAGACCTGGAGGAGAGGAAACTACCCCCTCAAGCAATAACAACTGGCCTGATACCAGCCAGACCTCACATGACTGGCCCCAAGACGGTGATCTACCTGACCTTTAATGCCCAACTACATGTGCCATACCCACTGACCTTTGTCCCACATTCTCCTTATATAAATCTAGAAGTATTTTCAGCCATTTGGTCTTCCCGATGTTGGCCTCACTGAAATAAATGCCTCTCTTGTTTCACCACACTGCTCCTCTCTCTGCCTTTGGATTTCATCAGTGGGGAGTGGATGAACCTGGTCGTTTTGGGACCCCAGAAGGCAGGTGCTCTTGCACCCTTGGACCCTGGTTACATTCCCTCCTTGATCCCCCAACTCAGCGTGAGAAAAAGTTCCACTCTGGGTGAATATGGCTGGGTGAATATAGGGCTCCCTGTCTCCCCACTTCCCAATCAGCAAGACCCTTCTGCTAGCACTGCTTACTCCCCAACCCCAGCTCCCTGCGGCAGAGGCTCAATTCTAGGTAAGTGCAGCTGAGGTGTTGAGGACTACCTTCCTCCGCCCACATTCATAGGGTGAAGGCTCTACCCAAGCACAGCAGGCTAAGAATACTGGGGCCCCAATGCCCTCGCCCACTCAAAGGGCTACATTTCCATATTGGGAGAGGCAAACCAAGATTAGACTATTGCCCCACCCAATGTAAGAGTGTGAAACGACTGTAATGTCCATCAACCGATGAATGGATAAACAAAGTGTGGTAAATGAATAAATGCATGCTATAAAATGGATGAAACTTGAAAGTGTTATGCTAAGTGAAACAAGATAGTCACAAAGATATATCATTTGATTGCAGTTATATGAAATGTCCAGAATAGGCAAATCCATAGGAGACAGAAAGTAGAGTAGTGATTGCCTAGAGCTGGTGGGGTGGGGGGTAAGACTTCTAATGGGACATAGAGTTCCTTTTGGGGAGGTGATAAAATGTTCTAAAATTAGACAGTGGTGATAGTTATGCAACACAGGAATTTATTAAAAACCATTGAATTTCTTACTTTTGGCAGCTGACCTTTATGATATGTAAATTAATACCTCAAGAAAGTTATTTTTAAAAGTATAAGTATGACAGAAAAATACACAAGTTTCTAAAGGAAATATAGATAAGGGGTATGGTAGGTATCAGTAAGTATGATGTCAGCTTTGAATAACAGAAAACTCCATTTAAACTGGGTTAAACAAGCGGCACCTGGGTGGCTCAGTCAGTTAAGCCTTGACTTCGGCTCAGGCCATGATCTCACAATTCATGAGTTCAAGCCCCGTGTCAGGCTCTATGTTGACAGCTCGGAGCCTAGAGCCTGTTTTGGATTCTGTGTCTCCCTCTCTGTCCCTCCCTAATTTGTGCTTTCTCTCTCTCTCTCTGTCTCTAAAATAAATAAACATTAAAAAAAATAAACTGGGTTAAACAATAAGAGGATTTATTATCTCCTGTATCAAGGAGTCTGGCAGGAGGATAGTTCCAGGGTGGTTAAGTCAGCACCTCAGGGGCATTTTCAGGATTCTAATTGTCTCCATCTTTCATTTTTTTTTTCAATATTTATTTATTTTTTAAGGAGAGAGAGAGACACAGAGTGTGAGTAGGGCAGGGGCAGAGAGAGAGAGGGAGACACAGAATCTGAAGCAGTCTCCAGGCTCTGAGCTGTCAGCACAGAGCCCAACGCGGGGCTCGAACTCACGAGCCATGAGATCATGACCTGAGCCGAAGTCGGAGCTCAACCAACTGAGCCACCCAGGCGTCCCTCCTTCTTTCTGTTCTTCCATTCTCAAACTACTGGCCTCTACCCTTGGGTTTGTCCCTTCATGATCACAAGTTGGCTGCCACAGCTCTGCATGTCACTTCCTCACCAGCGACACCCTAGAAGAGAGAATGCCCCTTTATCTTCCTTTTTAAGAGCAAGATGCACTTTCCCAGAGCTCCAGACTTTCTCTTTATGTGTTGGTAATCAGAATTGCATCACTTGATTATTCCTAAAACAATAACTGGTTAGAGAAATAGAATTATTACTATTGCCTTAAACCAGTAAAGATTCAACCCCTGGGCCCAAGAAGAAGTCCAGCCATCCCTGACGCTAAAAGTAATCAGGGTGTTGCTCAATAGAAAGAAGGCAGGGTGCGTGGAAGCAACCAACATATGCCACAGTGTGAACCAAGGAAGACATCCCGGGTGTGGCAATGGCTGAGCTAAGTTTACACATGCTAGCAGAGATGTAGCACACTGGGGGGACCCAGGAAGGAGTGGCTTGAACAGGCAGGAGAGAGGGCATTCTAGGAAAAGGGAGCAGAATGAGCAACAGCCTAAAGACCAAGAAGAGAATGGAAAACCACAAGCTATTCACTGAAGTATAAAATGATGAAAGATGGGGTCATGAGCCAGCATGTACTCTAGGTTTGTCTGTCTTTGAGCAAACGTTTGTAAAACTAGAAGAGACAGGTCAAACCTGAGTTGGATTTCTCCATCAGACAGATGTTCAATAAGTGACCAATTCTTCCCTAAAACATAGAAATGAAAAGTGAAACAAAAAAAAACTCGCAAGTTGAAGTTGTCACTTTAAACGAATCCTCCTGCTTTCAGAAAGCATCTCTCCCTTGCTGTCTCTCTCTGTCTCCTCTCCCTCTCACTCTTTCAGGCACAAAGACTGCAAGCCAGGGCCAGTCTTTGTGGTAGCCTGATTCCACTGGACTGCTCACTTCATGAAGTGGTCTGGATGGAGTGGAGGCTCTTGCCATAAGATATCCCACTGAATGTGAGCCTCTTTCCCTGTAGAGCATTTTTGACTGGCAAAGTGGCTTAGAGAATTCAGAAGGGAGAGATAAGGCTATGTTCCAAATGGGTCCCCTTTGGACTCAGGGTGCTCCTGTGAGATGTCTTCTGTCCCACAATTCGTGAATTCAGGGGTGGTCTCCAACTCCCTTCCTCCCACACTTATGCAATCTAATAATGTGACCTGTACCTGGGCCCCCACAAGCAAACCTGGGCAGGCGTCTCTATGCAATGGTAGCACTGCACCACACTGAGTCTGAATGTGACCTCATCACCTTCTAGGGCCAACGTGCCACAAAACCAAAAATAACCTATCAGTCTTGGTATGAGAGATAAGATCACTCTTCTTCTCCCTACTAGTCAAAATTAGGCAGTTCCACCTTCAGGGGTAGAAAAGATAAAGATGGTGGGAATCAACCATGTTATTATATAGGCCCCCCAGGTAAAAGGAATTTTACACTAAGTGTAGACAAAGAGTCATAGATGAGTACCAAGTTGGAAGAGCACTTTTCTGGTTGGGGTGATCAGGAGTCATGGCTTTGACAATGATGAAGATGGCTAATCTTTGGATTCTAAGGCAAAAATGCCATTTATACCAATGGTAGTAATATGCGGAAACTAATTAATGTTGTACCCCAGGTCACTCTGGGACATCGCCACTGCATACGAAAAACAGATATAAAACATTATTTCCAAATTCCCCTAAAGAGAAGTAAAAATCTATAATCATTGAAAATTCCTAATTTAATAAGGGGAGAAAGTAGATGAAAACATGTTTACAGCTCGTATCTGCCAAACAGAATTAACTACCATGCACTTTAAAATTCTTCTTTCAGTGGGGGATTAGGTGCAATAAAGCCCAGCGCATTTTTTCTCAACCATGAAATAAAATGATCATCTGCTTATCTATCATTTATTTCACACAGAGGGCTCGCACCAATAAAAGTCTGATTTTATAGAGCTAGGAAGGAAGATAAAACCCATAAAACATACTGTACACTTTTATAGCTTAAAGATATGTCTCTCAGAAAGGTGAACCAAGTATTTACAAACAAGCCATCTCATTATCTTTTTTTTCAGACTAATTTTTTTCAGAATATGTTAACTCCCTGGGTATCTGGAGGTCAGGTTCCAGCAATCTTTTAGGCATCTGAGCATGATTATGGTAACCAGAATTTCCTTATTAGGAGAAAAATGTTCTGAAAAAAAACATTAGTCCCCTCTTACGCACTGAAGCAGGAGGAAAGGATGGGACCACAAGTTATAATTGGGGATGGGAGATAATTCTTCCCAAATAGACAAATAGCCTCTCTTTTGGAATCAGCCCTCATTCTGGGGGATTCTTTGGCTGAATCTTTGATCTTTTACCGTTTGAATTCTGTCTGTTCAATTTGATAGAAATGTATTGAATAACGCTATGCTCCAGGCACTTAAGAAATAATGAGGCCCCTCAAGGAGCTTATTGTCTTGCAGGGAAACAGAGGAGCAAACAGATGATTCCAATATAATCTGTTAGGAGCAAAACAGAAGCAGGCACAAGCAGCGGTGTAGGAGGTAGATTAGGTCAACTTAATAGAGACAGCTGGGTATCGTGGAGGGACTCTCAGAAGGTGCTTCAATATAACTGAAATAATTTATTATCCCTGCATTAAATACTAACATTTTATATGTTAATAAGGTTGTAAAAATATAGTTTAGAAAATAATGACTATGTATTCTTATAAAAATCATATAGGAAAATATTACCTATAAGAAACCACATACCTCAGGGCACCTGGGTGACTCAGTCGGTTAAGCATCCGACTTTGGCTCAGGTCATGATCTCATGGTTTGTGAGTTTGAGCCCTGCATCAGGCTCTGTGCTGACAGCTCAGAGCCTGGAGCCTGGTTTGGATTCTGTGTCTCCTGCTCTCTGCCCCTCCCCTGTTCACTCACGTGCTCTCTCTCTCTCTCTCTCAAAAATAAATAAACATTAAAAAAAAATTAAAGGGAACCTGAGTGGCTCAGTCAATTAAGCATCCAACTTTGGCTCAGGTCATGCCCTCACAGTTTGTGAGTTTGAACCCCAAGTCAGGCTCTGTGCTAACAGCTCAGAGCCTGGAGCCTGCTTCACATTCTGTGTCTCCCTCTCTCTCTGCCCCTCCCCTACTTGTGCTCTCTCTCTCTCTCAAAAATAAATAAGCTTTTAAAAAAATTAAAAAAAAAAAACAGAAACCACATACCTGACCCTATTGTCATTAGAGACAGGTCTCTGTTTCCTACTGCTTCCATTAGCAGGATTCCTACTCTGAAGGGGACAAAGATCAGAATGTGTGATTAGAATGATGGAACAGAAGGAATAAAATTGTCAGATATAAAGAGAAAAAAGTTGGCTGTATCTGACTCCACACTTTCCATCTTCAGGTGGAGAAAGTAAAATTTAACTTTATTCAAGATTAAGCATTACAGCACCTGAGTGGCTCAGTTGGTTAGGTGTCCAACTTCAGCTCTGGTCATGATCTCATGGTTTGTGGGTTTGAACCCTATGTCTGGATCTCTCCTGTCAGCACAGAGCCTGCTTCGGATCCTTATCTCTCTCTACCTCTCTTTCTCTCCCCTGGGCCTCTTCTCTCTCAAAAATAAGTAAACATTAAAAAAAAAAAAAGATTAAGCATTTAACTATAATGTAGCAGGGTTCTCACACAGAAGGATGGGACACCAAGGTCTTTCTTTCCAGGAAGCAGCTTTATTTATGCTAGCACGGACTCAGCAGGCTATGACCCAAAAGGCCGAGCCCCGAGGGCAGAGGGATATAGTCTTTCATGCAATTTCTACTTCTTTGTCTCCCATATACGGTGACACATATAGTCTGATTGGACACAGTCCAAGTTACAGAGTTATGTCAGAGCTATGCGTACGTGTATAGGAATTGATTGGGCCATGTTGCCTTCATTTGTTCTGACAAGGCCTCCACCATAGCCTTTATGGAGGGACTCTATCTACCTCTACCACAATAACATGCAATTTGAAAGCATCTTTGGTATCTGAAAGTGTGAGAAAAGTTATGGCATTACATTTCATTCAAGGGCAAAGAAAGAACCAGCCAGCCCCACAAAATAACAAAAGGAGAGTAGTGGACAAAAATAAATTGTTCCATGATTTGACTCCAAAGAAGTGCTTGTTCAACATAATAGCTGAGGTCCAAAAAGGAAAGACAGGGACCAGGGGAAGAGAAAGAGGGGGAGAAGGAGAAGGGAAAGGAAGAAAGGGAGGAAGAAAAGAAAAAGAATGGGAAAAGAGTTGAAAAACACAGTAAAGGAAAACTTCCAAAAAATAGAATAAAAAGAACGGTCAAATGGGAGAAGAAAAAAAAGTAAGAAAATTAGAGAATCAATCTAAGAATTTTAAGATCCAACGAATTGGATTTTTAAAGGAAAAACAAGAAAGAGCCATGTGATTCAGAAATCCCACTTGTGGGTAAATACTCCCAAGGCTTTGAAAGCAAGGACTTGAAGAGATAATTATATATCCAGGTTCAGGGCGCATTATTTGCAAAAGCCAACAAGTGGAAGCAGCCCAAATGTCCACAGAGAGATGAACCAACAAACAAAAAGTGGCACGTACATACAAGGGAATATATAACTGAGCCTTAAAAAGGAAGGAAATTCTGACATAAGCTACGATATGGAAGAAACTTGATAACATTATGCTAAGTAAAATCAGTCACAAATGGACAAATACTGTACGATTCTACTTATATGACAGTAATGATTAATTTTATATATTCAGTTAGCTAGGCATCGTACCCAGATATTTGGTCAAACATCAGTTTGGATGTTGCTGTGAAGGCATTTTTTTTTTTGACGGGATTAACAGTTAAATCAGTAGACTTTGAGTAAAGCAAATTACCCTTCAAAATATGGGTGGGCCCCATCTAATCAGTCAAAGTCCTGAACAGTACACTTAAAAATGGTTAAGATGCTATCGGGCACCTGGGTGGCTCAGTCAGTTCAGTGTCTGACTTCAGCTCAGGTCATGATCTCATGGTTCATGAGTTTGAGCCCTTCATCAGGCTCTATGCTGACAGCTCAGAGCCTGGAGCCTGCTTCAGATTCTGAATCTCCCTTTCTCTCTACCCCTCCCCTACTCGCACTCTGCCTCTCAAAACTGAATAAATGTTAAAAAAAAGTTTTTTAATGGTTAAGATGGTAAATTTTATGTTATGTGTCTTTTACTACTATTAAACAAATACACAAAATAAGATGAGAACATTGTCACTCATGAAGAACATGAATCCAGGGACTGGAAAAGGGCTACCAAGAGCCAGACCAGAAAATGAGAAAAGACCCATAATCAAGGCATACCATTGTGAAATTTCAGAACATTAAGGTTAAAGAGAAGATTATAAAAGCGTTCGGAAAGTACAAAACATGAAAGGCCACTCTTAAAAGTAAGCTAGAATGAGGGGTGCCTAGGTGGCTCAGTTGGTTAAGCATCTGACTTCAGCTCAGGTCATGATCTCACAGTTTGTGAGTTTGAGCCCCACGTCAAGCTCTGTGCTGACAGCTCAGAGTTTGGGAGTTTGGGCCTGCTTTGGATTCTGTGTGTGTGTCTCTCTCTCTGCCCCTTCCTCGCTCATGCTCTGTCTCTCAAAAATGAATAAACGTGAAAAAAATTAAAAAAAAAAAAAAAGCTAGAATGAGTGAATTAGACTTCTCCAAAACAGTGTAATCTGGAAGCAATGCTTTTAAAATTCTGAGAGAAAATTACCTTCAACCTAGATTTCTAGACTTAGCCAAAGTATTAATCAAGTACAAGAGTAAACTTAAGATATTAGACATGCTGGAGAATGTTCTTCATCAAAGTAATAAGTAAGCCAAGAAAAAAAGTATCCATGAAATAAATCTAAAAGGCTGACAAAGAATATTCCCAGAAGATGACTGTGCAATGAGTCTAGAGATAGAGACTAGAAATCTGCAGACTCAAGGAAGGCTCTCCAAAGAACAAGAGGTTTTGAGGAGCTTGTCTATGTCCAAAATTAAACTGAGAAGTTCTCTCTCTCTCCCTTCTCCCTCTTTTTCACTTTTTGCTTATTCATATGTATATTTGTGTATATATCTTATTCATTGTATATAAATACATTCGAATAAATATTTAAATATATTTGTACATATAAAACAAAACAAATGAGGAAGGTGTGCAATTGTTAACTTCAGGATCAACAAAAAATAGCGTATGAAAAATAAACACAAGTAGGGAATGTAACCAATGAAATTAGGCTGAGGAAAAAGCATTGTACCGAAGTGTCAAATCCTCGTCCCTCATGTTAGAAAATGAACAGAAAATGTATACAATTAATAAATTAAGACAATAAGGTGTTATTTTAAAATATGGAGGCAGATGCCAAAAGAAAAAGGCAAGAGTTGAAAGTGTTTACCTCTGAGGTCACCTGGGTGGCTCAGTCGGTTAAGCATTCGACTGCGGCTCAGGTCTGATCTCGCCATTCGTAGGTTCTAGCCTGGCATTGGGCTCTATGCTGACAGCTCAGAGCCTGGACCCCACTTCAGATTTTGTGTCTCCCTCTCTATCTGACCCTCTCCTGCTCACACCCTATCTCTCTCTCTCTCTCAAAAATAAATAAACATTTAAAAAATTTAAATAAAAAATATTTTTAAAAAAGTGTTTACTTCTGGGAAACAAGACTGGGGATTGGGAAGAAGTGAATACAACAGGTTGATTTTTTTTCCTTAAAAGCCTTCTATTGTATTTAAATGTTAAAACCATGTTAGAAAAAATAAACCTTAATAATTATATAGGGACTACACACCTATTAGATAAATCTGGAACACTGACAACACCAAACACTAATGAGGATGTGGAACAAGAAGAACTCTCTTTCTTTACTAGTGGAAATACAAAGTGGTACAGCCACTTTGGAAGACAATTTGGCAGTTTCTCACAAAACTAAACACACTCTTCTCATATAACCCAACAATTGTACTCTTTGGCATTTACTCAGATGAGCTGAAAACTTACTTCTACACAAAAACCTGCACACAAATATGTGCCAATAATTGCACAAGTACTGGAAGCAACCAAGATGTCCTTCAGCGGGTAAATAGATTTAAAACACTGTGGTACATCCAGATAATGAAATATTATTCAGAGCTAAAAAGAGATGAGCTATCAAGCCCTGAAAAAACTTGGAAGAGCATTAAATGCATATTACTAAGTGAAAGACGCCAGTCTGAAAAGACTAGGAAAGGTACCAGAATATGCCATTCCATAATATGCCACTTTGGCCTAAGAATTATTTTTGGCTAAAAGCAATTCAGTAGAAGCAGATTCAAGAAAAGCTCTCTGCCTTTTTGTTATGTGCTTAAAATAGGACATAAATTTGTAAAGATGCCCTCACCTCCTCCCACCAGGAAAGGGCAAGTTAATCACCGAAGACAACTGTAGATGGCACCAGAGGAATCCACATAACAAACCTTGCAGAAACTAGCCTTTATCTTCCATTGATTTCCCTATACATTTATCCTCCCACAATTTGCCACCCTGGAACTAAAAACTTAAATTCTTCTTCCTTCGTCTGATCACTTCTCTAAAAATGTATTGTTCTTTTGTTAAGATGCTGTACAAGCCAAGTTCTAATCATCTAATAATCCCTTTTTTTAAAATGTTTATTTATTTTTGAGAGGAGACAGAGTGAAAGCAGGAGGGGGGCAGAGAGAGAGAGGGAGACACGGAATCTGAAGCAGGCTCCAGGCTCTGAGCCGTCAGCACAGCACCCGACGCGGGACTCGAACTCATAAACTGTGAGATCATGACCTGAGCCGAAGTCAGATGCTCAACCGACTGAGCCACCCAGGCACCCCTAATCATCTCTTTGAATTACTCATCTCTGAGTATTCCCATGTGAATGCACAAGACATATATTAATACATATACCTCTTTTTGTTTCTTTCTTCCTAATTTACCTTTTGTCAGTCTCATATATATGACCCAGCTAGACAACCTAGAAGGGCGGAGGGGAAAAAATTAAGTTTTTCCTCCCCTACAACTACTTACCATGTGATTCCAACTATGTGACAATCTTAGAACTGGTATGACTACAGAGACAGTAAAGGACCAGTGACTGCCAAGGCTGAGGGGAAGGAAGGGTGAATGAGAGGAGTAAAGAGGATTTTCGGGCAGGGAAACTGCACTGTGTGATACTGTGATGATATTACATGTCCTTATACATTTGTCAAAACCCATGGGATATAAAAAAAAAATGCCAAGAATTAATCCCAATGTGAACAATGCACTTTGGGTAATAATGATGTGTTAACATAGGTTTAGCCATTGTAACGAATGTACCACTCTGGTGGTGGATACTGATAACGGGGGAGGTTATGCATGTGTTGGGGAAGGGGACATAAGGGAAATCTCTATACCATCTGCTCAATTTTGCTATGAGCCTAAAACTACTCTAAAAAATAAAGTTTATTTTTTAAATGTATACTGCAAAAAGAATGCCATGAAAAAAAGAAGATATAGAACCTACTCTAATCGCGGTCGTCACATAGGAAAGCATAACCAGGTGGAACCAGCATGGAATCATGGAAAGAACAAAGACATGGGGAGCTTGGTTCTAGCTTTGAGACAGCACTTCACCATCTGGGTAATCTTAGGAACATCCATTCTCTCTCCTGGATCCCCTTTCCTTCCACTAAAGTACTAAGGAGCCACGCTATACTAGCACTTTCCCATGTATGTTTGATTAAACATGAGCCCCACAAAATGATACGTTGGGAAAAAAATTAAATTTGCGATCAAATAATCTTAGGAAGCACAATATAACATAATTATCTCTTGGAGATCATCTAACCAACATTAACATTTTAAAGGAGATGTGAAATCTTATAATAAAGAAAACTTTACATTTTTTTAACCTGCTTCATAAATCTCTCAGACCATGTTTTCTCCTTACCATGTTTTTTCTTTGAATCTACTGACAATACTCTAAACTACTATTCTATGGAAACCAGAGACACACCATTTGTCCTTATCAGTTCAGGCTGCTTACCAAAGAACCATAGACCTGAGTAGCTTCTGGACAACAGAAATTTATTTTCACAGTTCTGGAGGCTAAAAGTCTGAGATCAGGGTGCCAGCACGGTCGGGTACTAGTGAGAGCCCTCTTCGGGGCTGAGGCTCCTGTCTTGTTATATCCTCCCATAGCAGCTAGAGGGTGAAAGAGGACACTCTGAAATCCTTCTTAGAGGACACTAATGCCATTTGTGACGGCTCTACCTTGTGACCTAATTACTTCCCAAAGGCCCTACCTCTTCATACCATCATATCGAAGGTTAGAATTTCAATATATGAATGGGTGGAGAGGAGTAACAAATATTCAGTCTACAACATTACCCCAAGATTAATTCCTAAGTTGAATATTTTAAGATTCCTTCATTATATATAAGACTCCACAGCAATATCCATACCATGGCCCTTGGATTAGCAACAGATTTGGGTAAATGCATATATTTAAATCATGTCTTTCTCTGATTTCTTTCTTCATTTCTGTGAAATAACTTCATAAGAAGTCATTTAATACGAGGTTATGAATGTCACTTCAGAAATAAAATTCCTACAAAATGAACGAAATGAATGATCTACAGAATTGTTTTATCTAAAACTTTTTTATGTGGCATAAGCTACATAACAGATAAATGTCTTATCTGAAATTGAATAAGCACACACATGGAGACACTGCCAAAGTGTCATTCAATGTTCTAACAAAGAACAGAACCAATTCAGTCCTTCTCAGGCAAATGGCAAATCTTCCTCTTTCAACAGAAACAAATCTGAATAAGGAAAATGTAGTGCATTATTTCATAACTGTAAACTAATTTTCTTGTGAATTTATGAACAAAGCTTATGAGGGCAATTATCTGTCAATGCCATGAGGCAGAAAACACCTCTACTTAAAGACAGGGAAGAGGGAACTTGATTAAAATGCAGTTGATAAGAAGCATCCGTCATAGATCATAGAGTACTGAGAGGAC
This sequence comes from Paguma larvata, assembly GCA_030068075.1. Taxonomy (NCBI): domain Eukaryota; kingdom Metazoa; phylum Chordata; class Mammalia; order Carnivora; family Viverridae; genus Paguma; species Paguma larvata. Next base: position 26,402,647 of record CM057836.1, on the reverse strand, counting down.
TCTTGCTTTAATGCCCAGCAAACTGTGGGAGCAGATGCTGTTATTGGCTCAGGAGAGTCATCAAGGAAACATAAATATGAAATAGCAGCTATGCAAGAATGTTTAGGGGCCTTCTGGTAGCACAGGGAGAAGGGTCTTCAAAGCGTATCTACCAGGATAAGGCACAAGAGAGAAGTCTGAATTTATAACAATCATCAGCTACAGAAGAGGCTTGACATCACTAGCAACAATTCCAAGTAGATCTTTCCCCTGTGGGAAGTATTTGTTGGCCAACTTACGGTCATTTTTCCTGATTCTTCCAATTAGGATTACATGAAAAATCTAACCTGCCAGAATTAACATTCTACAGAGGCCTGTCTTCCCGAAATCATCACCATAGTGAAGAAAGAAAAAAAAATATCCCTGTCCAGGCCAATTCAAAAATAAACTGCCATCTGCCACCATTGGGAAAACCTCATTGGCCACAGAACAAAGAGACTATTCCAAAGCCATTGTTGAGTACCTGCTGTAGCAAAGAATAAAAACCACGGGTCCCCACAGGCTCCTGGGCTCATAGTTATTGAAACAAAATACAAATATTTTCCACGTCATTAGGATTTAGTCAACTCATCTTTTGTCTTTTCCAGGCCCACAGGCACACAATTAACTTGAAAATACTTTCCCTATATTTTATCTTTCAGGTTAAAAAATATATATAATGTACATCCAGTCCTCGGTAAAGACTAAACCAATCCAGTAAGCCATAAAGTAGAAAAAAAATTTGTCAAGCAGGAAAAAATATTGTTAGATGTTAGTAACAACGAATTAAAAATCAAAAAGTAGGAAAATTAAAAGCAAGAAACAAAGCTTTTATCATGTAGACTCATTCTCATTCCCTATACCAATGTGCCATGTGGGCCACTAGCACCCTCTCCCTTCTGATGCCATGAGGTAGCATGGAATTGACCTACAAGGTCCACTAACCAGAATTTATTCCTACTACAGGCTGCAGTTTCACAATAAAGGGGATTCCAAGATCACAAAGCTCCTTTGTCCAAGATCCATTGGAATGAACATATATTTAGTGTTAAAATTAATTATGGTTGAATTTCTAGGAATATTAGGAGATATTTGGGTTGTTTTTTAAATTAAACTTTCTTAAAGTGAATGATACTTTTCTTCAAAAATAACAGGAAATTATCCTTTGTATATTTTAAAAGTTTGTTATTCTTTATAACGTTCAAAGGATTTAGTCCTTCTTGAAGGGGATCAGGACATACCACTCCAAAATATGTCACTGTAGCATAAACATTATTTTGAGCTGAAAGCATCTGAATTCCTGAAATACCTCATCTTCCTAAAAGCAGAGTCTCCCAAAAGACTTCAATTGTCAATAATAAATCCCTTCCATGGGTATAACTCTAATCTTCTTGGAGACTAGAACTCAAGAAGTAGGTACTACATTCCAATAGACTTAAGACTCCAGGCTATCCTATCTCCCATCTACTCTCCTCGGAGCCCATTTATCTGTCCAAAAGCCATTTGTCTTCCATCAATGTCCTTTCCCCCACTTCCTCCTTCCTAAGAAGTCATTTGCTTTTCACTGCCTTTTTCTCCTTCCCCTTCACCATTTAGGTGGTATAAAAGTCCCAGAGTTTAACCACCCCTTTGAGTCACTCATCACTGGGCACCCTCATGTTGTACTTATGAATAAACTCTGTTTTTTCCCTTGCTAGTGTGTCTTTTGTCAGTCTAATCTGCAGGCTCCCAGACACTGAACATGAGAAGGTAAATAAAAAGACTTTTTTCCTCCCCTACATTTTTTAGACAATGGTCCAATTGTTTTGGAGGACACACAGGGATTCCTATTCAACATGAATACACATAGATTCAAAAACTCATACCTTCTTTGGCATACCCTCAAATCCTTACTGGCAGCACAGGACCTTGCATAGGTGTTTGCAGTCTCAGATGAGGAAAAATTTTAAGTTATGGAAGATGCCTCTGGGTCCAAAATTGTGGCACAATTCATCCAGGGGCAGACAGTCTTGTTAAATGAGCTATCACTGGAAAGGTAACTGCTCTCGTGATACAAATAAAGGTAGGCTTGGAGCCAGGTCCTGGGGGGAAACATGACAGAATCCTATGGGTAAAGACCCCTTTGTATGCAGCACTCAGGAGGAGAGGATGACCACTTTGCTAAGGATCCCAAGAACCCTGGGAGGGAAGTACTTGAAGTCCCACATGACCTGGCTAGATCATGACAGCTTAGACAGTAGTCCATTGGCAGGAAAATTTGTCAGCAACTCCAAAGTGGAATCACAGGGAATGGGGATTCTAAGCTAGTGGTCCAGTACCCCGAAAGGTAAAGCATGGGAACTGACCCCGGGATAGAGTGGGCTTCAGTGTGGAGCCCCTCTAGATCCACTGTGTCACAGTGTCAGGAAAACGGCTGTGGGGAAAACAGCCAAACATGCCAACATAACCCTGGAGTGGGACATCAGCCTTTGCAAGGATCTATGCCAGGAAGGTCATCACTAAAGGAAGGGACATGAGTCCATCAAGCTGTGCAACACAGCCAACAGCAGAACTCGGCATTGCCATCTGAAGCCACAGGCAGCTAACAGGCTGATTGGCCTCCCCACCTCAATTTCTGCCTGGTGTATGGAAGGATGGAAGCTTTAGTTCAAATATTCTTGGATAGTTGGGAAGGGCAGAAAAAAACACAGTGGGATTGTATTTGATTTCTTTCCAAATAAAGCACGTGAGGATAAAGAGTATGTAGGGATGATTTTCCTCAAGCAGGTGAAACAAGTCGCATCAATTTCAGAAAGGACTTTAGTGTTATTTGAGTTAATAAGTGTATATCTTACAACTGCTAATTTAAATAAAACTGTTAATCATTTTTAAGTGATGGAAACCATCAGTCATACATACCTACCCTATCCATATGAGGGAGAAAGGGCCACTGATTTGAGAAAAACATCTTATATTTTTTTTCTTTTTAGGACTATAGAGAAGTCAATTTCAACAGTATTACCAGGGCAAAATAAATAGATAAATAACCGGTTATTAAAACAACCTGTATTCTAGTTTTCTTTTTGAAGCTTATTTTCACAGAATGTGGTACTATTTTTAAAGATCTTGGAATCTTACTAGTGCCTCTGTTTCAATTTTGCTTCCAAGGGCAGATTTATATTAGCAGGAAACAAGTCGGCAATCACTATGAATATTCAAAGAAATCTCTTTATTGCACAGGACAAGATTGAGAGTCTAATGAATGTTGCCAATGTTTTATCAAATTAGATTATTTGACCACTTTCTATAGCACAAAATCTTCTCTCCCCCAGAAGCTGCAGAGCAGAGAGGACCTCTCTTCCTCCTCTTTTTGTGCCTCCTTCATTAAATAGAAAGATTTGCACTCACTGGAATTGTAAGCAAAAAGCAGGCTGTAGAGATCAGTGTTACTTGTAAAAATGGGGTGAGAAATGAATAAAGTCATACTAACAGTGAGGTAAAGAGAATATAGCATTAAACTTTCATTTTACTAGGTTGGGGATTTTAAAATTACTATTTGTAAAAATGCAAATTAAATAACCCATAAAAATATGTATATATGGCCTCTAAGTGTTCTGAGAGAAAGAAAATCATAGGTCATGAGAAATGGAGACTCTTTTGGATTTTTATTTCACTGGTACTACCCAAGTTGGTTTTGGGGGGTTTGTCTTTTATGCGAAGAGAAGGAGTATAAGAAAGCTGCGAGTACAGTGGACCTTTATTAGCTCTTCACCGTTGGATAATTTAACTAAAGCTCTCTGAGCTACCGGTACATCTATGAAGATGAGAAAACACCTATGCCCCCCCCAGGCGTCTAGATGGCTTCCTCACCTCTCCTAACTTCAGGCACCTGGCCGGGCTACATCACAGCAGCCCTCCGCATGTCCTTTTCACTGCTGCCCCTGGAGCCACATGTCTCAGTCTCCACAGTTTTCCAGTTCTGCACTCACAACAGAGAAAAATGCTTGAACATGTTTATCTTTCACATGAGGCCACAGATCTCAGGGAACAGTATTCTTAAGTCATGTGTTCTCCTCTCATACAGTCAACTACAACTGAGGTGGGAGGACATGAGGTCATTTTCTTGTTGGTTTAGCAACAGGGTTAGAAAATTCAGTAGGAGAGAAGGTGGGAGGAGGGGCAGGCAATGATCCATGGCTCAGAGATAACAATAAAATATTTTTAAACTTCTATTAAAATATCTACCCACAAGGCATTTATAATACTTGTGTCTAAGGTTTCTTTATATCTTTTCAAAACTCAAAAATCTATAAGGTATCTTTTTTTTTGTAGCTGTGAAATTTTGTTCACTTCATAATACTATAGTCTGAGATCAGATAGATAATATGACCATGGGATAAATAAATCACCAAAACATTCATTTGGACATATTTTTTTTCAGTCTCAATCACTAAATGCTACCCAGTAATTTGTGAGTAATATTTGGTCTCCTCTAGCAGAGAGCTAGGGAGTAGCTCAGACCCATTAAAAATGATACCACAAAGTGGGTACTCAGTAAATGTTTGTCAAATGCTAATGCATTTAATGAAACAATGGTTTGGTTTTCTATTACTTTGGTAGTGAAGCAATTAGGCAGTTTTAACTAAGATGGACTCTACTGCAAAGCATTTTTTAAAAGATAGGTTATAATGCAAACAACAGAAGAGGTGGCTTTAACTAGGCAAGGTCTGGCCAAGGTGGGGAGAGGCATATGGGCATATGGCAAGCAAAGATGGGAGGTGTGGTGTTGCCTGGGTTTTCACTGGTGTGAATGCATTTACCAAAGAATGATACTTCCAAGGAAAAAGCATAGACTTCAGTTGCTTAGTTAAGTGGTTTCCAGGAACCTGGAGCCTAGTCTCATGGTGTCTCTGCATAACCAGCAGAGATAACTAGGCCTTCCAGAGAGCTGTCTGCTCTCAATGACAGGAAGTGGGGGATCTAAGCCAATGCTGCATCTTGACACTCCCATCATTTTCTGTTCCTTTCACCTTACCCATACCTCCCGTTTCCTTTCTCCAAACCTTCTCCTCTAGGACTATTCCGCCAATGGAAAGCAAGATAGTAGTGTGTTTCTGGAGTCATGTGGCTGTAGTTCTTACCCTGCCACTCCCATTTACTGGCTCTGTGAGAAGTTACTTACCCTTCCTATGTCTCAACGTTCTCATTAGTAAAGGTGGTAATAATTGTACCAATCTCTTACAGTTGTTACAGGCATGAGTGAGATAATATATGTGAGGCTCTAACAACAGCACCTGGAACACTGTAAGCGCTCAGTACGTTAACTATTTGTATTCTGACATCTGGAACACAGACTAGCATCAGGTGTCGAGAAAGGAAAAGGTATTTGAACATCAAGTGCTCATCTTTCTCTTGGCCCTTCACCAAGAAGCCTCACAGCTCTAGAGTCCGAACTCGGTGTAGCAGCAGTCTTACCATCTCAGAGGGTCCACTCTGCGGATACTGAAAGGCTAAGAGCAAGTCTGAACTCTATGCCTGTAAGACTAGGAGGCTGCACCTGCATCCATAAAACAGGCTGCTCTCTTGAAAGTCAACCATGCATATTCAACACCCTCCCCCTCCGTTGCTATTATTTTTTCTGGCTTCTCTTCCCATAGCATTTTTATAGATAAAATGTAATCCAATGAGATAGCCTATCAACGAACTCTTTTATTTGCAAATTTCTCTAACAAGAAAGCTGGCCAGACGAATTTTCCACGCTATTCAAGAGAAATAACCCTTACTGTAAATTTCTATTTTAGGAAGGCTTAGTGATGGCACCCCATATAAATTTAGAACAATATCTCTTTGAGCTTTAGTTTCATATCTGTAAAAAGGAATATGGGATTTTTTTTCCTTATTCGAATGCACTATTTGACATTTACTGAAAAGAACTGCAAGCTTTGTTTCACATTTCTGCAAAATAATAATAAAGACATTTGCTGATAGCTTTTATATGCTAGGCACTGTTCTAAACACATTGCATAGATTATGTCATTAAGCCTCAAAACAGTACCCAATGTAGTTTCTATTATAACACCCATTGTACGGGATGAGGAGGCTGAGGCTTTATGATTTCCTAAAATCATACAAATAATAAGTGACAGAGCCAGGGAATCTGTTGCTAGAACTTAGTATATCATATCATATATAGAGAGAGGACAGTTAAGACTGATTTCAGGAACTTTACATGTAAGCGTGAAGAAAAGCTGTATGTTCCATAGTATTTCAAGGTAGAAAACATATTTAATAAGAAGCATAATGTCGAACCATCTGACATCTAATTTCTTCATTCATCAAACACATATTTAAGGCTTATATTGTGCCAGACCCTGTTTTAAATATTCACAGTGGATTGGGTGCCTGGCTGGCTCAGTTGGGAGAGCATGTGACTCTTGATCTCAGGGTCCTGAGTTCAATCCCCATGCTGGGTATAGAGATAACTTAAATAAATAAATAAATAAATAAACAAACAAACAAACAAATAAATCTTTAAATATTCACAATGGCAAACAGGTGCCTGATATCAGTAGCCATGAAAGAAATAAAAATTAAACCACAATGAGATAAACCATGAATAGCTACCATAATGGTGAAAGTGTAAAAGACAAACAATAACAAGGGTTGGCTATAACAAGGATGTGGGAACTGAAATTCTTCAAAAACAATCTCTTTGGAAAATGTGGTAGTTAATAAAATTAAACAACTACTCTATGACCTTGTATATACCTAAAAGAAATTAATATGCACATACAGATCCAACCAAAGACATACATAATATTTATAGCATAACAGAAAGTACTCTAATCATAAGTGTACAGACTGATAAATATTCAAAAAGGCATCAGAAATCCATGTTTTTTCCCTGTCACTAACTCCCAAAAAATTATCACATAAAAGTTATTGCTAGACTTCAAAGATGATAGATTACTTTTGCCTGTTTTTTATCTTTATACAAATGGACTCACACGCTTTGTTGTTTTTTGTTTTACTTTTGGTACTTAATTTTGTTGAGAGACTCATTGATATAGTTGTGTGTAACTATGGTTTGTATATCCTCATTTCTGTGCAGCATTCCCCTGTATAGGTGCACATCTGGCCATTTTCCAGAATAACTATACACAGAGTTAATCCTGACCTACTATGCAGCAGAGACTGAGCTGTCACCATATGAAAAGAACAGAAATGCTGTCATGCCAACTGCCCTTTAGGGTGAGAGCAATGGAGTCATCGCTCATGTCCATCCCCCAGGTAGTCAAACGGACTCACCCTCCAGTCATTTCCCAGACTCTGGAGCATACAGTAAAGACAGCACACTCGGCAACTGAAACACTGGCTCTCTGAACTGTGGAATAAGAGCCACTATGGTGGGAAAGGTCTAGAAGAAGCCTTTGAAACTGCCTCTATGCCCCAGCTCAACCCTCTGGGAGGTTCTTGCTAGTCATCGTCCACAGTCTTAGTAAGACTGTGGAAAAGCCCCTCCTTGCATTCTGAGCAGCTTTCTCAGGCAGCTTCCCGCCCATAGAAAATTCAGGATCCAAGATCATGAAGTATGAGTCAGTCACAGGCTTCTTCAAGCAGACTCTTTTGCCAGATTAACTTTCCTAAACAGGTCTTTCATATTCTGATTCTTCTCAGTTCTTTGTCCCTAATTTTATTCTTTTTCTTTTTTTTTTTTAAGGCAGAGTTCTCAGAATCATTATATTCCTTTGCTTTCTTGACCGACAGACTCCCTCACATAAATAAATTGTGCATACCTTGTTTATAAGGTTTCTGTGGGAGCCCTCACATTTAATCTCTTTTCCTTGAGACATTGAACGGATTTACTGGGCAGAACACTTTTAGGTGGATGCTTACTCTGAAACACCTTACTTCCTTCCATTGTTTTAAAATCTAGAGAGTTTGACCCTTGACACAAGATTGAGTTTTAATTGGCTTTTATTCCCCAGAGACCTTCTTAGTGCTGGCTTTTTCCAGTTGAGGTTGTTGAAAAGCAACTGTCTCTTTCAACAGGAAATCCTTGAATTTGAAGACTTTTTCTACTCTTTTTCATTCCTGATTACAAACATAGCAATTCTTTTCTGAGTTCATCTCTTCTGAATAATACCTTGCAAACGCAGCCTGTAGAAACCTACATAAGCTTCTAATATTCTGTTTTCCCATGCTGTTCGCTAGAACTAAACCTTATTAGCTATATGCCTGCCAAGTTATTGCAAGGAATCATCCTATCAATTGTGTTACCACTGCACAACATGGATCACCATGCTTCCAGCTCCAAGTCTCATTCATACCCTAGTAATGTTAAAGAAATACTTATTCATGACATTTTAGACTTTATTCGAGGGAATAGCTACAATGACTCTTTGCTGGAAGAGGAGAGCCTAAGCGCAACTCCAAATACATTAAAAACAGGTGGAGGTTTATAGCCTAAAAGCAGAATGGAGGTCAGTGGACAGAAAATTACTAGGAGGAAACAGCAGGGGTAAGGAGATTCTGGGTAAACTGAAAGGATTTCTGCTGAAGGAAGGCCAGGGTGCATCCTCTTCCCCTCCTAAACTTTCAAAAATATTACCAGTTTGGTCTGTTGCTTATATAAAATCACTCACTTTCAGCTAGATCCTTTTCATTAGCTTTCAATCTGCTCAAAATGTAAACAACAAAAAATCTTTCTTAAGTCCATATATCTTTCTAGCAATTTCTCTGTTGCTTTTGGCTTTATGCCTGAATCATCAAACTTCTCATTTTTTCTCTAGGCTCACCATCCTCACTTCCTCACCTCTCATTCACTCAATAACATACTTCAATCTTACTTTAGTCTCCATTACTACACCAAACTAGCTCTTCGTGTTAAACTCATTGCACATTTTCTGATCTTCATCCTATTAGACCTGCCTGCAACATTTAGGCATAGCTGTCCCTGTCCTCCATCCTGAATCTAGTCCTAACATCCTTTGTACAACACTCCTTTGACTGTCCTCCTCTGCTCTTGTCCTCATTTGAAGCTTCACCTCTTTTTATGTGCCACTAAATACTGGCATTTCTTGGGACACCCAAGTGGCTCAGCTGGTTAAGCGTCCAACTCTTTAGTTTGGCTCAGACCGTGATCCCAGGGCTCGAGAGATCAAGCCGCACGTTGGGCTCCTTGCTGAGCATGGAGCCTGTCTCTCCTTCTCACTTTCTGCCCCTCCCCCATTCACACTCGCTCTCTCAAAATAAATAAAAAAACTTAAAAACATATATTGGCATTTCTCAAGGTATCCTTTTCCTCTCTATATATATTCTCTCTTTAGGTAATTGTATCCACACTTCACCTTCAACTCCATTCTTTCAGAGGTAACTCACAGAACTACATTTTCAATCCAGACCTCTCCACTTAACTCAGACTCTTCCCCAATTGCCTATTCAATAGCTTCATCTCAATGTCCAAAGGAATGTTTCAAAACGTCTCCACATGTCCAAACTCCATCTCATGCTCTTGTTCCACAGATCTGGTCTTTTTTCATGTGTCCCTGTAGCACGTGAAAGGCATCACCCTCCATTCAGTCACACAACAGTCATCTCAGAGGTCATTCTTCATTGCCAATATTGCTCAATCATCCTATCCAACTGATCTCAATGGATCGTGGTATTGTGCAAGTTTGTCATTGGCAAAAAGTAACCCACAAGAATCTATAAAATGATTAAACACAAACTTTGATTGTGACCTTATAGTATTTTTTTAATGTGAAGAAATCCATGTGTAGGTCATGTGTTTTGTTTTCTCCAAATCTATTATTATATTGATAGAGTATCTTACAATAAATTGAACTTCACAAAGAAGCATTTTTACATGTAGAAAACACCCTGAATTTAAAAACAAGGATTGCATACAGGCCCCTAGACTAATGGAACAGCAACGCCATATGGAGTCTGACGGTAACCATCATTCAAACCTTCTCATTAATGGTTTAGTGAAAGGAACCGCAGCCCCAGGAGGATGGCATGGAGGGCCTGGTGCCTGAGAGCAGGTGTGTGGAGTGAAGTGCAATTTGCAGGCCACCTGAGCATCCAGGCACCCTGGCAGCCATCCTGGGTCTGGGACCCATAAGGATACACCAGGCCACCAGCAGAAACGTCTGAGGGATATACCTCCAAGCCAAACCTGACTCCGCTCCAAAACAGAGTTACTTACCCCTGAAGCAGGATCTCACCAGAAGTCCTTAGCCGGGTCATCTATGGGAAGTCTGCTGATGATAGACACTTGGGAAACCTGACACCCACGGAGGTCCTGTGTATCTTTCCTGGTCATGGTCAGAAGGGGTCCGACGCAAACCATCTTCCCTGCATCAGCTCCACATCAGTAGTGCAGTGCTGGGGAACCAACAGCTCCAAGAAGACGGGCTGCTGTGCTGAGGCGCCCACCCACTTGGGGCAGGTGCTTGCAGAGTGAATTATGCATGTGCAGGTGGCCCCACCACATATGCCTCCAGGCTCCCAAAGATCCTTCTGCTCTTGGCAGTGGTAGAGGGATAGTCACAGTCATAGGCAGGGACTTATGGTGGACACACTGGGCCACCAGGCCTCATAGGCACAAAGTTGAGAATCAGAGACTATGGGCTCAGATGTCAGTTCATCATCACTCATGGCCTGGGACAGGTCAGTTCACACTCACCAGGAACTCTTTTCCTAGGTGTATTGCACAGGACACATCAGCCTGGTGAACAATCACAGATTACCAATCTCCCTTTAAAAATCCTGTCTTCAGACAGTCCTCAGCAAAATCCAAGTAGCCATCCATTCCTATCTCTTAGCAGAGTTCCTGACATCACTTCTGGTGCAGACATTGTTCCCTTACTACAGACATTGTCATCCACGGTTTTCCCATTTCCAAGGTCACAATAATAAAGTGGACCAAGGAAAGAACAAACACCTTTCCTCTCCCCTGCCCCTTATCTTGTCTTTAGGTAATTAAACAAGGCTTCCTTATTATCCAAATGTCTGTAATACTCCTATAACATTTTTTTGTTTTTCAAAGATTACTTCTCCCATATCTCTCTTTTCCTGCATTTGAAATTAGACTTGGTTTTCCTTTGAGCCAAATCGGAAATTCAAGTGCATTTAACTGTCATATTACGCTGAGAACCATTCCTCCTGGACAAACTCTAGTCAGTGTCTCTGATTAAGTTTGTACTGTCATGCTCTCTTCGGGTCAGTTTTTTTTACCCAATCTAATTGAGGACCTGGATGTTGGCTTTTCACTGCTAAGGATGCTGAAGGCAAGCTTTCAGTCTCAGGTGTTTGCTCATCGGGTCCTCAGTCTCAGGCATTTGTTCAGCAGGTCCCAAACATCTTCCCATGAGCCTCCTCAGATGTGTCCAAATCCTTAGTGAGTGGCCATCGCCTAGGCTCTTGTACTTGGAACCTCTCATACTTATCTATAAAATGAGGATAGTTAAGCCATAGGGTGAAAATACTAAAGCTGAAAAAACCTCAGATGTCCTCATCTATTGTGTTTTAGAATGCTGCTCAAAGAGCAGCAGTTCGTAACCTGCAAAATCAATTTAGTGACTCTTATCAGCATTTTTTAACAAAGAGAGTTTTTAAAACAAGCAAATCTGTGCACAGCACCTAGCAAGGAGCACGTCTTTATCATGAAACTGTTTCAACTGTGTGCACACACCTGTCTATACTGGGTCATGGTGTAAATTTATTTTCTTACTGATTGAACTGAGTCTTTGTAAATAAGATTAAGAGTTGGTCTACATCAGTGGTTCTCAAACTGTGGTCTCTCTACAAGCAGTGTCAACTGTTACCTGGGAACTCATCAGAAATACAAATGTGTGTGGGGGTGTACCTGGGTGGTTCAGTCGGTTAAGTGACCAACTTTGGCTCAGGTCATGATCTCACAGTTTATGGGTTCCAGCCCAGCGTCAGGCTCTGTGCTGATAGCTCAGAACCTGAAGTCGGCTTCAGATTCTGTCTCCCTCTCTCTCTGCCCCTCTCCCACTCACACTCTGTCTCTCTCTCTCTTTCTCTCTCTCTCAGAAATAAACATTAAAAGAAGAAGAAGAGGAAGAAGAAGAAGAAGAAGAAGAAGAAGAAGAAGAAGAAGAAGAAGAAGAAGAAGAAGAAGAAGAGGAGGAGGAGGAGGAGGAGGAGGAAGAGGAAGAAAAAGAAGAAGAAGAAAAAAAAGAAGAAAAAGAAGAGGAGGAGAAAGAAATACAAATGTGGGGGCCCCATCCCAGACCCACTGAGTCAGAACCTTTTGGGGTGGGGTATGTATCAGATAATTCTGATACATACAAAAGTTTGAAAACCATTGGGCTCTAGATAAGTTAGCCTTTCTCAATCACGGAAGAGATCTGATCCCTAGAGAAAATGATATAGTGACTTTTTTTTTCTCCCAAGTATGGTGCATAGACAGAAGGTATTCTAGATGCAAACGAGAAAAGCAAATTATTATATATGGTGGATGCCTTAGGGTAATAGGGCTGAATTCTCTCTTAGAAATGGCTGAGAAGGACTGGTCTAGAATAATGTCCCAAGATTCTCTACAGTTATTAAATTTATGTGACTTTACCCAATTTTTTCAAAACATAAAGTAATCCAACACAAAAATTTAAATACAATAATTTCTGCTTAAAATATATTTCTTTCCTATCTCTACTGTGTTTGTAAACAATGATCTCTCTACGATAATAAAGAAATTAACTCTTAAGTATAGAGAACAAGCTGATGGTTACCTGGGAATAAGTAGGTGGGGGAATAGGTTAAATAGGTGACGGGGATTAAGCAGTGCTTATTTTGATGAGCACCAGGTGATGCATGAAAGTGTTGAATCACTATATTATACACCTGAAACTAATATGACATTGTATGTTAACTAACTGGAATTTAAATTAAAATTTTAAAAAAAGGAAACTAAGTGGATAACTGTTGCTAAGAATTAGAAGCTAAGATTGCTGAGGATATTCAAAATCAGCCTCATGTTTGTTAATCTAGGCATAATGGTCATATTGACAAGCTCTCCTTAGGACAGTGATTTCCAGCCCTTATTCAGCGTTAGCCCCGTTTTCTTCACAGCACACCCCCAATCAGCATCTCTCATCACAATGCTGTAATTCTCCTGGGGACTCAGGACAGGAGGGAGGCTTGAAAAATCTCCTTGAAGACTCTAATCCCCCACACCATAAAGAATCACTACACTAGGATAAGAGACAAAGTTGCTAATAACGATCTAAATCAGCAGAGAACATATCATCCTACCAGAATAGCCTAGTTTTAAATAGGCATTGACTGGGTTCCAGGAAGATACAAGAGCTCAGAGCATAATTCATCGTTGTATACTTATTTATTCCCTGCAAAGAATCACTTTATTCTCTCAGAAGAAAGCAAAATCTGGTCATGAGAAAGGAAAAAATTTCTTGTCAATCAACTAATCAACATTTCTTTATGCTTATTATGTATGCATCAATGTACTAAGCAGTATGTAGGACATGGACGGTTTTATAGCAACTGAGTAGAAAAGATCAGAACACGTTAAACAACAAAAAAATATAACATTAATATATGTTAAATTACGAAGGACTAATTATGAAACCATTTGGAGTGGTTTTAAGAAAAACAGATTTGTAAATCCACCCCTGCAGTGTTGACTTAAAATGTATCAGAGGCAAGGCTCAGGAATCTGCATTTAAGTTAGTTATGTTACTCGATAGTTATGCTAGTCAATCAAGTGAGGCACCATCACCTTAGAAATCCAAAGAGAAAAATTTATTTTAATTGGTGCAGTGAGGGAACACCTTCTTTGTGGTGCAGTGAAGCTGAGGTAAACCTTGAGGATTTGGTACAACATGAGCAAAGTAGCAGAGCGAGCAGAGGGGATCTCTGTGCACTATCTAGAGCAAGAATGTTATCTGGGAGAGAGAGCTACAGAATCTTTGGGAGGTAGAAAATGCGTCCCTTAAGCAGTCAGGGAAGGCTTCCCCCAAACTGAGTCTTAAAGACTGAGCTGCCAGTCAGAGAATGAGGGAAAGGGGATTTCAGGCAGAGGAAACAACTTGTACAGAGTACAGAGGAACGGAAGTGTAAGGGGTGGTAAGTGAATAGAAGTTCCACGTGACTAGTGACAAGAATTGAAATACGCCCCGTAAAATATGCCACTTCAACATTCGGATTATTTTGAGCTGAAGACATTTGGGACTCAACAGATGCAGAAAGAAGTCTTCTCCGAGCTTCCATTAACTGACTAAAAACAGAAACTTCCAAGAAACTAGGCCTGCCCAAAACACTACCGCAGGAGAGTTTTATGGCCAGAGGAAAGTTGGCTCCAAGATGAGTCTGCACAAACAAACCTTGCTGAAACAACCCTTATCTTCCAGTAGTTTCCCCATACACTTACTTTCCCAAGGTTTGACACCCCTAGAAGCTCAAATCTCTTCTCTGTGTTTAGTTGCTTCTCCACCATTTATCACTCATTGTTAAAATGGTACATAAACTCTCAAATCTAACTACCTTCTTGGGGTTTTCACTTCTTTTCTGTGAAGCATCATGAACATAAAAAAAAAAAAAAGTAACATCAATAAAAACTCCTGCTAATCTGTTTTTACCAGTCTAATTTACAGACCCCATTCATTAACTAAGAGGGAGAGGAAACATTTTCCCTCCCCTATACCAGAATAGGCAGAGGAGGAAGGAGAAGAGACCTATGAGAGGTAGGATAGGAGAAGTGATCAACAGCATTAAGAAGTAAAAGAATAAGGGGCGCCTGGGTGGCTCAGTCGGTTAAGCAGCCGACTTTGGCTCAGGTCATGATCTCGCGGTCTGTGAGTTCGAGCCCTGCGTTGGGCTCCGTGCTGACAGCTCAGAACCTGGAGCCTGCTTCGGATTCTGTCTCCCTCTCTCTCTGCCCTTCTCCTGCTCACGCTCTGTCTTAACGTCTCAAAAATAAATAAACGTTAAAAAAAAAAAGAAGTAAAAGAATAAAAGAATTGGAAATTACAAACTCACAGTAGGGCAAGTAAATTACTGGGTGTACATGTATATCATATATTGTCTGGTAGATTCACACCCCAACTACAAGGGGCAGCCTCCTCAACCCAAGCCAATCATTGTCTTGATGGGTAATATGAGCCCAGGGCTGCCAAATAACCTGATATGTTTTCTTTCTTTTTCTGTCTTTTTTTTTTTTTTTTTTTTTTTTTTTTTTGAGAAAGAGAGAGAGGGCACAAGTGAGCAAGGGGCAGAGAGAGAGAGAGGAAGGGAGAGAGAGAGAGAGAATTGGGGCTCACACAAAACGGACCACATGCTCACCCGAAGCCAGGCTTGAGCTCACCAATGCAGGACTCGAACTCATGAACCATGAGACCATGACCTGAGCCAAAGTCAGATGTTTAACTGACTGACCCACCCAAGCACCCACCTGATTTATGTTTTCAAGAAAAGAGCAATCCAGATTTTTAGAAAATATCTCCAAACTATTATATTACTCAAAATTCTTTAAGATATTAGTTAGGCCAAACAAAACACAACTTGGGCTGATATGGATACTAGTTTATTACCTCTGGGCTACAGTCCAAACAAACTAATTACTACACCCAGATTAGACCAGTGTCTGTCTGGTTCACCACGTGCCTGATTTACAGGCTGACAGGACATGGCAAGTAGGCTGAAATATCTTTTAGAGCTTTTGTTCAGAGAGATCTGGTTGTATCTTTATATCATCCATATCTATACCCCTTCCTCAATTTAAACACAGACAACATACTCTTCTCAAAGTTTGTAACATTCTCAAAAATGCCTGACTATATACTAACATGGCCAAAAATATATACTCGCATATACTATTTACTAACTGAAAACATACAAACATAGCCAGAGGCATGATTTGAAAACAAGCATTCTTTATTAGAGTATTTGAGAGACACTTCACTGGCTCAGTTGGTGGAGTATGTGACTCTTGATCTTGGAGTCATGAGTTTCAGCCCCATGTTGAATGTGGAGCCACTTTAAAAAAATAAATAAAATATAAAAATAAAAAAAAAGTATTTGAGACCTTAACAAGATTAATTCTAAATGCTAATACTTAGGGAAGAAAAGTACTGTTTTACTATGCAAGCTGAAAAGGACTATATTTGTTGCGTGTACAAACTCACCTCATGCACAACATGAACAAATCTATGGCCTTCTTATTTTCTTCTTGTTGCAAGGTTATTCTAAAAGCAACTTCATTGAAACTGGAAAATGCTATTATTTTTCAAACTCTTTTATTTGAGAAAGAAAAATTTTTTACTTTAAGTGTCTGTTTAGTCAACTCTTAGAAACCATTCTTTGACAAATGACAGACCTTATGTTCAAGTTTTTACCTGCTTCACTGCCATTATACAAATTATCCTTTTAGATTTTATAAGTAACTTTCTTCAGAATCTCAGCTGCATAAATTCTTAACTACTACAACATTCAAAACCTCCCTTATAATAATTTTTAAGATTATCACATAAAAAGATGTTCCTCTGAAAACTGATTTCAGTTTTCATTTTAATTTTCCCCTTTGTAATTTTTTTTCATAAGTATGAAATATGATTTCTCTTTACTCTTTTCAAGATATGGGAAGGCTGGTCTGTAAACTAAGATCCCTCAAGATTTCTAGTCTCCAGGAACGGCAACGTGGTATGCACAATAATGAAGCCCCCAAAGTTATCTGTGTTCTAATCCTCAGAATTGATTAATATGTCACTTGACATGCAAAAAGGAACTCTCTAGATGTGGTTAAACTAAAAATTTTGAAATTGGGAGATTATGTTGGATTATCTGGGTCCTTATCAGTGAAAGAGGGGGAGGAGAGTAAGAGTTGGAGAAGTTGTTCTGACATCAGGGAAGCAGAGATTGGAGTACTGTGATTACCGAAAAAGGGTCACAAACCAAGGTATGAGGGTAGCTCCTAGAAGCTGAAAAGGGGAAGAAAACAGACTTTCCCCTAGACTCCAGAAGGAAGGCAGCTCTCCTGATTTTAGGCCTGTGAGATCCCTTTCGGACATCCAATCTCCAGAACTGAAAGAGAATTACTTGATTTGTCTTATTTAAAGCCAATAAATTTGAGGTAACCTGTTACAGCAGCAACAGGAAACTAAAACAGACAGTAACCAGCCCTCCTCAGGGAGGGACACTAGGGGGTTTTTTAATTAGTATTTTACACGCTTTTGGGGTGTAAGCCTAATCAAAGGTTACAAGTGTTGTTAAGTAGCCCCCATGCCTCCTCACAAGTGCACCCTCAACAAGTCATTATCCAGCCTCTAGCTGAATACCTTCTAACACAGAAAACTCATCATTTCTCAAACATACCTGATGGACTTCAGATACCTCTAAGTATTAGAAAATTCATTCTTGTACTGATCCGAGGCCAAAACCAGGGCTCCTTAACGCCTAGATCACTGTTCTTTTCATTTTATTAAGTTCAGCTTGAATAAGGTCTTTAGATATCCAGTGTACAATACAAACAATTTCAAAACAAAATGCACAAGATTCCTAGTAAATCTTATAAAAGGATGACAATATTTACTTTTTTTGTTTGGTTGGTTTGGGAGAGAAGCTAAGTGCGAGTGGGGAGGCTCAGAGAGAGAGGAAGAGAGAGAATCTTAAGCAGGCTCCATGCCAAGGAGGCTGTCTTGGGGCTCGATTTCACGATTGTTAAGATCATGAACTGAGCCAAAATCAAGAGTTGTTCACTTGACCGACTGAGCTATCCAGGTACCCTGACAATATTTACTTTTTAAAGCATTGTTTTTATTGCAGCAAAGTTCATTACAAACTTATTTTTAAAAACTATGTTGGGGGGCACCTGGGTGGCTCAGTCGGTTAAGCGGCCGGCTTCGACTCAGGTCATGATCTCGTGGTCTGTGAGTTCGAGCCCCACATCGGGCTCTGTGCTGACAGCTCAGAGCCTGGAGCCTGCCTCAGATTCTATGTCTCCCTCTCTCCCTGCCTTTCTCCTGCTCACGCTCTGTCTCTATGTCTCAAAAGTAAATAAACGTTAAAAAAAAAAAAAAACTATGTTGGCTATTCTACATTTAAATTAACGATTTGCATTAGAGACAGAAGAAATTTAGGGGCGTCATCACTTGCTCACTCACTAATATTATGTGTTACTTACATCAGTGAGTCAAAAGTGAAACCCTTGGGGTGCCTGGGTGGCTCAGTCCATCAAGCCTCTGACTCTTAATCTCTGAGTCCTGAGTTCAAGCCCTCCCTTGGGCTCAGCGATGGGCATGAAACCTACCTAAGGCAAAAAAAAAAAAAAAAAAGAATGAAACCCTTTATTTTCCCCAACTGATTTTGCATTAAGCATTACTTTCAGTTAGCACCTTGAACAACACTATGAGAACAAATTATTATTCCATTTTCATTATAATTAGGTAACTATATACAATATATACATGCTTAAACAAATTCTATCAGCTAGATGTTCCTATTTGTTCATAACCTACATATAAGTCCTCATTTACTCAAATCAGAAGAAATATGAATTCTGATATGATTTGGTCTCAAAACCCAGTTCCTTACTGGCCTTACTATTTTTAAGGATCATTAAGTTAAGGAGCGTTAGTGTCATCAGCAAAACCGGTGTAATACTTACACAACTTTTTAATGATTGCGTAAAATAACATGGATCAAGGGAGTAACAGCATGTCAAACACACCATAGGTACATAATAAACGTTAATTCCTTTCCCCACTCCAGCTGATGCAACATAAAGGGAAGAGGGGCGACTGCTAAGGATACGGGCATTTATCCATTAGACACAAAAATGTTTGAGAACTACAAAATAAAATTTACTGGCAGTGTGAAAACTCTTTAAAGGCCTATACAATTCAAACATTATACCAACTCATGTTTAAGTGTAATTTTCTAAATGTGCCATCACTTTGAAAACAATTTTCCTCATTTATCAATAACTTCTAAGTACATGCCCAATCAATAACTGCCAAGGAATCATAACCCATAATGAACTGAATGTCACACGGAGCCAAATGTCAAAAACAATGACAACACCACAAAAAAAGTTTATTCGCTGTTTAAATTGCGTGGATTTAAATATATACTATTCTACATGAGATGGCATGACGCCCCTCCTCCGCACCCCCGCAGCCTCTTTAAAATTGGACGCCTGGGAATAAAGGGTCTGGAAAGGGGTTACGAAATCAGGTAGAGAACGCACCAGCGGGAATGAAACAACTTTCCGAATACATACTTGTCTAGAAAGTTAACGCCTCTCTAAGCCTGAAATAAAGCTACTGCAGCCACAACGAAATCAAATGGCATGTTATCTGGCGTTCTAGGCACTGGCCAGTCTACGCCTATCAAACGGAATTAGAGTTTTCCCTTTCTCCACGCCCCACAGCTCAGGCGAGAACACGCCAGCACGCTGCAGGCATCCAGCCGGGTGACTCCCTGGGACCCCAAGCCTCCACTTCATAGCCAACACCCACCAAGTCTCGAGACGCCCCCCAAACTCCTCCTGCGCCCGCCTCGCCCCAATATTCGCACATGCGTACACCCTATTAAGAGAGGCGAGAGCGCTCCCCCTCGAGGTGGGTCCCCACGCCCAGCTGCCACGCAGCCAGTCCTCCTGCCCTTCTCCGGGCCACCGGCTTCACTATTCACTAATACGCATGTGTAATACTGTGCTGCCCGGCACCCCTTTAGCCGGCAGAGGCGGGGCGGCGGGCGGGACCGAGTTTCTTGCGCACGCTCGGGACATGCGCAGTGCAGCGGTTGAGGCGCCAGCTGTCGACTTGGAAGTTCCGGGAGGCAGCGCATGCGCGAGTGTACGCGTTGCCGGCGAAGAGGGGAGCCTGACGACTCGGAAATTTGAATACCACAGTAGCATGGAGTGTGACCTCATGGAGACTGACATCTTGGAGTCGTTGGAAGATCTAGGGTAAGACTGCCAGGATACGGGTCTCCTAAACCTCACGCTGCCGGCCCCCGGGAACACCTCCTCCGCCCCAGTCGGGGACACCTGCCTCTGCATGCCGCTCCCGGTGGCTCCCGGCTATCGCCTCCTTATGGCTCCGGGACCCCAATGCCACGTCCACTCTCTGCCCTGCCGGGTCGGGGCCCTCCTAACGCGACGACCGTAGGCCTGCCTGGTGCTCCCTGCAGCCGAGTTACCCGCAGCGTTTGTCAGTCATGCGTGTCATTGTCTGGGCTCTGGGTTTTCGCCACCCCCCTCCCCGCGCTTCTCTTCTTGCTCCCCATCGTCTTGCCCTACCCCCTCACTCTGGAGGTTGCCAAAGTTGATTCTCTTTTTTTCTACTCGTTCTCCAAACTTTTGCTTGTGTCTTGAGCCCCTACTCCTACCCCACCCCATTTCTCAAGAAAAAAATCTCCTTTGCCCAGTCATCTCTGCATGCATTCAGGCTTCCCTCAGCCACATGCCTGCATCCATTCCGCTGGCCAGCTCACTTATGTACCTAACCTGTCAACACCTTCATGGGAACCACTTGCTGTTTCCCCTGACAGTGACACTCTACTTCACTGAGCCACCATTAGTCCTTACCCTTAGTGTCATCTTCAGCCATCAAGTCCCCTGCATCTTTGTTGTGCATTTTGTCTTTTCTTACAGTTACCCAACCATAACTTGGTATCTAGAACTGGGAATAGGGCTACTTATCTCACTGGGTCACTGAGATCAGTGTACTCTATTAAAACTTGAGAATTTAGAACCCCTTGGGCTAAGTGTGGTTCCAGAAACAAACCGTGTGATTACATATTTGTCTACAGGTAAATGGTGTCCCAAAAATACAGATTTAGCTAAACTGTATTTATAAAGTAGCAAGTCCTTTATCAAAACTCTCCCCAAGGATGTTTCCATGACATAAAAACCTTTGGGGGAATCTTTCTTTAGGAAAGGACACTAACGGGGCCCCTGGGTGGCTCAGTCGGTTAAGCATTGGGCTTCGGCTCAGGTCATGATCTCATGATTTGTGAGTTTTCAAGCCCTGCATCACGCTCCGTACTGACAGCTCAGAGCCAGGAGCCTGCTTCAGATTCTCTCTCTCTCTCTCTCTCTCTCTCTCTCTCTCTCTCTTTCTCTGTCGCAAACATAAACATTTAAAAAATTTAAAAAAAAAAAAAAAAAGGAAAAGACACCGTGAGGTCCTCAGAGTCTTTCCATTTAAGTAGCTTGCCGTCCTGGTAGAAATTTTTGGGAAAAGAAGTGGTGGTGCTTATCTTTTTTTTTTTTTTTTTTTTTGTTAAAGTGAATTATCATTGTTCTTTTCTTTGGAGCTTGCTCTGAATTGAATTTTCAGAATATTCCAGACTTCAGGGTGCTTATTTCTTTGATTAGAGTGTAGGTAAAAGTCACATGCAGCTAAACGGTCTCTTTGGTGGACATCTCAGACTAAATTGCTTGCTCACAGAAGAATCCATTCATTCAGCAAACATTTTTTAAGGAGCACTTGCTCTGTGGTAGTGTTGGGCTGATCAGTTACTAGCACAAAGTGAGGTAGAAGAGAAGTTCACACTGTGAGAAGATGCCGTGAGGAGAACTGAGGAGGAGGGTCTCTTTACTTGGAAAGCAAAATAAAGTCCTAAAGCCTCCTAGAAGAAATGACATGTAAGGTTAGCGTTGAAGGAGTAGTAAGTAGACTGAAGGAAGAGAGACTTCTTTAAATGTAGTCATTCTGCTTGGGTAGATGTTGCCTAAAAAATTGGTGACGGATGCTGTTTCTTCCCATTATTGTTCTTATACCCTTTTCACTATATATATATATATATTTTTTTTTTTTCTGGAGTACTAAAAAAGTAGTTGTTACTATAATAATTGTAATCAAGTAAACATTCAAGATGAGTTGTAATGTACAACCCATCAGATTGAACCGTCAGATTTTCTGAAAACTTTGTTACGGATTTTAATCAAAACTACCTAGTTTGACGGCATTCAGTCATTAAAATTCAGGCCTAATTGGCTGACATGTACTTTTAAAGGATTTACTGAGAATTATTACAGTTTAAATGACTATCTTTTATCTTTAATCTGGCACCCTATAAATTCAATAACTATTTGTAGAATAAACTAACAAATTCTAAATGTGTAACACAAGGAGACATTTGTAGGCCTAGTCTCTATATTGCAGTATTTAATAATTTATGGTTTTGAATCCAGATGCCAGACTATATAATCTTTTATATACACTATACACTTTTTGTGTAAGATTTTTTTCCATTCTGTTCAGTGGATAAACACATAAGTGCATTTTAAAAGAATCAAATGTCGTTTCTTAAACATCTCTCTACCTCTAAACATCAAGTTATCTTAAGCATATTTAATGTTCCATTTTTAATAAGTGTTTTTATCAATATTCCACTTAAAAGATAAAATAATCTTGTGAAGAACATATATTTTAAAATTGCTTTAAGAATGACAGGATCTTTGGTTTAGCTATATTCTAGGTTGGGGTTCATTATTACTTTTGTCTTTTATGAATATTTGAACATTTAATAATATTTTAAGATTATGCTTGAATCACTTACAAAGGATTAGGATTCAGATGCACCAGTTCGCCCAGACATCAACTTGCCAGCAGTTATTCATCTTTTAAATAAATACAGACGTTTCTCAGGTACTAGTCTGTCTTAATAGTCTTAACTGTAATTAAATATAGAAAAAGGAAATAATGATTAACTGGCAAGGTTTTGCTTTTAAAGAAAGTTACTAAAAAAATTATCCAATTGATTTCTGGAAAAATTTCTAGAAAAGGTAACCTAAGTTATATTTCTGAAATCGTAAACTATAGTATAATGAGCTGTCACTTTTTAATGTTGTAATATTCAATTCCATTAAAGAAAATCTTTGTACAATAAGAGCTTTCAGTAAATTGATAGAAGTTGACATAATTTAGTAGTATATATGATTCTGTTAAATACTCCTGTGTATTTTGAAGGATTGAAATGCAATTACCAAGTAGCTTATTTTTCTAATCGATTTTATTATTTTAAATTAAAAATTCAGATTTTCTATAAATTTTATTTATATCCAGGTTTACAAATTGGTCCTTATAACATTTTGAACTATTTTTTGTTATGTAAATAATACATAGATAAATTGTATAAAATATTGGGTGTGATTTTATATTCTTCTGAAGTATAATTTTTTACTCACCAGTTACAAGGGTCCATTGTTGGAAGATGGCGCTCTGTCTCAGGCAGTGTGTGCTGGAGCCAGTTCCCCTGAGTTTACCAAACTCTGTGCTTGGCTGGTGTCTGAATTAAGAGTGTTCTGTAAACTAGAGGAAAATGTGCAAGCAACTAACAGTAAGTAAACATTCAGCTTTAGGTGCAAAATATAAAAATAAAATTGGGGTATTGTCAGTTGAACATTATTGGTACTAAACCTGAAGTTTTCAATTTTTTGTAAATGTAAAAAAGAAAAAGATTAAGTGGCAGTTGAAAAGGTCTTATTCCTGAGATACAGAAATGGGAGACAAGTATTGCATATATGAACTTTCCATTCTTTGTAAAACATTACTTGTGAGCTCTTAAGTTGGTGGCTAGAACTGAAAGTTGGAATGTTTTTCATAGGACCACCAGATTCCAGGAGGACATGTGGCATCTAAAGTAAATGCATTATAATTCTTTTATAGAAGGGGGGAGAAGAGAACACTTTCTTAAGAAGTTTTCTGGGGGCGCCTGGGTGGCTCAGTCGGTTAAGCGGCCGACTTCGGCTCAGGTCATGACCTCACAGTTTGTGAGTTCGAGCCCCGCATCGGGCTCTGTGCTGACAGCTCAGAGCCTGGAGCCTGCTTCAGATTCTGTGTCTCCCTCTCTCTCTGCCCTCCTCCTGCTCATGCTCTGTCTCTGTCTCAAAAATAAATAAACATTTAAAAAAAAAAAAATTAAAAAAAAAAAAAGAAGTTTTCTGTATCCCAGGAGTATATCACTAGATCTGTCACAACCAGATGCAGCACCATCAGATTTATGGTGCTGTGAGCTGTTTTATATTTGCCAATTTTGTTATTGTATTAGCACTACTTTGTTTACTCTGCAAAACAGACAGAAGCTTGGAACCTAACACTTCACCATCTGGCTCCCTCCTACCATAGGTAAACCTGCAATAGGAGACAAAGACAAATGCCCACTTGTTAACCTACGCTCGTGGAGAACTGTACACATACTCCCCACTCACACCCCACACAGAATCCCATTTTGAAGAGCTCACTTTCTTATGTGTTTAGTATATTTAGTGTGCACGTGTTAGTTGCAGCCATTTCCAATCATTAGGGGCACTAGTGTAACAGTAATAATAGCATGGCTTACATTGATTTGAGCATTATGTTCTAAGCACTTTCTATGTGTTAACTCCTTTGAAACCTGAGGCAGGCTTTATTGCTCTTTTATACATGAAACAAGAAGCACAGCTAAGTTGAATGCGTTTTCTGAGGTCACACAACTAGTACATGATAAAGCCAGAGTTCAACCCAGCAGTAAAGATTGGGGGTCAGTACTCTTAACATTGCTTCTTGGGCTAACATTTCAGAGATTGTAGGAACTTATGAAAACACATATACTAGATGATAACTATTTATGACTTGGAGCCCCCCTTTCAAAAGAAAACATCTTATAGAAGCCAACATACAAAACAGGTAAAAGTGTACCCATTTGTTTGAAGACAGAATTCGCTTAACACAAGTCTCTCCTTATCCTCACTGACTCCTTCTAAAGGAGTTCTGTGGAATTTGAGTTTACAGAACAGTTTGCAAATCAATAATGTAGCCTTCCCATTTTACAGATGAGAAAATGAACTCAGATCAAGTGACTCAGAGTTTGTTAATTTTTGCCCTTGTGTGATAGAGAACCGTCAGAAGTAATAGTAGGAGGAAGGGGCATTGTTTTTCCTTGGTTCATGAGATAAACTCTATACTTAACATGTTATGGGAATACAGAAGTACAAGTCATGTTTGCTAACTTCAGATTTAATCTCACTGGGAATATTAGGCACAAATGGAACAACTGGAGATTAGAACAGTTATTCAGGGCTTCACTTTATGGTTCACAGCGGGAGGAAATCAGTGAGCACAGCAGCACGTGGGGAAGGTTCTATCAAGAAGCAAGACCGCTGGGCTTTGATGGGCAGGTGAGGTTTGATAGCACATAGAGGGCGTATCAATCACAGGGAATAAGTTACTTGAAGGCACAGACTTGGAACTGTGACTGGTCCTGGGACAGTGAGGAGACTGGCGTGGCACAAATGGAATATTTGCAGAGGTAGAAAGTAACTACTCTACATATGTCATAGGTACTACCACATAGCAGTATGCAGGGAAGGTAAAGTGGAGAAGTTAGGAAGAAGAATCTTGAAGTGCAGACAAATAATTAGATTGGATGAGGTAGAAATTAGGAAACCATTAAAGATTCTCCAATAAGGAAATAACCTAATAAAACTTCTTAAGAATGAACGTTGGCAGCTGTGAGAAAGGAAGGATTAGAAGTCAAAGTAACTTGTGTTAGGAAAACCCTATTAAAACCTTTCAACTTATGTGTATAACTTCTATGCTAATGGGAAAGACCATTTTTATTAAGTAAGGTTATTTTAATTCTTAAAAGGCCCGAGCGAAGCTGAAGAATTCCAGCTTGAGGTGAGTGGGCTACTAGGGGAGATGAACTGTCCATATCTTTCACTGACATCTGGGGATGTGACCAAGCGCCTTCTTGTTCAGAAGAACTGCCTCCTTTTGCTCAGTAAGTTCATAGCTACTAGAATGTAGCTGTTATTTTTTTATTCATGTTATCTTTGATAAACTGGCTGTTATTTTACTATTTCATTACGGATTTACATCAGAATGCTACGTATTTTAAAGAAAACTATTACTTTTTCAGCTTAGAAGCTAATCGTTGGCCTGTGCGCTGGTAGTAGCATTGTTCTGTAATTACTCCTCTTTTATCATTTAACTTTCCTGGTACTTGAATTATTAGGCTTCACCTAACGACCATAGGTAGTGCCTGGTATTCAAATGTGTGATCATTAAACCTTAGCATTCTAGATTGGAAGCACATTTTAAAATAGACTGGGAAGGTAGTGTGGGGATATGAAGATTTAAAAAAAAAAAACTGTTGTATATTGTGGATATTTCTTTGTGGCTGGGTAATCGTTTGGGGGTTTTGGTTTTGTTTGTAAATCTATCAAATTATAATGTAAAATTTTCTGGGTTTTGAATTGTTCCTGCACTTACTGATCATTCTGGGAAGTAAATTGTTATGAAAAGTTCTTTCCTTCCACGTGTTTTGTATACTAACTACGGTTTCTTTCTTCACCCTGAAAAACAGTAAGTAGACTCACAAATTTTATTGCCTTAAGAGAATCCTCCAGTGAACGCAACCAATAGTCTTAACTCACAAGTTTTGTAGCATCTGAGACACATTTAGGTTAAGCTTTGGTTAACTGAATATTATAGTTCTTATTATGACACAAACAGTTCAGAGGGTTTTTAAAACATTGTCTTTATAATTGCTGTGGCTTCTGAATAATGTGACAGCTCCAGTTTTGAAGGTTCAGTTTTTAGAAAATGGTGTTCATAGCCATTATACCTAGGCACTGAGCTATCCATAATCACTTTCATAATTTCCCTTTTGTTGAACGATTTTGGTGGGTGGAGCGGGGAGGCATGCACATAAAGTTAGATACTGCTTTAAATACTGATATTGCTGCATGTAGTTCTTAGGCATGCGTTCAGTATCCTTCAGATTGTGTGATTTCTAGAACTGGCTCAGCCTCAGTGTACTTACTCGTTCTCCCTTTGTAACACTGCTTACGAAACCTAATATTTGGTACTCAGGATGTTATCTTACATAGGGAGATAAGATCTTTATGGAAAACTTAGTAATGACCATGAATAACTAATTTTTTCAAAGAGGTGAAAGTTCGGCCTCTTTAGTGTTCATACTTCTAAAAACTACTTTGAATATAAGTCTTTATAAAATGTCTTTGACTCTTTCCTGTTTCTTAAGCAGACTGCACTGAATATTATTTTGGACTCGGGCATAATTTATAGACTTTATTTTAACATGCTATTACCTCGAGAGCTCCTCAGTAATATACAGCTATTTGCTTCTCAACTAAATGACTAAACCAACTAAAGGTTATGCTGCTCTTGGAATTCATGCATATATATACTACTCACTCCTCCTTATCTTTGCTTCTGCTGTTTCCCCTTTAAAATATTCCCCTCAGTTTGTATTCTGTCATGCTAGTATTTATGTACATGTGCTCATTCTCTCTCGCTCTGTATAATATTTCTCATCTTTCCAAGTATCAGTTGTCACATCTTGATGCTATAATTTTACTTATTTCTCCAGCACCCATTTACTTCCTAATTTGAAGCTTTTAATCTATTGTATTCCAAAGGGGAAAAGAACCAAACTCATTAGAATTGTTAGAATAGTCTTTGAGTAAGTGGCTAAAAACACTCCTGTGTCCGGTTAAGAAGTTTTAGCAGTTCATTACCTGTCTGGTTGTCCGATTATTTCCCTTAGGTAAAATAAGTCAGATATCTGAGTTCCTAAGAGATGAAGAATTATTAATCTTTTTATGCATATATCCTTTATTCCTAACTAGATTGCCAGTAGAGATCATCTGTTTTGTTTGTTTTGTATCATATCTCCAGTACCCTTCCTAGTACTTTGAACACTTCCATTACAGTTAATGTTTTTTGGTGGGAATTGTATTGGTGAACTAACTCTATGGATGCCTGAGCTATGTTGTCCCAAATTTAGAGAACCAGTTTATTAAATCCTATGATTTTCTAGAACAAGGGTTGGCAAACTTTTTCTTTAAAGGACGAGACGGTGAACGTTTTCAGCTTCGTGGGCCGTAAGGTCTTTGTCACAACTACTGAACTCTGCTGCTGTAGCATGTACCAGCCAGAGAGGTTATGTAAATGATTGAGGTCGTGTTCCAGTAAAACTTTATTTAGAAAAACGGTGGTTATTTTCATGACTGTGGAGTTTTACTTTTTTGTTCTTTTAAGTCATACGGTTTGCTCTATGGAACACATTAAGATTTTATCAAAACCATTTAGAATGACCTTTCCAGCAGCTTAGCCGTATATATTGTTCTAGCATTACACCTTGGGTGTCGGAAATGAGATACTCAAGCCGATCATTCTTTTGTACTTCTCATGAGGCTTAAGAGCCCAGAAAATCTTTTTTTTCCAAAACTCTGTTTCTAATGTCAGAAGCTTCTCGCTTTGTCACATAACCGAAATCCTGAGATCCAAATGATTGTTAATCATCTTTCATAAAAATTTAAATGTCCTTGGGAAAGTTAAAGGAATAAGATTGAATATTTATACCTTCAGTCACCTGAAGCAGATTGCAGCCCTCATTATACCTGGCTGAAATCAGCACATAAGAGGATGATACTGATACAAAAGGACTCTGCCAAGGAAGGCTTAGAAAGTTCTGTTGATGTTGTTTTTCAGGGGAGTTGGGGGGAGAGGAGAGAGAAGAAGGAAGGTGGGGGAAAGGGAATACTGAGAAGAACTTAGATGGAAGAGGGTTTTCTTTAAATAGCCAGAGAGGATGGCATTAGGCTATTGGAGGCCATGAGAAAGGATCTTTGGGGAATTTCATGCCTTTCCCCTTTTGTAAGTTAAGTTTTTACCACTTGAAAGTGTTTCATACCAGTTCTGAACAGACTGCCTAAGTATTGGAAGGTAAGAGAGCAAGAGAGTTACATCACTGGTGCATGCCAATAGTGAGAAGTAAAAAAATAGTAATAACCAGTTCCAACTGTTGCTGAAGATTGGCCACCTGCCACCTTTGGTAAATTTGTTAACAGATGCCAACCCCTGTTCTGGATAATGGGATACAAGGATCCAGATTTTTAGATGTGAACTACCTTGATACTTTGGTTTCAAAGAAGAATCACTTATTTTTAAATCACCCTTGAAACATATATTGGTTAAATACCTGAATTGCAGAACCAGTTTATATGTTATGTCATTTGCAGGTAAAAATGGTTTTCTTTTCTTGTTTTTATCCATTCTTGCAGCTTTGAAAGTTACGTATCACTAGGTCTATAGAGTTGTGACTCCAGACTTATGACTATTAACTGTAGCTGTATCTCATTTTGAAATCTTATTTTGTTTACTTCAGCATACCTCATCTCAGAACTAGAAGCTGCCAGAATGCTCTGTGTGAATACTCCTCCAAAAAAAGCTCAAGAAGGAGGCGGTAGTGAGGTCTTTCAAGAGTTGAAAGGCATATGTATTGCTCTAGGAATGTCCAAACCTCCAGCCAATATAACTATGTTCCAATTCTTCAGCGGGATTGAAAAAAAAGTAAGACCTTTAGTACCAGATTGTAGTGTATTAAAGGCATAGTCCTACATTTGTTTGAAATGAAGCAAGTTAATTTCTCTTAATGGGAACCTAATGTGCATATTATTAATTGTTACTAAATGAATTTTGGGTTTTAAATCCTAGATACCTTAAAGAGAAATTAGTATTTTCCTATTTTTTTTAACTTGTTAGCATGTTTCTTTTTCAAAAAGGAAACTTTACACTTTGATTTATAAACTGAAATAAGCTAGGTATAATGTAAGAAGAAGACTTAAGTCCTTTTTAAAATTTTATCACTGAACTTCGAGGCAATTAATTTTTAAGGTCTTTATCATTAAATATTACCACCTTCCTTTCCATTGACTGGACAGAAAAGGATGTCTATGTTTTTGGTTTTTAATCCAGTCACTTTGACTCTTAGTATGTTTCAGTTGACAAGCTAGGTTTATTGACTGCTAATAATATAACCTAGTATGTGAAAATAAGTCAGAATTATTTTTATGCTGCACATTATCTACAGCTAAGAGGTTTTAAAAATATAATTGACTAGGAATAAGCAATTTTAATAAATTAATGAATATAAGAGAATGATATTTGTTATAGCAGAGTTATTCTCTGTGTGCATATCTGCTGGACTCTAAGAACTGGTACATTTGCACTGTGGGGTCAGTGGACACCATGATGCACAAATTCGGCTGAACTCTACAGGGGAGCAGCACTGTATCCACAGTCTATATTTTCTGTGTGTTCATTCATCCATTCAGCAAATACCCACTGAGTGCCTGCAGTTGTCAGGCACTGTTCTAGGTACAGTGAAGGAATCATGCTTCCATAGGCACGTGAGGAGTGGGACAAGTGAGTGTCTTTATCGTGTGGGTCTTGTACATTTCAAAACATCCTCCACCTTTGCCTCTGTCAGGAATCTTCTTTTGATGGCAAGAGATGGGAAATGGGAAGATGAGGAAGATATGTTTTACTTTTAGATTTGTTCATTCATTCATTTATGTGTTTATGTCAGTTAAAGGAGACCTTAGCAAAAGTTCCACCTAACCATGTGGGAAAGCCTTTATTGAAGAAGCCAATGGGACCAGCCCACTGGGTGAGTAGCAGTCATCTTGAGTAAACTCGGTAAAGAACCATCTACCTCTCTTATGTTGTTGACACTTAACAGTTTGTGACGTTTAAGTTATGTTTTTCTAATGTGAGGTTTCCTAGCTGGACATTTGTAGAACCAGTTTTGTGAACCTTAAGGTTTAGGCAGAATAATTTTATTTGTGTATGATTAGAAGCACTTACCTCATAATTTGTGAATATTTCACATAGTTGTTAAAAATAAATTGCAGTTGAGTATGTTTCTAATTGCCAAATGAGTTGCCTTCAAGCCAAAAATGTCATTGGGCTAAGCTTCACACAGTGAATTATGGGAAAG
Organism: Paguma larvata; assembly: GCA_030068075.1. Taxonomy (NCBI): domain Eukaryota; kingdom Metazoa; phylum Chordata; class Mammalia; order Carnivora; family Viverridae; genus Paguma; species Paguma larvata. The sequence goes on along the minus strand of CM057836.1, from coordinate 26,371,864 downwards.
CTCAGTGAGAATTCTCTGTGTGTTCCTCACTGTGTTTTGAGACATTGTTTTGCCTGTCATTTCATCAACTTGTAATAACTTTTAGTATTATATCAAGTAATTCGCTTTGTGCTAAGTGCTGGGGAATCAGTTACGAATGAAGCAGACGCAAGTCTCTGCCCTCTTGGAACGGGGGGTCAAGTAAATTGGATTCTAACTGGTCTTTTAAATTTCACTTTTAGGAAAAGATAGAAGCAATTAACCAAGCCATAGCCAATGAATATGAAGTTCGGAGAAAGCTGCTAATAAAACGTTTGGATGTCACTGTCCAGTCTTTTGGCTGGTCTGACAGAGCTAAGGTACATACTAAATAATTTAAAAGGGCAGAGTATTTATAGACATGATCCTTAAGCATTCCTCGTACCGTTTAGATACGGTGGAGACTTACAAGAGAAATGCCTGGGAGACACACATAGAGATTTTTCTTTAGTGAGTTGCTGAGTAGCAATTCTTCCAGCTGTCCGGCAGTAGTGAAGAAAACATTTAATATTTTTTTTAACAACACTGTATGTTTTAGACCCTACTGAGAGTACCCATTTGTAAGAGAAATGGATAGAGTATGTGAAAATCGCGAAAATAATAAATTTTGAAATTACTTATTATACTTAAAGCTAACAATTTCATTTGCTACTTAACGTTAGAAATACTGGATTTAGCAAGGCCAAATATTACTGTGCATTTATAGAGAACTGGAGAATCTGGTAAGACTTCAGTTTTACTTCAGATTAAATGAGATAATCCAGGTAAAGATCTTAGGCATTCAGCAGATATATTAAATAATCTACCATACGATCAGTAAGCGGAAAGAAATTGGCACACGTGACTAATTGACCTCAGAACCCTGAATGGAGCTGATCCTTGAATTTATGGGGAGGTTGGTCCAAATGTGTATCAGAGGTGTTCCCTTAATAGTATATTCACGTTCGAAAACAGATTTTTTTCCTGAATTTTAGTTAATTGACTCTGAAAAGGTTTTTATTTAGTTCTCCAGTTATCTTGCTAATAATATGTTGTTTTCACCTAAAATTTTTAAACCTGAGCAAAACCCTGTTTGGCTGCTACATTGCTGGGGTAGATATTTATCAACTTACAATACTTCAGTGTTGGAAAGGGGTCTTAGAGGTCGGTCTTAATTCCCCTCATTTTGCAACTGAAGAAAAATGGAGACCCACATAAATGGGAGGCTTTGTCCGAGACCTCACAACTAGTCGGTAGCAACACATGGATCAATGGTTCTCTCCTGTGACTGTTGTGTAGCTCTGATGGAAACAGTCATTTCACTCTCAGCGTGGTCGACGCACTTCAAAAACAAAAACCTTGCATCTCTTAGCTAGAAAACTATCTCGCTGACATCAGTGCACTGACCGAGGCACTGACACACCACAGTCCTGGGTTAGGCACTGCCATGACTGGACTGGACCGCTGGCATCCTGACCCAGCGTGTTGGAGCTTCTGTTTCTCTCCCCATTTTGGACATCTCTAAAATGCCATGTTTAATCTAGGTGATATTTAAGATCCTTTTGAACCATATTACAGAGTGATTTTATGAAGTATACAAATATATTGGGGAGAAGGAAGGATTGTACGAATTACTTACACAAATCTTTTTTTTGTTTCATCTAATGGAATTTATGTACTGATACCTCATTTTGAAACTTGGTTTTAAATCACCTAATAGAAATTACTTTGTATGCATAAAATGAACTTGTTTCACATAATGAAATTTATGTGCTTCTATCACTTTGAAATTGCATTTTAAATCAGTTTTATTTGCAACATAAAACTATCTTCTCAAAAGTGTTTGTTTCCATTCAACAAATATTGAGTGAGCACTTACTGTAGGTACAACTAGTGGCTATAAGAAGGAAATACAAGACATTCAGGAGACAGTTCTCCAAACTATGAAATGACAGACAATCTCTTTATACTTTTAATTACTAAAGAAAACGTTTTCAAATAAAAAGTCACCAGTAATCCCATTGTCTTAACCACAACAGCTATTTTCATTTTTAGTATTATCTTCCTTCCTTTGTCTATATATACAATCATAATAAACAAACCTTTTTACGTTCTATTTTTTCATATAATTTAAACATTTACCATCCATATTTCAGGACCTGCATATAACTGACTCATCAAATATTTTTTTGTCTTTGTACTATTTTACTGTGCATCGTACTGGAAGCTGTTGCTTCCAGAATTTAGTAGATAGGAGATTGTTGTTTCTTACAATTTAGGTTAATTTGTCTGGGAAACATTTCTTACATTTGTTTGAACTTTCTTTTCTCGTATGTGAAATTTCTCTTTTATATCCTTTGCTCATTTTTCTTTTGCGGCCTTGTGTTTCTCACACATCCAAGTGGCCTGCCCCGCTGCCCCAGTTTCCTAGCACTTTGTCTCTCAGGAGCTGACAGTCTTAGTCATTAACTTAGACTTCTACTAAAAAGTTAACGTACACCTTTTTTCCTTATTTATTACTTATCATAGAGGAAAGTATTACACAGGGGGATCACTGGAAGAATTGTGTCCTGTTAACATAATTAGTACAAATTAATCATAGCTAGCATTTTTCTCCCATTGTAAGTAGAGATGGGAAAATTAAAAAGCAAAATTGCTAAAATGGGTTTACATCCTTATATTTACATAGATAAAATGAGAATGTTTGATCTGAGACCATGGCAGGGGGGAATCTTTTTACCTTTTTGGCCCCACAGTCCTAAAGGGAAGCCCCTTTACCCTGTGTATCGCCCTCCCAGCCACTTCCCAACATTATTCTTTGCTCTGTTCGCAAGTCTCACAGTTGTATCTTAGGATAGTGACTAGGTGGGAGCAATGGTAAGTATAAAATGTTTTTCTCCAATCTTAAGCCTAGTGAGTATTGTTATCAGACATTTTGGTAGTCTTGAACATATTTAATATCAGTGTTTCTTTTTCATTTTGAAAATTGACCTTTGTTTTTGAACATTTTGTTTCAACAGAGTCAGACAGAAAAATTAGCAAAGGTTTACCAGCCAAAACGCTCAGTCTTATCCCCTAAAAGTACTATTTCTGTCGCCCACCTTTTGGCTGCAAGACAAGACTTGTCAAAGATTTTAAGGACAAGCAGTGGTTCTATAAGAGAAAAGACTGCCTGTGCCATCAATAAGGTGACTAAAGTACCTTTACTTTTCTTTCAAACACATTTATTTCTGCTTATAAAAATACAGTAGTTTAAACCATCTTTCTCATCCCATAGGTGTTGATGGGCAGGGTGCCTGACAGAGGAGGTAGACCCAATGAAATCGAACCTCCGCCTCCAGAGATGCCACCATGGCAGAAAAGGCAAGATGGCCCCCAGCAGCAAGCAGGAGGCCGAGGAGGAGGGAGAGGTGGTTATGAACATTCCTCATACGGAGGACGAGGAGGTCATGAACAAGGAGGAGGGAGAGGTGGACGTGGTGGCTATGACCATGGTAGCCGCGGGGGAGGAAGAGGAAATAAGCATCAAGGAGGCTGGACGGATGGAGGGAGTGGAGGAGGAGGTAGCTACCAAGATGGTGGATATCGAGATTCGGGTTTCCAGCCAGGGGGCTATCACGGTGGTGGCCACAGTGGTAGTTATCAAGGTGGTGGTTATGGTGGCTTCCAGACATCCACCTATACAGCAAGTGGATACCAGGGTGGTGGGTACCAGCAGGACAATAGATACCAAGATGGCGGGCATCATAGTGATCGAGGCAGTGGTCGTGGAGGGAGAGGTGGTCGTGGAGGCCGGGGTGGACGTGGAGGCCAGGGAGGAGGTTGGGGAGGAAGGGGGAGCCAGAATTATCACCAAGGGGGACAGTTTGAACAGCACTTCCAGCATGGAGGTTATCAGTATAATCATTCTGGATTTGGACAGGGAAGACATTATACTAGTTGAGGCTACAGAACCTTACATTTTGCTAGAGCTCAAGTAATAGAAACTTAGTTTCAGAATCTGAGTCCAGCATCAATTTTGAATTAATGTGAGACCACAGGTGGCAGGCAGATTCCTGCTTGGCATAAGTATTCGTAGGTCTTCATTCAATTTTGTTTTCTTTTTTTAAGGGCTTAACATAATGCAGTTTTTTTGAGAAACACATACAACCTCTCTCCTTTGTATGAAGAATTTTTTAAAAGGTAATTAAAATTGCCTTTAATTGACCAGTAGACTAATTCCACAGTCAGAACACATGTACTTTTTGGGGAAGAAATTACTTGAATAAGTAGTTTTCAAAAAGCGGTTTTGAAAATGAGGATGCTCCTAGGTTTTTTTTAGATTTACAACTAGGAAACCTTCCTCATATTAACAGTCCATTTATATGTGTTTTCCTTCAAGTATTCTAATGCCTATTTTCCAAGCACAGTTCTGCCCCGATCGGCTTCTTATTCAGAGAGATTATGCCACGTTTGCTTCATGATAGAACTTTTAGGCCCGTTCCTATTAAATGAGCTCTTCTGCAGATAGCACATTCAGTAGCCTTATCCTTTTGGTGGAATACTGTACCATATGCTCAACTCTGAAAACCTTGAACACGGCCAAAATCCGTAAAGATTATAAAAGCAAACTAAGTTGTGAACCTATAGTACCTGTAGGCATTTATATAGTATAGCAATTCAAACTGACCTGCATCCATTCAAAACAAGTTCCTCCTTCAACCTTATTTTTACTGAAATCTGTTAGAAGAAACAGCAAACTGAAATTTGTTTTATGCACGAGTTAATACCACTGGCTCAGCAAATACAAAGTTAGTTTGCTTTGGGCAGGCGACTTTTTTTGTAATGGAAGAAATGCACTACCAAGTAAGAGGACAGATTTTTGCTTAGTGCAGGAGGCCCTTTATTATTGCTGCAGAAAACAAAAGCCTGGCTGAGTTGATGTTTTACATTCTCCTTTACTGAAATCGACATGAAGCTTCTTGCTGGGTTTTTGTAAACGTAAATTGTCAAGCTGTGAAAGAAAATGGCTGGAGGTGTGCTTTGTGTGAAAGGTGAGCAATAAAGTATCTGTATGTTCTCTCTCTGGTTTGAGTTTTATTTTAGCTACTTTTAAAAACTGAATTATTGTGGATACTCGCTTCAATCTTTTCAGCTAAGACCTTTGTTTCCCTAAAGATTATTGAGTGTTTCTTTAAAACATAATTTGTAATGAAAGATAATCCTTACCCTAAGACCATAAGTAATTGAAAAATACGTATTTTCAAATTTACTTACTAGAACATTATTGTAGCTGGAAAACTTCACTACTCATTTCTGGCCACTGGGTGTAGCTGTTGTTATACAATGTATTAGGCAAAGATAAATTAATGACCCTAATCTTTCAGGGGTTTTTTTGTTTTATTTTGTTTCTCCATTCTTCCTACAAATGAGGGACATTTTTCTTACAAGGAAGTGAACTGAAAATATATGTATGTAAAAACAGAAATAGTATTTCCTTTTCCTACTAAATGTCTTACCACAGAATAGCAATATTCTTTTTGCTATTGAGATAAGCACATTCTCTTGGTACCTAAAAACCATCTTGAAAGCCTACCTTGATCATTTTGTTAATTTTACCTGTTTATTACATTTTTTTGGCAAGCCTTTACCATCCTGAAATGTTCAAACTTGAAGACAATTGAAAATACTCTTGTTTATCATTAAAGATTTTAAGTCTGTCTTGAAAGTTGTAATTATTGGTCTCTCCATGCTGTTAAATATACTTTGTATGTATAGGGATTTCCTATCAGAAATAAACTTGTCAAGGTTTCATATCTTAACTTAGAATGTATTCACAGTAGTTACCTTAGCATTTGCTTTATCTGTTTTGTAACCAGAGACTCCACAATATACGTAATGAGTATGTTTCATTCTTTAGACAAACATAATTTTGATTTATTTTTATGGTTAATAGACTGCTTTTCAAATTTGAGCATATAAAGAACCAAATAACACTTTTTTTTTATGATGGCTCTAAAATTTGCTCTTCATTTTCTGCTTCAAACTAGCATTTTTTCCCCCATTATAAGCCCATAAAAGGATTGTCTTTTAGTTTCTCCTCTTTGACAGATAAGTTCTCTTGGAATAGGATATATTTTAAATTACCAGTTAGTTTGTGATTATATTAAAATAAAGTTCTGAGATTTTGTATAGAGCATGTCTGTTGATTTTACACACGTTCACAACTTCAACTTGTAGTAAATAATAACTTACTAGAGTAAGTTATAGAGGGAATGTAGGAATTTCTTGGAGAAACAAGAGAACATAATTTTTAGGAGGGAATTTTTGACGTATGAAATCCTAAAATATTGTTAACTTAGATTCAGAAAGACAGAATCTGGGGCGCCTGGGTGGCTCAGTCGGTTAAGCGGCCAACTTCAGCTCGGGTCAAGATCTCACAGGCTGTGAGTTCAAGCCCTGCATCGGGCTCTGTACTGACAGCTCAGAGCCTGGAGCCTGATTCGGAATCTGTGTCTCCCTCTCTCTTTCTGCCCTTCCCCTGCTCACTCTCTGTCTGTCTCTCAAAAATAAAACGTTTAAAAAAAAAAAAAAAGACAATCTTTTCTTAGTGCTTTTGTTTCTTCCCCGAACCAGGAACTAAAACAGGATGTGGAAATTCTCTGTGGAGATTATCCGAGGTAATCTCCATATCCTTCTCATTTCTTGCTCTAGATCCAAACTGAGCTGGTATGCATCCAACTGTGCCGGACAGGGAAGAGTTCAATAAATTCTTGCTAAGGGAAGGCATTCGAAATCATGTCTGTATATGCTGACCTGTTTTCCCACTGCCCAAATCACTCACATTCTTACACTTAGATTTTTTTATGTTGCGCCCATTCTAATGTTCTGGGTATTTTATTTACCTATATTATATCCTTTTGAATGTAGGTTTTAGGTGTATTCCTATTATTTAACCATCTCTCTCTCAAGTACTTTGGATGGTATTTGATCCATTTTTTTTAATAGGGCCATTAGGTTTACTCAGAAAATGCATTCTTCACAGGATACCTAATGTTATATAAAATGTCTTTTTTCCCTGCTATTCTTGTGTCTCTCATTGCTCACTAACGTAATTATAATCCTTAGAAATGCTCTGTGTTGTTCAGTGCTCCATTTCCACATGTGTATACGTTAACGTATTCCTGCAGCTCAGATCGCTGAGGGAAGCAGGTGTGCATGTCAGTGAACTCTCTTCCTCACCTTGGGTACTCTTAGTCACCTATGTAAGTATGTTGGTAAAGACGTTGCATAAACACAGCCGTTGGCATGAGAACTTTCCCAGTAAATCCTTTACTTCCCACTAAATGTAAATGAAGAAATCTAGGGTGGAACTGGAATAAAACTTTTTTTTTTTAACATTTTCCCTAAGAATTTAAGGAAAGACTTTGAAAAAAAATACAGAGGTGAGTTAATCCTGTCTTGAAAAATGTCCAGTGGCAAAGAAAGAAATAGGTAATTAGAGCATAATATAATAAAAAATGAAAGTTATGCGGGGGTACTAGGAGAACACAGTGTTCAGTATTGCTCATAGGATATGGACACATGGAAGAAGCCAGTTAATGGAGGGCCCTTTATATCTTCCTAAGTAATTTGGACCCTGTTTATGTACCTCAGTATACCAACAACATAGTCTGATCTGGATTCTATGGAAGTCATTGACTGGAGAAGAGAATGGATTTAAGGAGAGGAGAACGATTGGAATCAGAAGCTTATGTCCCATATAATAATAGGGAGGGGGATGATTTCAGTCTGCAACTTGGGAAAACGTCTGCAGACAGACTTGGGAATGATGAGCATCCAGTGATTTTGCATTGGAATATTCAGAATAAGGATTCTGTATTAAATCACCAAAGAGGGGGAAAGAGCATTAGACCAAGGACGTAATCGCGGGGAATCACTTAACGAGTGATAGATCTGGGTCACAGAAACAAGAGGAAAACGAGCAGCATGGCAATCTAAGTTTAGTAGTAAGGGCAGTAGGCTGTTACCCTTCATTAAGAGCATGAAGTCCAGGATGGTTGCTGAGTAGACTACCAACATCCAAGTAGCCAGTAAGCAGGGGAGCTAAAATCAAACTTAGTAACCAACGATTCCAGATGCTACAGGGATTCAGCAAACCAAAGCTCAAAATACCCATTACATCTTGTGACCTTTTCAATAGAACTTTCAGAGTAAATTAAACCAGCTTACTGGAGTTTGAGGAAGGAGAGACATGAAAGTAAGTGTAGACTGTTTCCAGAAGCTTCCCTAGGGGAAAAGGACAGTAAAATAACAAGGTAAAACTTAATGGGATGAAGTGTGCCCTGAGGTTACAAAAAGCCACAGACATTTTCAAGGAAATATAGTGAGTATCTTCAAACCCAAAAGGGTCAACCGCAGAATTCTCCATGAATTCAAAGCAAACCAATCTATCACTGACTGTATCTTAATGCCATTTTTTTTTAATGAGGCATTTACAAGATGGTTGAGATAAATTTTCTTGGGGAAAGTTATGAGGAGTACAGTCAGTTCCTCAGAACAGATAGGTTTACTCCCAACACAGCTTCCAGCACTTAACCACAGCCTTAGCCAGCACTGGCTCTACTGTCTCCTGCATTAGATTCCTACAGAATCCTTTCTCTCTCAATAGAGACCAGCTGTGTGTGGTACAGAAGACCAATAAGATGTCAACCACACTGGGGCACCTGGGTGGCTCAGTCAGTTAAGAGACCAACTTCAACTCAAGTCATGATCTCCCGTTTCGTGAGTTTGAGCCCTGCGTTGGGCTCTGTGCTGACAGCTTGGAGCTTGGAGCCCACTTTGGATTCTCTGTCTTCCTCTTTCTCTGCCCCTCCCCTGCCCACGCGCTCTCTCTCTCTCTCTCTCTCTCTCAAAAATAAACAAGAAAACTTTAAAGTCAACTACGTTAATGCAAAACTATAGAGAATTTGGTTTCATTCTAATTAATCTTCAATTATCAGAAATTAGTGAAAAATATTCTAATGAAACAGGTAGAAAGTAAATACCAACTGAAAGGGATAAGGGAGGGCTTTTTTGTAATCTTGCTTACAATGATGCTGAGATAAAATTGTTTTAAATCTTGCAGTGCTAACAGTTACCTTTCCCTGTTACTTAAGTGCTTTCCCATGGAAAAAACAAAAGTAATAGAAAGCATGTCTCCCCTAGAGGCACATCTGTAACAAACCAGGGCAATGAAATGTGTACGCGTATTAAAATTTAAAAACAATGTGTGGATACGGCACAAACTTGCCTAACAATTCGTTTAGAGCACCAGAAGACAGGTATTCTGAATTTAGAACTGCAGCGCATCTGATTTAACATAATCTTTCCAAAATGGAATGACCAAGAACATGCAGTTATTGCAAGGGCTATGCTGCTTGAATGGATTGCTCTAAGCAAGGGAATAAATTCCCAGTCCTTGTCTTCCACAAATACTCTTCCCCAAAACTAGCTGAGAAAATAACTTTTCCCACTTGACCAAAAAACAGACAAGCAAACAAAAAGTCCACAATATATCTCTGATATCTTCCTCTTGTGAACTGCACCAGATGTAAAATCCTCTGGGTACCAAACACAGAGACCATAAAATATAATGGTTCAACGAAGCCTCCTTTAACATCTATTCAAAGCATTCTTACCCTTTAAATCCGTTTATATTTATTTCCCTTAAGGATCAAATTGGCCTGTCTAGGGAAATTCTGAATTCAGAGAAACCAAAAGAGTGTTGGTTAGTTATGTGGATTATTTTAAATATAACCAGACTATTTTATTAAAACCAAATCTTACAAAGATACAGTGGATAAAACTAACAGATGAAATGTTAAACGATTTTGGGGCGCCTGGGTTGCTCAGTAGGTTAAGTATCCGACCGGCTCAGGTCATGATCTGATGTTTCATGATTTCGAGTCCCAACTTCTGGCTCTGTGCTGACAGCTCAGAGCCTGGAGCCTACTTCAGATTCTGTGTCTCCCTCTCTCTGCCCCTTCCCCACTCATGCTCTGTCTCTGTCTCTCTCAAAAATAAACATTAAAAAAAATGTTAAACGGTTTCTTTCAGTTTCTGAGGTCTTTATTCAGTAAGGTAGCCAGAACCTATTTTTATCAATCATGCCATGAGATTGATCACAGCCAATGCTCATTTCATTTTACAGCAAGCAGTAAACTTATTTAAGTTTATGATAAAACATTTTGTATATAAACCTAAAAATGTGCAGGTGAGCAGAAAGGCTTAAAGACCACAAACTGGTAAATGTCTTCATGTATGTCTGAGGACTTCATTAATAATGCCCTGTTCTAGACCAGAAATAGCTGTGTATTGTACACCGGACAAGCCTTTTTTTGAGAAGATGATCTCTACTATCTGAGGTGCACAGAACAACCCCTCTGAAGTTTTAGCTATAGAAAAAGAGATGGCATGTGGTACTAGAGAGAATGCTATATTTAGAATTTTTTTGAAAATGGTTATTTTGTTTTTTAATGGCTAATACATGACTCCAAATTCAAAACGTAGAAAGAAGTTTTTCACTGAAAGACTTCAGTGGAAGTCTTTTCACTTTTATCCCTCTGCCACATAGTCCTCCTCTCCCCCACCCAGAGATACCTAATTTGTTATGGGGCTGTGTGTGTGTCCTGTTTCAGTGATATTTCAAACATATAAAAAGAATAAATATACTCCTGTTTTCCATCCACTTGTACATGAATGATGGCATGCAACACGTCCATACATACTATTCTTCACCTTGATTTTTCTTTAAAATTTATTGTGCAGACCTTTCCATATCAATTAATGAAGAGTTTCCTTTTTTTTTTAAAACGTCTAAATGGCATTACATTGTATGGATGTAAGCATTTATTTGTTTAACCAGGGCTTTATTAATTGATACTGGATTATTTCCAGTTGTTTCCTATCCTGAACAATACTGTTGTGATAAGCCATGTTCACTCTGTATTTCTCTTGTGTCCTAGTAGATCTTGAGAGGTCACAAGTAAGAACCTGGATTCTGGATACATACTACTGGGGTTTGAAGCCTACCTTCACCACTTGCTAGCTGTGTGTCCTTGGGCCTGTTACTTAAGTTCTCTGTGCCTCAAGTTTCTCATTGGTAAGAACGCAAGTTACTACAGAGATTCTTTGTAACCGACCTAGAACAATGCCTGACATACAGTAAATGCTGTTTTAGCTGCTGCTACTACTGCTAACGTTATTGTCATTATCGTCATCTTTAGGCTAAATTTTTAGACACAGTTACTAGGTCAAAAAGAAAATATATGTTGAATTTTGACAGATGTTGCTAAAATAGTCTTCATCAATGTTCCACAAATTTACACTCCCAATTGTGATGTGTGAATGGAAGGTCTATTTCCCCACACTCATGCCAAGAAAGTATTTAAATTTTTTGACTCTGAGGAGTGAAAACTGTTACTATAGTGTAGTTTTAATTTTTATTTCTCTTTAGTGAGAGGGCTAACGTATTGTGTCCTCTGGATTTCTTTTTGTGTAAATTATCTGTTCAATTCCTTTGCCCATCTTATTTGAAACTCAGAAGTTGAATTTGTCTTAATGAATTTGTAGGCCTATGTACTGTGTCATATTTAGAAAGGCTTTGCCTAAGATACTTATTCCATAGTTTATAATATGGTTTGATGTTTTCCATTTAAATCTTTCACTCATTTGAAAATTATCATGGTGTAAGTTTCCAGCTGTAAATCCAAATTTATTTTAAGCTTGCTCCCAGGTTGTCTCCAGTTATTATACTGAATTATATTTATTTTCTGAAATGATAGAAGATGCCCACTTTATCATATACTTAATTATCCTACTGCTTCTTCAGTTTCTGGACTTGATATTCTATGTCTATGAATTCATACCTTTGTAATATTGTGTTTCAATATCTGATGGACCTAATTAGTACTCACTCATCAGTCTTTTTCAGACATTGCCTTGCTATTCATGTTTGTTCCTCCCTCACTATGAACTTTAAAATCGATTTGCTAACGTTCCTCTTTTACCACTTTTTGGGAATTGCAGTAGGAAATTCAAAGGTTCACTTGAAGAAAACTGAAATCTTTATGATGTTTCCTTCTTGCCCCAAAATTTAGTGCCTTTCCATTCATCTCAATCCTCTTTTGTGTCTCTCAGGAGCGCTTTATTTTTTAACTTTTTTTTTCTTTAAGTTTATTTAAGTAATCTCTACATCCAACATGGGTCTTGAATTCATGACCCTGAGATCAAGAGCCACGTGCTCTTTCTACTGACCCAGGTAGGCGCCCCCACGTATGCAATTCTAAATCTTACGGTAGCCATGTTAAGAAAGTGAAAAAAGGTAGAATTATTTTTAAGAATATATTTTATTTAACCCATCATATCAAAAATGTTATCAATATCCAAAATTTCTTAAGGATGTAGTTTACCTTTTTGGTGAACCGTCTTTGAAATCTGGCATGTTTTCAACGTACAGCACATTTTAATTTGGTTACTATATTTAATTTGGTTACCATACTTAATTTGGTTAGCCACATTTCGGGTGCTCAACAGCACACTGGGTAGTGGCTACCGTTTTGGATGGCCCACATCTGGCAATTATTTTCTGTGTACTCAGTATTTAGTATATCGTGAGCTGAGAAGGTGAAAATAAATGTCTTATTCCATTAATAGATTTGTGTTTTTCTCATTGAATCTCCTAAACTTTCTGTTCTATAAATGTCGATGCTCTGTAGTTTGCCGAAAAAACATCTGTAATTATTATATTTTCATTGCGGACTGTACTCTTCAGCATTAAAATGGGACTGCCTTTGTCTCTTTTTGTGCCATTTGCCTTGAATTTAATTTTCTGTGATACTGTATCTATGGCCAATGTTTCCTCTGTTTTCATTTGCCTCATATATCTTTGTCCACTTTGTAACTTCTTAAGTATCTGAATCACTTAGGACAAGCCTCTCATACACCTCCAATCCAACCTGGAGCTGGATTTTTCTTTCTTTTTCTTTTTAATTTCTTGAAATGTTTATTTATTTTTGAGAGAGAGAAATAGAGCTCGAGCAGGGGAGGGGCAATTTTACTCTGTAGAGGACACGTGCAAATGTCTGGGTACATTTCTGGTCATCACAACTTGAGAGAAGGATGTATCCCTGGCATCTAATGGCGTGCCCTGTAATGCACAGGAGAACCCCCGCCCCATCCCAACAAAAACTTAACTGGAACCAAGTGTCAGTCAAGCAGAGATTGAGAAGCTCTTTTCTAGGGGAATATAACTTTGTTTGCTATACTATTTATTATGGATAGGATCCAGGTGCTAATTGAAGAAAACTTAAGAGGCAAACAATTTTTATCTGGTAGAGAAACAACTTCTTTCTGCACAGTAGAGAAGATAATCTAAACGTTAGGTTGAACTGCCCAGCGGAGTATTGTGTTAGTTCTCTATTACTGTTGATGAAATACCCTAAAACTTAGTAGCTTAAAACAACGCTAAACATTTATTATTAGCACGGTTTCTGTGGACCAGGAATTCACTAAGTGGCTTTAATACGTGGAGAAACAATTTTCATCTGCTCTGGAACAGTGTGGTTGGCTGGCTTGCTTTCAAGTGAGAGTTCTTATGACATCTGTTTAACTATCCCCCTTTTTTCCCCTCTGGTGTGCCTTGGGTTTTTGTTTTAACTGCTTGTAATTTTGAACTTTTATCCAAAATCTATGGGAAGTTCATGTAGGGAAGGAGCCAGGATAATGTCCAGACCAGGTGAAATGTGTCACAATCCTGGGTTTTCATGTAAGTTCAATTAGCAAAGGCTAATTGGCAAGGACTGGCAACAGCAGATCTTTTTGTTGTTGTTTGGTCACAAGACTGTAGCAGCCTGCTATGGTAGAGACAGATGGTTTCCTTGCAAACAGTCCTGGTCTGTGTGTTCTGCTTCTGTTTCCCAGAACTAGACCAGGTCCAGGAGGCTCCTGACACTGGCTGGTCCATGCATTCCTTCAGTTGTGAACAAAGGATTGAGGAGATACACTTTAAGACATGTTTCTCGGTGTTGAGAGGGTGCTTGTAGCACCTGTGTTTGTTTGTTTATAACCCCTCTGCTACAGGGACTTCTCCCCAGGTCGTCCTGAAAGCCTCTGATCAATCTCTGATGCTTTCGGCCATCTTTCCTGTTGGGGCTAGGATTTCAGATCCCTCCTAGTCACTCTGCAAATGCAACTTGCTTTTCGTTTTTATTCTCGTTGTTGTTTTTCAAATGATTTCCAGCAAGATTAGAAGTAATTATTTATTTCCCCACCTCCCCAGCTTTTTTTAAATACAAAACTTATGAAAAGCTTAAGAAATAGTACAATGAATATCCATATACCCTTTACATACATTTAACAATTGTTAACATCTTGCCACATTCATTTTTCTATCTACACAAAAACTTGTTTTTCACTGAACCATTTTAAAGATTTATTTATTTTTTTTATTTTTAGAGACACAGAGGAGGGGGGAGGAGCAGAGAGAGAATCCCAAGTTGGGTCTGCACTGCCACCACAGAGCCCAATATGGGGCTCAAACTCACCAACCCTGAGACCATGACCTGAGCCAAAATCAGGAGTCAGACATTTAACCAACTGAGCCACCCAGGTGCCCCTCAATGAACCATTTTAAAGTAAATAGCAATATTGATGCTTCATCCCTAACCATGTTAGCAGACACCTCCTAAAAAATAAAGATACTCTCTTATATAACCATGAAATCATTTTCACACTGAAGTGAATAAAGTTTCATTAAGTTATTTAACATATGGTAGTCCCCTTCCAACAGCAGAGTATATGTTCCAAAACACCCAGCAAATGCCTGAAACCACAGATAATACAGAACCCTATATGTGTTTTTTTCCTCTAGGTATATACCTATGATAAAGTTTAGTTTATAAATTAGGCACAATAAGAGATTAAGAATAATAATAAAACAGAACATAACAAAATACTGTACTGTAAGTTTTGTGAACATCAGATCTCTTCCAAAACGTTTGTTGTTGTTGTTGTTGTTGTTGTTATTTATTTATTTAGAGAGGGAGGGAGAGAGCAAGAGAGAGGGAAAAAAAGGGAGGGAGAAAGAAAGAGAAAGAGAAAGAGAGAGAGAGAGAGACGGAGGCAGGGGCAGAGAGAGAATCCCAAGCAGGCTCTACTATTAGCATGGAGCCCGACGCGGGGCTCGAAACCACATACTCTGAGATCATGAACTGAGCCGAAATCAGGAGTCAGAAGCTTAACCTACTGAGCGCCCCCGTCTCTCAAAGCATCTTGTTGTGCTGTACTCACCTTTGGTCTTCGGGTGATGATGCGAGATACCACAATGCCTGCGTGAGGAGAGGTGAGGTGAGTGAAGCAAGCTAGTCAGGTTGAATGTTGTGATGCGGGAGTCACGTTAGGCTACTATTGACCTATGACCTTTGACAATTGGTCAGAAGGAGAATCACCTGCTTCGAATGGTACGGACTGCAGGTAACTGAAATTTCGGAAATCCGAACTGTAGATAAAGGGGACGGCTGTCGTTCGTATTTAAATTTCCCTAACTGCTGCCTGCAAAGTGTCTGCTTTATTTATTTTTTAATAAATAAAGTCCCATCAAGGTTTACAACACTGTATTGGTCGTTGTGTTTCATTTGGTTAATGTGTTTCATTGGATCCAGAACTCCGTGGTCCCTCGAAGATTTATTTTTGAAGTGTTCAGGCCAGCTGCCTCACAGAATGCCCCCCAGCAATGCTTTCCTTTTGCTATTTTGTATAAACTGGAAGTCGCCTAGTTTCTGAATAGATGTGAACTCCAGTCGGTGTTATTAACATTTGAAAAAGAAAATAGATATTTTTCTTTGAGGCCTGCATCCACTATAGACTCCAGCAAGCAAGTTTTGGATACAATTTAGGGGAAGCTATTTCCTGATGAATCAAATTCCAAGTAGCTTCCCCTCATTAGCACCTTCAGTAGTTGTAAAATAGATTCCGATTATCAAATAAATGGTGTACTTTTTATTTTAAAAGTTAATTGTTTTCCTCTTATCTGTCTGCCTCTATTACACTAAACTCTTAAGTGCAGTTATCCATTGACCTATGTTTCTCTAAACTCATTTACATTTTATGCATTTGGTTTCTCAATCTTGTCTATCTATTTTCAAACAGAGAGAGAATAGCCAGTGTTAGGAAACAGACCAGAATTAACCCTCCACACACATAATGCCAGGAATAAGAAAACACATTTCATGTATACTTCCATTTAAATCATTCTTTTTTGATACAGAATTTAGTTAAACATTGGGTTTCAAGCCTCCAAAGTACACAGTCATAAAAACATACAGTCTGGGATCTTGCAGACAATTTTAGAAAAGAACCCTGCTTAACTGCAGAGTAAGATTAACTTACTCACAAAGTCTTTGCATATGCTGTTCAACCTGACATACTATTCAACCTGATATTTACAATAGCTCTATGAGGTCTGTCGAGAAGGTGGGGAAATCTCTCCTTTCACAGGAGGAAACTGAGGCTCGGTTAGATGTACATGACTTGCCCAGGGTCTCGTGACCACAACTGGCACAAACGGGGTTTAAAACTGACTGTAGATGGCATGCCAGAGGCACGCTGCACTCTCTCAGTTTGACTGAATTTACCTCCTCTCAGTCAAAAATCAATGTGTTTATTTTCGAAATGCTGAGGTTCCTACCATTAGTAACAGTTTGGGGCTCCCTTCTGCAGGAGCCCTGCCTTCAATGTTAAACAGCAAGCCCTTTGGACCTTTGGAGAAACTCTGTTACCATGGACCGGTGGGCACATTATTGCTTCAGGAGGCAGCCATGTGACAAAAACCGTTCAATACAAACTAGCGCCACCCTCTGGTTAGGTAGACCTAAAAAAGCATCAATCCGATTTGTCCATCCCTCTAGGAAGACTAAATTGCAGCGTCTATGATATTCTTTCCTGGCGCCTGATACTAGTCACTGTGAAGAGTTTGGTTTTGCTTTTGCCTTTCACCTAAAGGCTGATAGTGACCATCAAATCTACAAAAGGAAGGTCTGGAGAAACGAAACATAATAGTTCGTTTTGCTTCTCCATGGGTTTGCCTAATTTACTCATTTTACTGATTATGGGAAATTGACAGATTAGAAACGTCAAAGTCACCATTGGTTGTAAATAATATAAGCAAAATTATAAAGTAGCTTCATTGTGGACGCAGATTCTTCTTCAGCAAAGTAATAATAGTTGTGTGTGTGAGTATATGCATGTGTATGTATCTATACACATATACACACATAAACGTGTTTGTTTTATTTTCTTTGTTGTTTGTATTTGGTTTTTTATTTGAGGTACATGTAGTATCTTTGTCACAGGAAGGCTGACAATATAAAATTCTTCTTATATATGAAAACTCAACAATAACCCAAACTCAGCGACGAGTAAGACAATTGTTTTGAGAAGAAAAAGAACAATCTGAGTTTCTTCCTGAATTTTCTTAAAATTAAAAATATATGTACACAAGAAATGTTTCATGTGCTGAAATAGCCATTTTCAGTTCTTAATTTTGTGAGCATGTATTTCATTGCATTTATGAATAGGAATAGATAGTATATACACATTGAGCCAACACCTAGGAATGGGTGCTTGCTTTCTGAGGGGCTTTGTAAATGGTGAGTGAGTTCTCTTGTTATGTAGCTTCATCAAAGCTCCCTCAACTAATAACTTCATTTAATTTGCAGTATTACTACATGTTGATTTCTCAGTCTGGTTGGCACAATTAAGTCAGTTCTAGCAAATCTGGAACAATACTTTACAGAACCATCTTGCCTGAATGGCCACAGGCTCTCAGCTCCCTAGGACAGAGATCAGGTGTTGCTTTGTCTTTTGCATCTAGCCCAGGACCTGCCCAGAGCAGGTGGTCAAGTGTTTACAGAGTAGAACTGTCCTCAATTTTACCTAACAGAAAGAGAAGAAAGGCATTTCTTTACTGAAGTGACTGCACCTAACAGAAACAGATTCAGTCTTACGGGGTATACACACTTCAACTCCCAACGCAGAGCAGGGCAATTCTGTGGGTACAGTTTGTCCCTGGCCTCAAGGCAGCAGGTCATTCCCCTCCCTCACCGGCTCAATTCAATCTCTATATTTGAACACCTTGACCTAAGTACTTTCTCCTCTAACGATGTAAGAAACAGATCCACGTCTAATTATTTAGGTTAAAGGAAGATATTTTAAATATTGATATGTGAAAAGCTGAAATAAAATAAAATGTTAATCAAAGGTGGTTTCTCATGATTGGATTTCTGTGACTATTTAATTATGGATCATGATTTTTCTTCGGAAGAGGACTAAAGTTTTCTTTTACAACCAAAACGTTTCTTTTGTAACAAATAAAATTCTTAAAACTATTTTGACTTGAACACCGCTGGTTGTCCTTCATTTCACTAAGTGGTTTGTTTGGTGGTTTATTTTTCTCCTAAATTTTATCCACCAAAATTTTAATCGATTTCGTAATCACTAGCCACATTTCTTACTGAGAGTCTTTATAGGAGTCTTAGGAAAGATAGCTAAACCTAGTCAGATGAGACAAGTATACTTAATTTTCCCCCATGGCAATTATAAATATCAGGAGAGTTTTCATGGCTGTGTCAGAGCTTCCTTATGACGCAGAATGGGTAAGACTTAAGTGAATATAAATGTATGACTTGTTACATATCATAATAGCAACTGTAGGGTAAGGACAATGTAAACATCTCCTTGGGTTAGAAGAACTACCGCCTTCCAGGATCTGAAGAGCTTCTGTGTCCTTCTGAAAGTAAGTCCTGGTCCCATCCAGAAAGCACACACACACACACACACACACACAAAAAGACCTCTGAATTTACTCCTCCCCCAAAGACCTCTAAATTGGCTCCTCCCCCACCAAAAGTTTATAAAAATACTGAAATAATATTCTCACAAAAAAGTAAAGTTTGAGTTTAGAGAATGAGTATCAAGTACATGCAGAAAAGCTTTTACCTCACTCATATATAAGTGGCTCTAGAGAAAGATACATGAGAAAACTACCAACTACCAGCCTTTGTGACACCTAACTAGAGCCCGGGGAGGAGGAAATAAATAGTTCACGGGGGAAATCTTCTGTCCTAGAGTCCGATCAGGGAGATCCCATGGTGTCATCAGTCAGTAAAAGTCCAAGGATATCTTTTCAGATAACTTCCTGAGTTGGAGTGTTCTTCAGAGTTTTTCATCTCGCTCCTTCCAAATGCCAACATTATTACCTCTGGTGTCCTCAGCCTGAAGTTAGCCATCCTGCAAGACAAATCAGAATCTATTGTAGGGCTGGGTCACATTTAACAAAATAAGAATATTCCGAGAAAACAGTTTATGAGTTACATTCGAGGGGACATCTCAAATGATCAGTACTTTGTACTCTCAAGATTTAGAGGGAATTCAAAGATCATGTAGTGCACAGAGCACATGAAATCTTAAATCTTAGAGTGCAACAAGGATGCTTACATTAATGCTCCCTAAAGGGTGCTCCACAAAACACTGGTCTATGAAATGCTTCTTCTTGAGGCTTCCCTCTTAGAAATCCACAATGTAAATTTGCATAAGGGCACTGAGAAAACTTGTAAGGGAAAAAGATCTATATCTGTATAGGTATACATAGAGATATATATAGAGAGAGGAAAGATAGACATATTAAACTTTGTTTAGTCCAGAATTTCCTAGCCCTTCAATATTTGTTGATTAGATTTAATTTAGCAGAAAATATTGAAAAACAAAGAAGTATTATAAAGAAAATACACACGTTGTTACTGCCAAGAGAATAATCATGCCCTGCCATCTTGTCCCTGCGACCCAGGGGCTCAATGATCACTGGTAAAATGATATCCATGGTCGCAAACCATATTCACACCCTTGTATTTTAAAATGAGGATAAATCCTGGAACTCCGCCAAAGATATGCAGATTATAAACACAACTGTCTTTTCTGTCAGTTTGCCATTTTTACCCTTAGGACTCATAAACATCATCTGATTCTAAATAATAAATATGTAGATCATTTCTCTGAATCCCATTCCTTACCTTGCCTGGCAGAAAAAATTCGTAAGTATGAAAAACCCTTTGTCTCCATACTCAACTCTGATGTAATTCTGTCAAATTTTTTTCCTTTTTTCTTTTTTCCC
Organism: Paguma larvata; assembly: GCA_030068075.1. NCBI lineage: Eukaryota > Metazoa > Chordata > Mammalia > Carnivora > Viverridae > Paguma > Paguma larvata. The sequence goes on along the minus strand of CM057836.1, from coordinate 26,351,682 downwards.
TAAACAAGGGTAAATGTCTTTTCATCTGTTACTGATCTGGATGAGAAGGAGACTACACACTATATGCATTTTATATATGAACATACTATCTTCTTTAATTAGTGCACATGAAATTCAGTACTAGTAGTCAGTGAACCAACTCTATGATTTATACACGAAAAACTGAAGGGGTAAGACAAACCCTGAATATAAATATTCGATTTTCAAAGAATAAAATTAAATTCAAACAAATCCAGATCTTCAGTCTCTATTTCCTTATAGAGACTGCAGATCTGGAAAATCTTACTCATGTAATGATTGTCCTACATCTAACAGGCTGTGAGTTTCTCCTAAGCCAGGAGCAAGGTTGAAGAGTGCTAGGTTAAAAGAAGTGAGCTTATGGATCGTTTCACCATTTATTAAGCAAAACAGTAGATACTCCTTTGAATTCAGAATGGTCCACAAGGTGAGAACCATCTCAAAAGTTCTAGGTAGGCATCCCATGACTCTACCCAGGGAAGCTTTTGTTTTTCCTGAGATTTCAATGATAGCCACATTGCTCATGGAAACAGTCTCTACAAGCTGAGGTGGTAATGGGGTGACTAGCACAATTTCAGTCTTCATCCAAAAATTCTTGCACAATGATTCCTCCCTTTTGGGGGGTCATAGATCCCCTCGAGAATCTGCTCAATGCTGTGGACCCTTCCCCAGAAATGAGCATATGTCCATATATAATTTCATATAAAATGTAATACATTTTTGTGAACTCCTTGAGGCCCTTCTTTAGACCCCAAGTTAAGACCCTTCCCCCAGGATATCTTCCTCTATCCTGGTATCAGGAATTTTTTCTCATTCACCTTTATATTCCCACCTTGAACTATGCTAGGCCAGTCGAAGAAATGGAAGGACAGGACTGAAAGATTTGTCAAGACGATAAATGAAGAAATGTTAAAAATAGAGTTGGTATTGCAAACCTATCGGGACACAAAGTAAATAGTAGTTGCCTAGGGCTGGAATGAGATAGGGGATATGAGCAGTGACTGCTAATGGGTACACTTGGGAATGCTGTAATGTTCCATAGTTAGATTACAATGATGGTTGTGCGTCTCTGTGACTACTAAAAACCACTGAATTATACACTTCAAATGAGTACGTTTTATAGTACATAAATTAGGTCTCAACACAGCTGTTTTTCAAAGTTGGCCTTATAAAGAAAGGAAAAGAAATGGCTCAGCAGGAACTTACAATAAACTGCGTAAGACTGAAGATAATTTGTGGCCTCCTTATTAATTGTCTTCAATGAGGAAGGAACCAGAGGAATTTTGGTTAAAGGTCACTGGAGATTTTCTCATCAGGGGAAACTATGGCGACAGTATGTTTAGGTCTCCTAAAGAAGGGAATGTGGAGGACCACCCACAAGAATAAAGAACACTGGCTCAATCCAATAGGATCTCTGCCTAACCCAATAATTCTGTTTATGAGAATGATTCCGGAGAGACGCAATGGCTGCCCTCCATGGCACAGCTTGAAAGGTTAGGAATATGACACCAATTTCCCCAAATCTTTTTTCTTAATACACTATGGACTGTTGACTAATAAATTTATCTAAGTCTATCTTGAATCAATTTATATTTTCAGCTTATTCTAACAATTTCCATATGCTTCCCAATCTGCTTCAGATGATGTGAGTGTAATTTCTGCACGGAGCCAGAGTCTGTAGAACCTTGAGTCTGCCATGTCTCTGATTCTCACCACCCCCTTCTCCATAATGCTGTCAAACACCTTTTTTTTTTTCTTTTTTAATGAGGGCAAGAGTTTCCAACTCTTCTTCTCTTTCTATAGGCTTTTTGCTTCTGCTGCCCTCCTCCCCCTAGTTTGGGCCCTGATTCTAGCTTAGAGAACTAAGCTGATTGGTAAAGGGTACTGGCCTACTAGATACACACAGTAAGTTATGGGTCCCTGGAACATCATTTGAGGACACAGAAATGGCAGACTTCACTTGGCTTTCGAACCCATCTTTTTCAATTTTGTTTTAAGTTTATTTATTTGGAGAGAGAGAGAGAGAGAGCGTGCGAGCATGTGTGTGCATGAAAGTGGGGTGAGGGGCAGAGAAAAGGAGGGATAGAATCCCAAGCAGGCTCTGCACCATCAGTGCAGAGTCTGATGTGGGGCTCAAACCCACGAACCATGAGATCATGACCTGAGCCGAGATCATGACCTGAACCGAGATCAAAAGTCAAATGCTTAACCGACCGCACCACCAAGGTGCTCCCCATCTGGTTCAATTTTATACATGACAAAACAGGTGCAAAGAGAAGAAATAATATGTCTGTGTCATGTACCTAGCGAATAGCATGACAAAAAGTGGTATGTGTTCATGCCTGACCATTCAACCCTCAAAACTACCAGGCTGCCTCCCGGACTCACTATAATGCTCATCTCGCCCCTTTCGCTCTCCCTCTTGTGATTTCATTTGTGATTTGACCCAGCACTGACCTCACCATCCTGTCTGGTCTCACCAGCATCTGCTTCATCCTGGTCAGTTTCAAACTCAGTGCCCCGATCAACAACGTCCACGCCAGCCTGCACCCTGGGCTTCTCATTTTCCCACTTGGCAAAACCTTTGTCCTTTGCTGCTTTGTCATGGAACTTGGATTTCATTTTGGGGAAAGTGTGGGACCCCGAGTCCCCCCAGCCAGCCTCTGACCATACAGGTTCAGTCTGGGTAGCCTGGCTGGTGGTAGCACGCTGCAGCCTCACAGAGATCTTGCGAGAAGAGCCTGTAACCAATGTGATGGCTCTGCTGTCCAGGTCTCGGTGTCCGGCAGCAACACCAGGGAACTCAAACACTTCATCCTGCACTGGAAGGGTAAAGACTGTTGTGATTATTTCACATCTGATCGCTTCACAGCAAACAAAGAGAGTCTGATGTACAAGGCCCTAGAGGGACAGACCAGAGGCAGAGCCAAGATGGCTGCAGGTGAGTTGCATAGAAGTGAGACCTGAAAGTAGAGAGAAGGAAGCAGGAGTCAAGGCTGTAGCCAAGCCACTCGACCTGAATTGGCCTTGGCATTTATAATGACTCTGACCAGGTTCAGACCCAGGACCCAGTGGAGGTCCAGGTGTGGGAAGGCCAGCAGAAAGAAATCGAGGTAGAAAAGAAAGCAGAGGACATTACCTGGGGGCAACGAGGGACTTCCAGGCAGCGATCCATGACTACTGCCCAAGGAGGGTGCCCGGGCAAATCTCCTGCACGCCAGAACCAGGAGGTCTTTGCACTGTTTGTGACAATTGGCTCCACAGTCTGAAAAATCCCAAAATATCACGGTCAGTTAGTGTGAACCATGTGCATCTGGTGCTGACTGGGCTTCCACAGTGGCACCTGAGCCATCGGCTGTGCCCTCTCCATGCTTCTTCCAGTGTTGACTCAGAGTCCAGCTCAGGCCCACAGAGTATGTCCAGAGGCTAGAAAAGGGCCAGTGCAACTCGCTAGCCTTCCTGGCATTCCTCTCACATTTGTTCAACTTCTTCCACTACACAATTCATTGAGGTGCTGGGGAGCAAACCAGCAGGGGCTAGACTGAGTGGGGAGGTGCCGTTGCCGAAAATTAAATGCCAATTACATGGGGCTGGGAATCTCCCAGGCAAAGATGGATTTTCCCCCAAGACGCTCCTTGAGCCAGAATGAGGGAAAGAAACCCCAGCTTCTAGTGTCTCCCAGGACCAAAAGCTGCCTCTGATTATTTACAGTGAAGTGGCCCTTCATTCAGTATTGGCCTGCACGCTTTTATTCTTCTTCATTCCTCTAGATCTTTTACAGAACAAGTGATTTTTTTAAGTTTTTGGTTTGTTTGTTTGTTTTTTTGTTTTTTTGAGACAGAGAAGAGAGGCACAGAGAGAGAGAGAGAGAGAGAGACAGGGAGAGAGAGAATCCCAAGGAGGCTATACACTGTCAGCAGAGCCAAATGTTGGGTTTGACCATGACAGCGAGATCATGACTTGAGCCGAAATCAAGAGTCAGACACTTAACTGACTGAACCACCCAGATGCCACTCCAGAACAAGTGATCCTATCTCCTCCTCCTTTTCTTTGCACAGAAACAGAAAACAAGGTAGACTTATGCCCAATAACATTTTCCAGATTTGACTGTGGCTTTAAAATGGCAGCAGACTCTGTGAAATCTCCCATTAGAATGATTTAGTTAAGAAAGTAGAATGGGGTGCTTGGATGGCTCAATCAGTTAAGAGCCTGACTCTTGATTTCAGCTCAGCTCAGATCTGAGATCAAGCCCTGCATAGGGTTTTGCGCTGACAGCATGGAGCTTGCTTGGGATCCTCTATCTCCCTCTTTCTCTCTCTCTCTCTCTCTCTCTCTCTCTCTCAGAAATAAATAAATAAACATTAAAAATTATTTTAAAAAAAGGAGAATATTTATTGCTACTTGGGGCAAAAAAATTGGGCTGCTTTGGACGAGAACAACACAGTTATTTCCTATAGAAGGTCCTACATTTCCCTTAGAATCACTGAACAGATACGATCACTTTGAAGAGTATGTTTCTCTCTTACTATCAAAGAGGACCTTTTTAATTCTTTCTAATACTCGTTTCTCTCCCAAATGGTCTTCTTTCAAATGCTCTTTGCATCTAATGACATCATGAAAAGACCAAATTATAATGACATGTTCAGTCTATTTCAATTAATCTTTTCGCTCTGTGTGCCTTAAAAAGAAAATACCAGGGGTGCCTGGGTGGCTCAGTCGGTTAAGTGTGGCTCAGGTCATGATCTCACCGTCACTGAGCTCGAGCCCCACACCAGGCTCTGTGCCTACAGCTCAGAGCCTAGAGCTTACTTTGGATTCTGTGTCTCCCTCTCTCTCTGCCCCTTCTCAACTTGTGCTCTGTCTCTCTAAAAAATAAAATAAAAACATAGAAAAAATTAAAAAAAAACACAATACCATATATACAAAGATGATCCAAGGGTTTAACTGATTTTCATCTTCATAAAATTACGTGTATATGTCTGTGTGTGTGTGTGTGTGTGTGTGTGTCTGTTTTGTGTCTTTTTAGGGGATAGGGTCAGAAACCAGGAAAAAACTATGGCTGGCAGTAAGATATTGCAGTATCTTGCTGCTTGTAAGTAGAAATCCAAATTACACTAAGACAACTGATATCAAGAACTAAAGGGAAGGTTTCAGAGACTGGCTCCCATTGAGGTTCAGGGAAGCTCTCTGTTCATGCAAATTCTAAAGAGAGCTAGAAGGAAAAAAGGCATCATAAGGGAATAGTATTAATCTGAAGCCATTGTGTGATTAAGATGTTTCCTTTTGTAGTTATATCTTTCGAGAACATTATCAGATTCTTAAAACCATCAGTACAAATGGTCTGCATAAACTATCCAGCAATTTCTTAAATTAAACACCAATAATGTGTAATGGTCATATATGTACAAATAACAACACATTCCTAAGGGTCTATTAATATGCATATGTATTGCATTTTTTGAGTATATATTTATTTGTTTATAAATTTCTACTGAATGGGGTACTCTATTAACAAATTAATTGAAAGCGACAAAAAATAATTTTTTAAGGCTTCTCTTTTCACATCAGCATCTGTGATTTAGTGGAGAAAGGAACAGCTTATATGTGAGAGTTGAAAGAAAGGCATCCGTATTACGGAAATGAGCATGTGCTTTATTCCTATGAAGGACGCAGTTCCTTTATATGGTATTTTAGTTACGATCAGCCCACTTCAGAAGTCCCACCTTAACTGGGTGCTGGTGATTTACAAGACATCTTGGAGATGGGGACACAGGTGTGTGGGTTGATAAGGGTGGTTTGCTTGCTCTTGCAACAAACTAAAACTCCAGTCTGGGATCTCCAAAACTCCAGGGATTTTTTTTTTTTTCCTGGACACACTAACTCTTCAGTTGCCAGTGGCCCAAAGACCCAAGTTCTCCACGGTGCCAAGAGTTTCTGTGGTTTCATCAGGCAAATTTGATTCCTGTCCCAAATGCCACATTTAAAAATTTTTAACATTAGGTTTAATTACCTTTGCATTTGTATCCTTGCTTGATTATGCCCCAGAGCTGTAACAAAAGACAAAAGAATGTCAGAGAGTCTGAATTAAAATCTGGAAAATAAAAAAAAAGGCCAGAGAGTAGGAAGTCCTGGGAGACATGATGTTTGGTGGAGCGCAAACAGGATGTGCCTATCCTGACACCCTTCCTGTCAGATAGAAGAACTGTCTCCTAGCTCACTCCAGCTGGGGGCTGGTGCGATAACAGTTTTGCTTCCCTTTTCTTTCTGAAAGCCAAATGGGAGCGGGGCTGGGAAACTGATGTGGGTATAATTATTGGGCTTTGGTATAATGCGTTCTCAGCAAAATTCCACAGGGAGATTGTCACTGTGCTTGGAAGTCCCCAGCTCCCTCTACCTTCTTTTCAATCACACTAGCTGCTCTTGGCACGCCCCATGGGAACTTAAGCAACCTACACAGTGCATATCCCCCTAAACCATTTGCGTCGCGCAAAGTTTTTTCCCAAGTAGCATTGGTACCTTGAAAGAATACAGAAAAGGAAAATCTATTTGTTCATGTATTCACTCTCTGCCTGCTCAGTGTTTGGTCTGTGCCACGGCTGTGGAAGATGCTGAAAAACGCTCAGATTCTGCCAATCAGGTAGGAAGTAGGATGTAGGAAGTGACGAGTATCTCAGGAGAGATGTGAGGGCCTCCAGTTTAAGGAGGGGGCATCCTGGCAGGGGTGCGTTCACCCCTCTGACACACCCATGGTGCCTCCCACGGCATTGCATGTGGGGCCCAGTAACATCAGTATTGATAAATTCAGCGGGTTTCACTCAAGCTGGAAAAACTCCATTTTTAAATTTTTAGTGGTTAGGTTAGGTGACTAACATCTATTAAATAAAATGATTTTGAAAGATACAGGGCAGATGGCTTACTGGGGTTGATGGGGGGGGGCGACACGTAACACGTATTATAGGGGAACAATGCCCTGACTGTGGACATCATGTCACCTATGAGAAGAATAAATAGCTGCCAATGTGCAGCGACTCAGTGCATCAGGAAGACTGATCCTTACCCTTTTTCTGAGAAGGAAATTCCACCAGTGGAAAGTGATTCCTTTGAGTCTTAAAAGTTTTGGGTCCTTAAGATTCAAACGTATCCTGGGGCAGGAAGGGTTATTAACACAACTAACTGGAAGCAAGGCCTCAGGTGCCTGGGATGATCGGAAAAGGAATTCCTATGGAGCAGTTCATACAGAAAACGGAAGTGCTGTCAGGACAATCTCATCATGTCAGAGCTACAGGGATCTTAAAGATAATCTAGTTTGCTTGTCTTCTATAAAAGGTGAGTGGAGGGATGCCAGGGTGGCTCAGTCGGTTAAGCATCCGACTTCAGCCCAGGTAATGATCCCAAATTTCGTGGGTTCGAGCCCACCATTGGGCTCTGTACTGACAGCTCAGAGCCTGAAGCCTGCTTCAGATTCTGTGTCTCCCTCTCTCTCTGCCCCTCCCCTGCTTGCACTCTGTCTCTGTGTCTCTAAAAAATAAATAAACATTAAAAAAATTTATAAAAGGTAAGTGGGATGATCCAAAAAATTTAAATAATGTGCAAGGTCTCATGTCAGGGAGACTTTGTAGTGACAAGAAATTGTTTCCTCCCAGAGCCCTTGGTGATGGTAATAACACTAATAATCATGGCAGCTACCATTTATGGAACTTTTGCTGTGCGAGAGACACAGTTTTGAGCTTTTTATATGTATTAACTCATGTAACATTATGCATATATAGACTGGGCTAGCAAGAGGTGAAGTCACTTGGTAAGGTCTTGTCACTAATAAGTAGGGGAATGAGACTGTGTCACATGAGGGAAAGACAGGAAGCCATTGTTCCTGGGAGTTTTGTGTGTGAGCAAAAGCCACTGATCTAGGACGAGAAAGGATAAGATTTAAGAAGAAGCATTCTAACATCCAGATATGGCACATTATTAGCATAGCTGCAGGAACTGCTGGAAAAGATAAAGTGAGTCCTACAAGGAGTCCTACAAGGAGAGCAAGTCAGGGTATCCCTTGCTAACATTTCTTTAGTAACTAGGAGACAACACAAGGCAGGAAGAGGCTCTGGGTCTGGTACCAGCCAAGGACAGGAGACAGTGACCTCATGTAGATGAGCATATAGGAGTATTTCCCACAGTCCTTTGATTTCAGACCTCAGCCTTCCTTAAGATTTGGAGAGACTGTGGAACCAGTGGGACATGGTGGCTGAATGAAGCTGACATAGCTGAGCTCTGGCATCTGGACAAAGGAGTAACAGTCATGTTAGCAGCTGGGCCACTCTCTCCTGGAAGATCACATTTTCATCTTCTACAACTTAGGTATCAACTAGACTTTCAGGGCCCATGAGTCTTTGTTCAATACCAAGGCCAAAGCTGCCTTTAGATGCCAACGAATTATCAAACGTGGGGAAAAGAAGTGAGCCATCTTCCTGTGTGCAGTGGTATAGGCAGAGGCCAGGATTCAGAGTCAGAACACCCATGTTTGAGTTCCGGCTCTGGTAATTACTGGCTGTGTGATCCTGGGAAACTTGTCTTATCCTCTCCGGACCTCTCTGTCTTGATAGGCAAATGGAGAGAATAAAATTTCCGTGTCATGAGCTAGTTATGAGGATCGATTACACTAACGTCTATGGAAGTACTTCATTACTGTCAAGTGCCAAGTAAATGTTACTTATTATTACAACCATCTTCCTTCCAGAAATATTTTTTTCCTTTTTGTGTTATGAATTATTGAGCCATGCCATGATGGATGTCTGGGGACTGATACCACATGAAACAAGAACTGGGAGGAATTGGCTAAGATAAATGCTCCCCTTAATTGCACCTGCTATGATATTAGTGATGAATGCCAACGCTCATTGGGCAGAACCTTTCCCTGACAGGGATTAACAGACAAACTGTTCTCTTGAGTTAATAAGCCTCTCCATCGTCCCCTGTCACCAGCCCCACAATCCTAGAAAGAACATAGTGAAACCTGCAGATCTTGCTTTTGTTTTTAACTTAATTTTTAATTTCAGGAGCCCTCGTATTTTACTTCTGATCTAAAGCACACAACGGACCTTGTTGGTGTATTATTTTCCTATGCTCTCAGGATGCGGCTGTACAAAGAACTACCCAAAAAAGAAATAATGGAAAACAGACTTACAAATCCTGCACAGTGTTCGCAGAAGGTTGGCTTGAGATAGGTCATCTCCTGAAAATTATGGACAAATCCTGGTCCCATTTTACAGTGTAATTGGGACTTAGCTCGCAGGAAGTAAGCCATCATTTCATCTTTACTAATTAGGCCATCCCTGTAAAGAGAATCAAAAAAGGGAGTGATCTTTGAAGACCCCATTGCTAAGTGGCTGACACGTTTTAATCACCCAACCTTCCAAACCTCTGTGGCCAAAAGCAGTTGGGAAGTGTTTACTTCTCTATTCGAAAGGAGAGGACCTCTAAAGACAGCATTCAGTGCCAAAGGCTTTCGTAATGTGTGTGTGTGTGTGTGTGTGTGTGTGTGTCTTGTGTGGCAGAGCACAGAAAGTCTCCTTCATTACCAAATGGACAGAAGGACATCTCTTTTCTAGCCCTAACCTAGCAATAGGGTGTGCAAGAATCAGGCTGCTGGACAAAGGCAGAAAAATGTAATAACTGGGCCAGCCATTCTCAAATTCATTCAGCCTGCTGCCATCCAGGCCACTGCCAGTGGTAATCTTTCGTTCATACCTTACTGACTTACAGACCATTTACTAGAGCGGTTCTTCCAGATCTTCCTCGCAGCTGGTTGCACCCACCCACACATAATCAGACTTCTTGTTTACCAAGACCAAAACCACCTGATATAGGTGATCTTCATGCTGCCTCCTCTCCACACCAGCATGTGCTGGAGACCACACCTTTCTGTGCCAATTCAGAATTCCTTTGTATCTCATCTGTCTTCTCTTGTGTCCTTCTGCCTCTGAGGAGGCCATGCTCCCATCCCCCACTCTCCAGCCTCCCAAGACACAGCTCCTTCTGGTTCCGCTGAGTCTCTTCACCCACTCCTTCCTCTGTGTACAAGTACACTCGTGACTTCCCCTCTTGGAAAAAGTCTTTCCTCAACCTCGCTTCCAATTGCAGCACCTGTCTTTCCTCCCCTCCCTTTCTTACTCCCAAAATTTTCAAAAAGAATGTTCACTAGAGGATTTTTCTTTTTTTTCTCATTTCCTTTAGTTAATCTTCATTCCATATACCCAGGCTTCTGACCCTACCACTCTGTTGTAACTGTCACGAGGACATCCTCAGTGGCCTTTTCTCATTCCTTCATGTTGTTGACCTCCTGGCTGCATGTGACATGGGGACAGGCTTTTTTCCTTTTTTGACATTCTCTCTTCCATGTGACCCTGTGATTCCACACAGCTGCAGTTTCTCTCCTGCCTCCCGTGTTTCTCCTGCTCTGGCTCTCCTGCGGGATCTACTTCTTTCAGCTGCATGTAGGGAGAAGAGTCCCTGATGCTACATTCCTCAGGCCCCAAGCTCACATCCCTCTAAACTTTGAATTTCCTCCACACCCAGGACTCCAGCTCACAAGGCTGGGCTTCAGACCTAGCAATCTATGTCTCCAAAACTGTTCTCCTGAATCTGGGTACCCCATCTACAGCTTGTTAGAATCTCTTCTGGGATGATCTATTAGCCTCACAAAATCAACACATATAAAGAAGAACTTATGTAAACTATGAATACTTCAAATCTTCAATTTTAGGGAAAAAAAAGAATTTGTATCTTTGCTGGCACAGCGTAAGGTCCATCTAAGAATCCGCTGAAAAAAAGAAATGAAGAATAGGAAGTGATTTTAAGTTCATGTCCTACCGACATGTCACTGACAGAAACAAACTAAGGGAAGTGGGCAGTTAGCAGGTAACTTACATTTCGTTTTGTAAAAGAAGTTTATGTTTCTAATAATTTAATTTATTTTAAAAGTATTCTTTGTTCTAGAAATCCAATGAAGATGAATTAAAGTTTTAAGATATTTATGATAAAATACCAAGAAAAGCCTTAGTGTACTGAATTACCTGCATTTTTAATTTAAAAAAAACGTCACACACCAACAAAAATATTAAAGGGTTTTAAAGTGATATAATTTGGACATTTCACCAGTATAAAATCTAGCATCTCATTATAGATGATTTTTAAACTAAGAGCTAATCTCACATGATTAAAAATGAAGCAATCAAGTTACCAATGTCAATGTTTCTCTGCCATATATATTTCATATCATTATTTTCCAATGAGCTGGATATTAGCCTGTGAAGTCATCTACTTTTCCAGGAATCATTTGAAGCTCAAGAGAAATATATTTTTACTTCATTTATCGAAATAACCTCTGAGCTAGTGGAGAGGACAAGAAGGCAAGAATACTTCTTGGCTATCTACAGATATCACCTGCTCTTCTGAAGACTATAAGTAATTTAAAATAATTTTACTCACTTGGTGAGTTATAGTATTGCCCTCAGGTCCACTGAGGCTGAGGACTCTACCAGCCTAGATGTAACAGTATTTCTCCTCCATTTTTTCATGATGGAGGTTTTGGGGTTGATGAAATAGCTAAGTAGAAGTAATATAGGGAGTGGAGAATTGGGCTCATTTGCAAATGGGCACTGGCACTCAACACTGATGATGCAGCCTGCCCTATGATTTCATCCAACCAGTCAGATCAGTCAGATTTGTCAATACCAAGAAAAAAATCAGTGAAACACTAGACTTGTCTCATCAACGCACTAGGATTGAAGCTGGAAAGATGTAAATTAAAGATATCCCTGGGGTATGTGGGTGGCTCAATTGGTTAAGCTTCTGACTCTTCATTTCAGTTCAGGTCATGATCTCACGGTTTGTGAGTTCAAGCACCGCACTAGGCTCTGTGCTGACAGCACAGAGCCTGTTTGGGATTCTCTCTCTCTCTCTCTCTCTCTCTCTCTCTCTCTCTTTCTCTCTCTCTCTCTCTCTCTCTCTCTCTCTTTCTCTCTCTCCCCCCTCCCCCACCCTGCTCATGCTCTTTCTCTCTCTGTCTCAAAACAAATGAATAAACTTAAAAAAAAATAAAACATAAATGTATCCCTGTTCTCCTCTGACACTAATTTTCTGTTTCAGGACAGTTGCATTAAAATATAACAAAACTGAAACTTACTGATCTTTGTCCAGGACACAGAAGGAATCCAAAAAGGGAAAATTGGCAGCTATACTTTCAAAGTCCTCTTGGGAGATGTACCCATCATGGTCATGGTCATAGTTTCTAAACACAGACTGCAAAGGAAAGACAAATATTTATTGAATAACTAGGTATGAGTCAGGCTCTGAACTTGGTATTGAGAAAGCAGTGGTAACTAGTATATTGTTCTTTCTATCAAGGAACTTGGAATCCAGGGGGAAATAATGAAATCAATAAGCCTTAATGGTATAACAAGTTAAGTGCAATACTGAGGATAAAAACAGGGTGCTATGGGGAAATTTTAAGGGAAATTTTAAAAGGTTTCCCAGAGGGGCATTGGTGGCTCAGTCAGTTGAGTGTCTGACTTCAGCTTAGGTCAAGATCTCCAGTTCCTGAGTTTGAATCCCACATCGGGCTCACTGCCGTAAGCCTTTCAGTGCAGAGCCCACTTTGGATCCTCTGTCCCCCTCTCTCTGCCCCTCCGTCACTTGCAGTTTCCCAAAAATAAATAAATACTTAAAAAAAATGTTTCCTGGAGAAAGTGAGGTTTAAACTGAGACCTCAGTTTTAGTAAGAGTTAAGCTTGGTGAACTCACAAATGCCAAAACCATGACAATAGAAAATGAAGCTTTAAAATGTTAAATTATCTAAAAAAAATTCAAGCATACTTTTTTTTGAGAAAGAGAGAGAGGAAAGAGAGAATGAGCAAGGGAGGGGGAGAGGGAGATGGAGAGAATATTAAGCAGGCTCCAGGAAGAGGGGCTCTATCTCACCACCATGAGATCATGACTTGAGCCAAAACCAAGAATCAGACACTTAACTGACCGAGCCACCCAGGGCTCCTAAAAAATTCAAATATACTTTTAATGCAATTCCAATCAGAATCCCAGGGGCAATTTGTTTTAAATGAACAAATTGGTTCTAAAGTTCAAATTAAAGTAAACATGTTGAGAATAACCTAATATTGTTTAGGATAAGAAGTAATGAGGGAGAAATGTGCCCCATCAGAAAACAAATAATCTACAAAGCTACATGAATCAAAACAACCTGCTACTACAACTTACTACAGACAGCAGAATCTGGAAAAAGATCTATGTAGGTGTTCCTGGTGGCTCAGTCGGTTAAGCTTCCAACTTTGGCTCAAGTCATGATCTTACGGTTTGTGGGTTTGAGTGCTGCATCGGGGTCTGTGCTGACAGCTCGGAGCCTGGAGCCTGCTTTGGATCCTCTGTCTCCCCCTCTCTGTCCCTCCCCTGCTCATGCTCTGTCTTTCTCTGTCTCTCAATAATAAATAAATGTTAAAAATTTTTAAAAAATAGATCTATGTATATATAGGAATTTAGAATATCAAAAAGTACCTTCTCAAATCCACAGGGAAATTAAAGATTATCCAATAATTGGTGTTGAATTAAATGGCTAATAATCTTAAAAAATCAACTTCCCAAAACTAAATTCTAGATGCATTAAATATTTTAATGTCAAAAATAAAGATGTAGGGGCACCTGGATAGCTCAATTGGTTAAGCATCCAATTTCAGTCCAGGTGATGGTCTCACAGTTTGTGAGTTTGAGCCCTGCCTTAGGCTCTGTGCTGACAGCTCAGAGCCTGGAGCCTGCTTCAGATTGTATCTCCGTCTCTCTCTGCCCCTCCCCCACTCACGCTCTGTCTCTCTCTCTCTCTCAAAAATAAACAAACATTTAAAAAATTTAAAACCATAATGAAGCTATAAAAGTATAAAAGGTAAATAGATAAAAATAGTTTTTATGTTTTGTAATCTTTGAGTGGAAAAAGGCCACTGACATCAAAGTCAGAAGCTATAAACAATTTAAAAAATTGTTTTTTATTTTAGAGAGAGAGAGAGCCTGATTCGGGGAGAGGAGCAAAGGGAGAGAGAATCTCAAGCAGGCTCCATGCTCAAATGAAGGCCAATGCGGGGCTTCATCCAACAACCTTGAGATCATAACCTGAGCCAAAATCAAGAGTCGGATGCTTAACCAACTGAACCACCCAGACACCCCTACAAAAGTATTCTATTACATAAAATATAAAATAATTGAAAAAAAACTCAGCTGACACATTTAAAGATAAATATCAGAGAAGATTCTTTGCAATACACCTGAGAGCAAAGACACAAAAGGAAAACAGGAGACCACCAAAGTAAAACTACAAGTAGCCAATACATTTATGGAAAACGCTCAATTCTGCTAGTAATTACAGAAACACAAATAAAGCTTTTTTAAAACCTCTCAGATTGAAAAACATTAAAATAATTGGTAATTTCCTAGGGGATGAGAAAATAGGCACTCTCATATTAGTTGATGAAGTAAATAGCCACAATTTTTCTGGAAGACAGTTGGTGCTTACTCTCTGACCCAGCAATTCTACTGATGGGAATCTGTTCTAGGAAGATAATTGAATAGTGTTGCTAAAAGACATACGGGGGTGTGTGTGTTTATGGGGGGATAAAGTTATACAAGAGAGTTTACAAATTATCAGTGGTTCTCCTTAGAGACCAGAAATTCCCAAGGCCTAAAAGTAAAACTTGTATTCTCTATATTTTATGAAAAGCTTGCATATTTATAATGATTCTTATTTCTTTATAATCCGAGAAAAAAAAAGGATTTTTCCATTGCCTTCTGCTAAATTGGGTTTTCAGTTAAAAAATTAAAAAAGAAAAAAAATGGCTCAGTCGGTTGAGCGGCCGACTTCAGCTCAGGTCATGATCTCGCGGTCTGTGGGTTCGAGCCCCGCATCAGGCTCTGTGCTGACGGCTCAGAGCCTGGAGCCTGCTTCAGATTCTGTGTCTCCCTCTCTCTCTGTCCTTCCCCTGCTCACACTCTGTCTCTATGTCTCTCAAAAATAAATAAACGTTAAAAAATTAAAAAAAAAATAAATTGGGTTTTCAAAAAGGTTTTTTTAAGTTCTCCCCAGAAGCACATGTATGCAAACAAATTATAATGAATATTTCTCCCTTTCTCCGATGCTTTCTATTCTATGTTATCCATATTGCCTATGTTATAAGCTGCTTCAGGAGTATTTTGGGAGATGAACAAGGTATAAACCAACAAATTATTTAAAAATATGACTGTTTAGGGGTGCCTGAGCGGCTCTGTCAGTTAAGCATCTGACTTCAGCTCAGGTCATGATCTCGCAGTTCGAGGGTTCAAGCCCTGCGTTGGGCTCTGTGCTGACAGCTCAGAGCCTGGAGCCTGCTTCAGATTCTGTGTCTCCCTCTCTCTCTGCCCATCCCCTGGTCATGCTCTGTTTCTCTTTCTTCAAAAATAAATAAACGTTTAAAAATATGACTGTTTAGAACCCATTGTAAGTTTTTTTATAGATAACTGAATTGTGCAAAATCACAAAAGATTTCAGTTTCTTTGCAAGTCCCAATACCACTACTTATCTACAATCAAACTGGCTTAAAAGTAACTACTTGTACCTACTATTTATAGTCTAATATCCATATCATATCTATATTAAAAGTACAATTCTTTTTGTAGAATAAAATTTAATGTGGAAATGCATAATAAAATCCAGTCTTTCATTTGACTGAACCAACAGTAGGCAATTTATCCAAATTGGGCTAACCTTCCCCCATGAAATTGGAATTGGAGAAGAAATAAGAGAGAAGGTAAAAGGGAAGAAAGACAGAGAGAGAGAGAGAGAGAGAGAGAGAGGAAGGGGGAGAGGGAGATATAGACTCCCCTTGTACAGCAAAGAAAGTCTGTCTGCAGATAATGGAATGAGCATTCAGAGAAAAGCAGAGGAGAGTGGAGGAGAAAATCACTGTGTCTTTCATTTCCTGGTTCTAGACCTTCCTGAGTTGCAACTCTTGGGTCCAGATCCCTTCCCCACCTTCCCTGGCTCCAAGCTGGATCTGTTACACAACATCAACATACAGCCTCCCCTGGATCTTACGGCCTTCTCAGCCCTGTCCCTACTCTTCCCGAACATTCCTTATTGCTTCACATGCTGCATAGAAGTTTTCTTCCAATGCATCATAGTTCCCTCGATGATCCAAGATGTAGAACATTCTTTCTTTTTCTTTAGGTTCATTTGTTTTGTTTTGTAGTTTTAAGTAGGCTTCACACCCAGCATGAAGGCCTAAACTCTTGACGCTGAGATCAAGATCTGAGCTGAGATCAAGACTTGGATGCTTAACTGACTGAGCCACCCAGGCACCGCCTCTTTTTCTTTAAACATTCACCCTCAGCAAAAGTTTATTCTATCCCAAAGACAAGATTCTATTGTATCATACCAATTCATTAAAGCAGATGTTTAAGCAGGGGTCACAGTTTTTGTGCCAAATATGTTTCCATTTTTCCCACATTGGTGCTTCTACTCTTCTTTCTATGTGCAAACTCTGATAGACACTTGCCCATCATTAAGTGGTTTCTGACCTAATGGCATCATGCAGGTATGTCACAGACACCCAATATATAGAGCAAGAGAAACTACGCATCCTACAGGATTTTTTCCTACCTTCAGGGATTTTAATTTATTGGGCATTTTACTGGGACCCATATAGGTTTTTAATGAGTATATTCTAATCCCCAAATAGTCCCTCAAGTTGCAGGGGCAATAATGGAGACATTAAATGCTGGGGAGAGAGAGTTGGAAGTAGCTGAGGGTATTTGAGTAAATGAGAACAGATTGACAGGAAGGGGGAAAGGGATTTTCTGGGGGATTCTCCCCCATAAGCCAATACCAGGCAGAGCTCAGTGTCTGCTAAATTGATCCTACCTGCCAGAGGGTTGTTTTCATTGACTTCGGCTGATTCTTGGGCAACTGTAAAATATTCTGGGAAAAGAAAAGGGCCTTCTAGTGTTCACTTTCTACTCTCTCTCACTTACCTCAACTAATTTCCTTATGTGCTTGTTGATGACTGTGGGGTCTGGCTTTGGCATCACTCCTGATGCCCACTCCAGGGGCACCACAGGCTTGGTGGGTGTCGTAGGGGAGGTAGGCTGCTGACAGGGGGAAAAAACACATTTTTCAACTTTATCTTAGACCTTGAGAAATTAGGGGACACTGAGAAAGATATACACATTTTATATGTTAATAATACAGTAAAAAATTACATATGTAGCCCTTAAATGTTCTGAAAAAAACATCTTTTGTCCATAGAATCTAATCTGTAACTAAATATATGTTTGGAGAGTGTATTTTGTTTATCAGTAGACTAGATTCCATTATTTTAAGTGGAAAAAAGGATATTTCTTTCTCAGCCCACTCAAAAATTCTATTCAAGTTCCCCCAAATATTACTAAAACATGCTTAAAACCTATATAATAATCCATAAAGATTTTTTATAACGCAAAATATATAAAACACCTGTTATCTAATTCTTTAATACTTGGTGTTGGTAATAAACTAGTAGATGTGTGCAGTACATGGGTTCATGTGAACAGCCAAGTTTATGTTCTCATGCTGGCATCTCTTTCAATATGCTTAATTGCTTCTCACTATTTGGCTATTTAGGTCTTTCCGGCCTCTTTTGTGAACGTGCTCTCTCCATATGTTTTCCCACTTTCTTGCAAGACATTTTCACTAAATAATGTGGCCAAGACGGTGGCAATAATGCATGACATGTTTACACAACACAAGGGCAAAACACAATTCTATTGGGAGACAAGCCAAGGATTTTATTCCTTTCCCCAGAACCTTCAGGTAATGTAAGTATTTTTGCTGGTGCATGCATGCAAGTCTGTTTGGGCAGGTTTTTATTCAGTACTGAATTGGTGATAAACATGTTTGCAAGAGAAATTAAGGAGTGACTGTACTAGATTTAAGTTCCTTACAATGTTTTGAGGTGAGCATGGCTGGTATCCTATGGGCTACCAACAGGACCAAAAAATACTTCCATCTGGAGATGATCACCAACACATAGACTCACTCACACATCATGACTCTATCAAGCTTTTCATTTTGTTCATGTGATGAAGGATAAACCCATGGTTCCCACACTGTATAACAAGGTGTCCTATCTGGAACACTACAGTGGACTCCCAGAGATACCAAAAGGTATTTTGAACTCCTGAGGGAAATACAGCAGTATTCAGTGTTTTTCAGACACCATGTGAACTACCAGCTTGAGTAAAAAATTCAAATTGAAGAAAAAAATCAGTGTGAAACAAGAAAAAACATGGCTTTATTCAATCTGATGCCAAGATTTAAGAAATCGTTCCATGCCCAACAGGTACATGCATCCATTAGTAAGTAATTGTGGTTATTTAAGAATGAAATTAAAATATAAATTTTTTATTTTTTTAATGTTTATTTATTTTTGAGAGAGAGTGCAAGAAGAGGAGGGGCAGAGAGAGAGACAGACAGACAGACACGGACTCTGAAGCAGGCATCAGGCTCTGAGCTGTCAGCACAGAGCGCAATGCGGAGCTTGAATTCAAGAACTGTGAGATTATGACCTGACCCAAAGTCGACTGCTTAACCAACTGAGCCATCCAGATTCCCCTAAAATCTTACATTGATTTCAACATATGTGTATTATTTTTTAATGTGGGTTCTAAGTTGTTAGAACATTAATATATATTAAGCTGTTCAGACCTAACTATTCCATAAGTGGAATTATGAGGTATTTCTTTTGACCTAGAGGTAGAGTGAAAAAACTGAGACACCAAATAAAATGCAAAGAACCAGTGAGACAGTAGGGTGCACTGTGAAGAGAAAAAGGTTCACAGCAGGACTTTGGTGAGGTTCACCAGCACCAATGGTAAGCACACTGAAGTTACAGGCTATCGGTACCATCTTTCTGACAGGAGCCTGTTCTCTAGTGGCAGCATGTGTCAAACCTAAGCGCAAAACAGGATGACAATGCACTTAGACAAGAGACACAAAGGGACTGGGAAATGTGTTTTCACAGATTCACAGGATTTTAGCACTTAGAAGGGGCTTTGAAAGCTTCCGCTTTTACAAAAGATAAAAAGAGTTTTCTGTGTTTGATGGAAATGTCTTCTGAAATTGGCCAAAATCTATCCTGAAAATAAATCTAATAGGCATAACTCAGGTGAGTGTGGTTGTTCCTACCATGTTCTCATATAAGGGGTGGCAGGAAAAGGACTAGCAGCCTCAGGCAGTAGAAAAAGCCCAGGCATTGGGGTGCCTGGGTGCCTCAGTCAGTTAAGCATCCAACTCTTGATTTTGGTTCAGGTCATGATATTATGGTTCATGAAATCAAACTTCGTGTTGGGCTCTGCACTGACAGTGTGGACTCTGCTTGGGATTCTCTGTCTCACTCTTTCTCTCTGCCCCTCCCCCACTTGCGTGCGCACGTGCGCGCGCTCGCGCTCTCTCTCTCTCTCTCTCTCTCTCAAAATAAATAAATAAACATTAAAAAAAATCACAGGTGTTGAAGACAGACAGGCCTGAGGCCACATCCCAGTTCTCCCACCTACTGGCCATTAGTGCTCCGTGTAAGATACCTACGCTCACCAGACTCAGTTTCCTTAACAGAGCTAAAAAGGTAACATGAATAGAATGCCCTACCAGGCGCCCAACAACCAACTGATAGCAATTAAAGTACCCTATTCCAGGTGAAAGAAGATGTGGGGAGGTGAAAATACCGTCATCACACATATAGCTTGCTACGCCATGCACAGCTGCCTCACACGAAAGCAAAGGAATGAGGAGCTCACAAGTTCCTTTTTTCCGATAACATTACCTTTTTCTCTAGTCTTAGACATGCTAACTTTGCAGAGTCTAGCCCTCCCTTCTCCATTTGCCTCTGCTGCATCTTCCCACATGGGTCTGTTCTTCAGGATGCCCAGGAGATGAGCCTCTGGGGACTGGTAGGTGAGATGAACACACTGATGGAGCCACCACACTCACTATTTTAAGAACAGATGCTATCAGATCAACTGACTCAGACTCAAGTGCACACCCTCCCTGTACCAGAGAACAGACCTCACAGTCATTCTGCCTCTTTGGGCCTGATGCTTCAGAATCAGAATACGGGGACAGATTGAAGTTCCAAGTCATTGGCAACATCCCAGAGTTCAACTGGTAAGGAGGTAAGTCATGAGATTTTATCAGAAACCTAATCTCAGGATGTGAGTCTAAGAAGCAAGCATAGACATTTTTTCCTTGAACGTGCAAACCTCATCCTCGCTGTAAATTTCAAATTCACCCAGGTCTTCTTTTATGAGCACAAAACATATCTAAGATACAGTCCACTCATTAAAACTAATGACCAGGGTACATTCAGTAATGCAATTTCCTCCGTCTTATCATATGATGTTTCTTTCCTAAGAGTCAGCCATTAATTGAAACACTATCTAATGCAATATTGAAAGTCTGAGCTGAGTCAATCATTAGCAGAGAAATTTGTGAATTATGATCGGGTGTATTCAAAATTTATCAAATTTCATTTTATGGCAAATGGGATTTTAGGTTGAAAAATCTAAAATGCTGTTTCACGTTAAGATGGGTTCTCTTTTGTTGAGGGGGAGGGTCTATAGATAGGCAAGTTCTCAGAGGGGACACAACACATAGACAATAACAAGAAAACAGAGTAATTGGGAATAATGTTCTTTTTTGTTAGCCTCTGGCTTTGAAAAATTTCTTCATTTTCAGGATGAAGAAATCACCCTGAAACAGTCAGAGCTCAGCTGTTTCAGTGGCAAAATGGAATTATATAGATTGTTAAAATTCTTCAGTCTTCAGATCAGGAAGCATCACTGTAATAACCAATTACTATAATGACAATCATTTGTGTTTGGCACTGATCCTTAGAGAGAAAAAATCCACCTACCGATTTAGAATTTCTAGGCTCCAGCACCAGTGACAGTTTGTAAATATCATCTTCTGTGTGATAGAGGTCCAGAGAGAGCTACAAAAAGTTAGAAGGGATAAATGATGATGTTAGATCACATTTACTTATTTATTTACATTGCTGAAATAATTTTCAAACCGAATGTAGAAGCTCAGGGTCTAATAATTTGAGAGAATGCTTAATATTAAGAAGATAGCATGCAGTGGTGGAATATGCAATTTTAAAAACAAATATTAAACCTAGTGTGCTATATAAGATGTGCTTATATCAACAAAAGACAACATATTCAAGCTGTGAAGATGCACCCACTCTCAACGCTACAAGGAATTGTCCAGAGAGGCACCCTATAAAGCATGAAGGAAAGTTCTGAGGTCAGTTGGGCCTGAATTCAAGTCCTGAGCCTGCTCCTGGTTAGCCCTGTCACCTTGAGCAGTTATATCTTCTCTGACATTCAGTTTCCACATCTGTAAAATGGAAATGATCATAAAAGTCCCTTGAATTTTGATCAAGATCAAATGGAATACTTCATGTGAAGTACTACACACATAACCTGGTACACATTAAAATGCCAAGAAATGTTATTTGGTGATGTTGATATTACTGTTATTATGACAGCTATTACCATGAATATTATTATTGTGTGTGGGAGGGGATCACTGAAGACAGAAATGATCAGGATGGAGTCACAGAGGACCTCGTGAACTAGGATCTAATTGGGATGACTTGGACAAAGAAAGGAGGGAAAGATCAGGACAGGCAAAGACAACCACTTGGACCAAGATTGGAATACATGAATAAAATCAGTAAAAACTAAAATGCATGGTCCCAGTCACCTAAAATAGAAGGCATGAGACTTAAAATAAGTCTGTGTGAGTCCTATCTATACCCTTCAGTGTTAAGATACTTGACAAATCGCACCATTTCATCAGCAGTGAATGTAACCAGGTGCCTTGTCCTTTCTTTGACCACTTGGGCATGAAAAAATGTCTTTAACATATTTGGTTAAAAATAAACACAATGTGTATGGGTGTAGAGTGAGGGAGAAGTGCAGTGAAGATGAAGTGGGAGAAAACTCAGAGGCAAAAGATGTCTTTCAAGGATTTATCTTGGTTTGTTTTCTTTTTTGAGAGAGAGAGAGAGAGAGAGAGAGAGAGAGAGAGAGAGAGAGTACATGCTCACGCATGCGCGAGAAAGAGGCAGAAGGAGAGAGAGAGAGAGAAAGGATCTTAAGCAGGCTCCAAGCCCAGAGCCAAGCCTGACATGGAGCTCCATTTCATGAACCATGAGATGATGACCTGAGCTGAAATCAAGAGTCGGACACTTAACCAAGTGAGCCACCCAGATGCCCCTACAACATTTATATTAAGGATTTTACACATCGGGTCATATTTCACTTTACCTAGACTTTGTCACCTAAAGATTTTTTTCTAAACATAAAACTGACTTAACTATAAAACTGCCCCATGATCATTTCAGATTTGGAAATCCTACTCACAAAGGGTAGATACTGTATCTATCTTCCACTAAACAGTCATTCCTATCTCCAGGGAGGAGAGGAAACATCCCCATATCACAAACAAAAGCCTTTAGGAGCCAGCCCATTATACAAAAGAATGAAGTGAAATGCATGAAAAAGATCTTTTGATAGAAACACTGGTATAACAACGTCTTATTCACCAAAACCATCTTCGCAGATGTAATTACCTTGGGACCTTTCCTCTGAGCGCAACAATAACAAAAATTTGTGGTAAGTAGAATGTAACCCTAGGTCTCTGGGTTAGGGAAATGATAGGGTGAGGTGTGGTCGCTGATGAATGGGAGACAGCCACTGCTCAGCTATGGCAAATCTTTGTCAGCTACACAATTGACATATCTTCTCATTTGTCAGGAGAAGCCAGAGATCTGGAGTTTTGTGTGAAATATCTCAATTTTTAAATCCTGGAAACCAATATAAAATTTTTATGATTCCGTGTGGGCCAAATAAAACACATCTTGCCATGGACAGTTGCCTGCCATGTTGTAAATTCCACAGTGGAAAATTCTACTGGCTTCTAAGCTTCACAAAAGCAGGCAGTGAATCCATCTTTTCTGCCTCTATAATCCCAGCAAGAGCTGCTGCCTTGCATTGTGAATATTATACAGAGAGAAAATCAAGTCACTGTTTCCTTCAGAATTCCTTGTTACCGGGAATTATTCTGAACTTTGGTGAGCATGTTCCTGTCCTCCTGATTCGGACTTTAATGACTGGTAATGGCACCTGCTGGAAAGAGATGGCAAAAAAAAAAAAAAAAAAAGAGATGGCAACAATGCCAGAACATCTGACCAGAAACCCAAATAAACCACACACTGAGTAGGGGAGTTGCTCTTTCAAAAGACACAGAACATCCATGGGTATTTTCATACATCAAATGGACAGATATCAGATCCTATGATGGAAATACCTTCTCCAAATATTTGCTCTCAATTTATTAGTGGTGGTGTGAACCTGAGCAAGTTATTTACCTTCTTGGGACTCAGTCTTTGGGTCTTTAAAATGGGAGGCATAAGTAATAGCTCCCTCCCAGGACTTTTGTGAAGATTAAATGAGCTAAATTGCATCTAGTGAGGTTTGTTTAGCGGGCCATACAGATGGCATTGCATAGTCGGCTTCCAGTCAAATGCCACTGTGCTCATCAGTGAATGGATTACTCCCGCCATCTCTCTGCCTTCCCAGCCATGATCCTACCTACATGCATTCTCTCATCTCCTCTGGGTTGTATGGCCTTGTGCAGAGTAACATGCTTTACTTCCTACACACTTTTTTTTTTTTTTTTAATAATTAGAGGGAGCTTGTCAATGGAATCTCAAGAATGCTTGCTTGTGTCTAACATATTTTGAGCTTGGAAAATGGTCTGAGTCACTGTTTCAGTTTGCTGCATTTACACCCAAACCTATCAGCAAAGATGATTGCGGATTTAGTCTACACAGTAAGACCTATGTCGCCCTGACTGGAGAACTGTAAAATAAAATGCACTTGGTCATCAAACTATCTCCATTCACCATTTTTACAATTCTCCTTCTTCTTGTTCTTGTTCTTCTTTTTTTTTTTTTGAAACTGTAAAAATACAGGGGGCTTTCCAGTTATTTGCATATACTCAGAATGGTAAAAGTAACTGATAGATCTAAAAATACTATGAAAAGAATCAGATGATTTCGTATACCATAAAGCAAGAAGCATCAGCTTTTAAAGCTTCTGGTTCCAGGATTAGGATCACAGTGGAAAATGCCTTCTCTAGATCATCCTTAAAAAGGGGAACAATCCAACATCCAAGTGTTTAGTGCTGGGGTCCTCCTTCCTTCATGTGCCCAGTGCTGTTCACAGGCTAAGTTTACAGTGATAAAAATGGCACACGGAGTCTCTGACTCATAGATTTTGTTCTGTAATTAACTCTTTCTTTAGCCACCCATGAAGAGGGAGAGAGAGATTACTTAATTTTTACAGATGCAAAATAAAATAGATGCCAGCAATGTTCCCACATTACACAGTAAATACCTATCACTGAGAGAGAGAGAGAGAGAGAGAGAGAGAGAGAGAGAGAGCCCTGCCCTAAACTGGGATTTGGAAGTTCTCCATTTGCAAGCCTTTTGTCCTTTAGAAATCTATTTCTTTCTTAGTAAAATACAAAGGGGCAGGGATTATATTACACTCTCTGCCTTGCCCAGGGTTCCTCACAGGGTGTCTGTGTATATGAAATGTATGTGAAAGTGCTATGAAAAATCAATCAGTTATTACAGAAAGTCCCAAGACTGTGATACAGCCTACCGCATGAAGCAGACATTCTGTAATTGTTGATTCATTTAAGAGTTCTCATTTTCTGTCTTCCAGGGCTGTCAATCAGGTATTGGCTTTCTCACCTGGCGCCATGTTTAGAAGCAAACAATCGCTTCTAACCTGACCTACAGTCTTGGGGCAAAATGAATGGGAAAATGCTGCACTTGATGTCCTCACAGCTTTGGTCAATCAAATGGTTCTAATCCTAACGTATATATGCTTCGTGAGATGCCCACTGGGCTCTAGTGAACACCTGATGGGAATCTTCTTTATCTGCATTGAGGAGATTAGTCTGCCTATGGCCAGGAAGAATGAATGTATATTCCTGGGCAGTGAACCTTTTCCTTGGTTTTAGGGAGAGAGGAGGGATCTTGGCTTTAAATAGAAACTGGCTTGATGATCGATGTTCATATGTAGGACCATGCTATCTGAGGAGCCTCTGGGCTAGAACCACAGAATCGGATTGTGACCAGGTTCCTTATGCTCAAGGGGCAGCCTGTCCTTATATCTAAAATCACAGAAGTTTAGAGCTGGAAGAGATCTCACAAATGAGCACAAAACTCTATATAAAGAGTCCAAGGGCAGATCTAGCTAACAAGGACACAAAACTAAGTGACTGCACACACACGGCTAAAAGCTTGATCTCCTGCCCAGGTTTCTTGCCACTGTACTATACTATACACTAGATAACACTGTTGTCCTAAATATGGCGCATGGTGGCTTCTATATTTTCTTTTAATACCTGAGGAGAGGGGGGATTGTGTTGTCATCCTCTTTCTTTTTTCTTTCCTTCCCAGGGGGAAAAAATATATATTTCTTAGCCTTTATTTCTAGGGTTCAAATTTTCCATTTGCACCCAAAAAATTTCATTTAGAATCCTTTGATACTTCTCTAAATATCTGTCATTATGTTGCTTCATTCGTAACTCAAAATTAATTCCCCTACTCCATCATCATCTTTTGTCCAGATGAGAAAATGCCCGAGTGTAGGCGCCTGCTGTGATGCTGTCCTCCACTTAGTGAAGGCAGCCTGGACACAGACAGGTGGAACTTCAGCTGGTCTGTAGACATCACCTGTGCCTGTGGCTTTGCCGTCTGATTGAGGCTGCAACTCTGGTCACTTATTCGTGGAAACAGATTTACATGGCAAATAATTCATAAATGCAGGTGCCTGGATTATTGGGAGGGGTTTTCCCCCCAATAGAGAATGTCTGTGTGTTTACTGTTTGTCATACAAACTCAGCCCCAAGAGATTTGTGTTTCTGTGTGTCGGCCACTTCTGCTTTATGCTAAGGTGCAGCTGGCATCACTGCACGCACTTCAGGGGTTCTGTGCTTTGGTAAACAATCATGTGCTCTAGGAACAGTGTGTGAGAAGGTCTAGGAACCGTTCCTGTTCCAGTACAGTAGTCCCAGAGAATTTAGGCTCTCAGAGCTTCAGAAGGAAATTGTTTTCATTTTTCATGGCCACGAATGGAAAAGAGTCAATTCAGTATTGCAGCCAAGTGTCAGATGCTTCCGTGTTATAAACCCAAACAGGGAAGTTGCTTCTCCATTTGTTAAACAAGGGTGAGAGAATTTGGTTACGCCGCCTCCCCCTGACAAGGCAGCCGTCAATGGGGAAGGTTCTCTCCCATACACCTGTGGTGTCTAAAAGTGCCAGGACCTGGAGACCAGCCACAAATGACAAAAGATATTAATGCAAGGTGAATATCTTCTGTCTGACCCACATCATTCCTAAAGATAGCATTCATTTCATCTGTTGAGCTCCTACATAAGCCAGGTACCCTGAGAGGTGCCAGGGATATGGGATGTATAGGGCAGATAAACAGGAAAAAAAATCTAATACAAAATGATACCTCCCTATGGTTAAGAAAGTATAAAGGTCAAGAGGCAGACACTGCTCTGGAGAGGAACAGAGAATGCCCCAGAAATATAGAGGTTTTTGAATTTGAGCTAATCATGGGGGTGGGTAGGGAAGGGATTTTCCAAGAAAGTGCAAAGGCCAGGAAGCAGAAGGTGGCAGTTCATGGTGGAAAGCCCAGTGTTCCTCAAAGGCAAGTGTGATGCGTGATCAGGTGATGACAACCCAGGCTAGATAGACAATGAGTCTGGGAGGGCCTCAAAGACAAGGCTAATATGGAGAGGGTGGCGGTGGGGGCAGGGAGATCATGGAGAAGGGCCTGGCATTACCCCAGGCTTCACTCAAGCTGTGTGGGGAGGGCAAAGGCAAATGGATGAGTGAGGGGCTGAGGACAGGAGGGCCTCTCTAAGAGGTCTAGGTGCAGAGCTATAGGATAGTGCTTAGGCTTCTCAGGGCAAAGGGTAATTTCTATGCCCCATGATTATAGTCTCAGCTCATGCCAGTTACGGGGCTGGGCTCTCCTCCCCTCACCCACCCTTTCAGATTTCACCCCATCTACCAGCCCTGCATGCAACCTGGTGAATGACCTGCAAGGACCTTCCTGCACCCCCTGTGAAGTGAGGCGCAGAAGAGCTCTCAGCACAAACTCCTGTCCCCTGAACTCACCGTGAGCAGGTTGATCAAATCCATGTTGGGTTCTAAGTGGTGGGAGGCATTCTGCAGAGACACCAGTTCGCTGAGGGTAACGGAGAGTTGGTGCATTTTTACAATGTTAACTTTGTTGTCCTCCATCCAGTCTGGGAAAATGACATGGACTGCTATCAAGTCTTTCAAGTGGACGCCAAGGATGGGGATCTTGAAGCCCTCGCAGTCGGCAAAAGCCTTGCGGTAATTGCAGTAATTGCCGTTGGAGGAGACCAGCTCTGTCATTTCGTTCCAGTTCTGGGAACAGATGGAAAAGTAGGATTTTCAAACAGTCTTCCTTTCTGCCCACCCCCAGGCCCTGCCGTGTGTGGCTAGGAAATTCCTCAGCCACTGGGAGAAGTATCGATTGCATGAACCCTGATGCAGGGAAATTATTAACCTGGAAAAAGAAAATTAGAAAAATGTCCTGGGTCTGGCTATATGAGCTGGACAGTGTGTTCTATTCTACTGCAACACAGAAACCGCCCGCACCTCTGCCTACCTACTAGTGCTGGTGGGATGTTAAACAGCATCAAATATCCGGAAGTATTTTGCGTTTCATGGAAATATTACAGTCCACAAATACAAGCATGTATTATATTAAAATATAGTATGTAGTATATTACTGTGTCCTAGCTGTTCTAAAAAAGTTGCATTCAAGATATTACTTGAAGGTTAACCTGAGACAGGATGAGGCAGGAAAAGCCACACTGAGGTGTGAGATAGCTGTGGTTGTGGACTCTGCCACTAACTACACGGGTGACCTTGGGCAAGTAACTTCATTTTGAGGGGCCCCAGTTTCCTTTTTTGTAAGAAAGAGGAGTTCAAATAATTTTTGAAGATCCACTGGTGGTTCCAAGTTTCTAACAGCCTCCAACGAATTCTTATTTGTCACAACATGTAAAATATGTTTTGCTCTTTACTCGAAATTCAGTACAAAGCTAAAGAAAAATAAGACACTTGCATAATGAGCCCCATTATACTTAGAACGAGTGCGGTGTTTTAGGTCAGACAGCAATGCTTCTAGGCTTACAACCTCCTGTTTACTGCTGGTTGCCTAAGAGCAACCAGACCTTCCTCAATTTTGATCAGTCTACACTTTCTCAAAGCAGCTCATGTGACTCCGATAGAGTTTCTCCATTCCTAGGCCCAAGTTGGGTTCTGATTTACCATCATTATAATTCCATCCCTCTTGTTTGTAATTGGTTCGGGAACACAGAGGTAAGCCAATCAGTACATTATATTCTTCTAGCAACTGTTATGGGTCCAGGGGTGAGAATGTGACCAGAGATGGTCCAATCTGCCTAAAAACAAGGTCTTTCATTCCATGGGGGCAGGGCTGAAGGGGGAAGTTTTCCCTGTCTCTGACTTGCAGAGAGCCCAAACAGGAGAGCAGCCAGTCTAATGAAACAAACAACTGATACTGAAAGGAAGGCAGAATTACTGAGCCAGGGCTCTGATCATATTATGCCTGGAGTCGGCCCTGCTTTTCCACTTGTAGGTATGTGAGATGACCCATTTCCGTACTGTCTAAGCAATTTCTAGATTTTTTTTTAACTTATAGCTGAAAGTGTCCTTACTGATACAGCAAACGACATGCTTATAAGGAAACTTTTTCCTAAAGATGAAATGTTCTTTTTCACTCACTAAGGAAAAATATTATTATTGTGGTCTGGAAACAAATACAGCAGAAAAAGCTCAGTTTGGGAAATGATCGTTGTTTTTCTAAAAATATATAAATATTTTTGTTCCTGAGAACTCAGCTATAAATCTGAGAGATTTCTAGACAAGGTCAACATCTCCCTCTTACTTTGTATCTGTCCACTGTGTTTAGCACAGTGCTATGAATAGAGCAGGTGTTCAATGACTTGATTCAAGGAGGGTCGAGTAGGAATGATTTGTCTTATTCGCCTTGTACCCACTGTGTGCGTCACAGTGCATATCACATAGTTAGCACCAAATGCATATTTGTGGAGTACTCACAACAGAAATATATTAATGGTATTGAAGGCCTTCTTATTGCCTTGCCCTCCCTTCCAACCTGTTTTTCCCAGTGGTGTGGCTATTCCCTTCCTATTTAATTCCCCATGTATAAACAACCATTGTCGAGGAAGAGAACTTTCCCATTCTGAGTGACATCTGTTAGGAGCATCCTATCCCTAAACAATGTACAAATGACTTTTGTAGTCAGGATTGGAATCGAATCCACCATACCTTTGTAACTTCTGAAGAAAGATGAGAATGGGTCTCCTTGAGGCGTGAGATGGAACTATGACTAAGGCCTCCCACCACGGCCATCAGAGTGTTAAAATTTTTGAGCTGAAGGAGCTTCTGCAATAAAAAAATTACATCAATACTTTGTGACAATTTTTCAATTATTCCAACCTCTCTGAAGTACAGGTGAATGCACTATTTTAATAACAAGGATCTAGAAAAAATAATAATTTAACATGAAGCACAAATGCAATCCACCAGAAAAAATGCATCCATCATTTTACAGAAAAAGTTACAATGAATGCTTCTAAGTATTGCCAGTTAAAAGCAGTCTTCTTGCATGAGAGACGTATGATGTTCATCACCAGGTGTTATGAATACTTCAATTGTCCTATATAGTGTGAACCCCAAATTTCTTTAATGACTTTTCTCTAGAGTGAACAAACATCTAGAATCCTTTAAGAACCCCAGGCTAATGCCCAGACATACATACCTTGGCAACATTGATGAACTTTGTAATGACTTCTGCCCTTTGCTGGGGGGTTGGTTTGCTAAGAACCATCAACTGGACCCACTTAGAGATTCCATTAAATAAAGCAATAGATCTCTCCAAGGTTGGGTTATTCTCCAGGCAGCCATGGATCACATAGCTTTGGTAATCAGTGAACTAGTAAAGAAAGATTCAGAGACTCTGAATTATAATGGAGTCTTTGCAAAATCAGAAATTTAGAATGTTGCAGGGAAGATGTGAGATGTTGTTTCATAACAACATAATGATTTCTTTCATTTCACATTTATGGTGGCATCTACACATTTGAATATACATGTACCCTTAACATATTATTTTGCTGTTTCACTCCCCCCATACACAGATACATGCTTACACATCACAGTGTTGGGCAGGGTGGGGAGGGACAAGAGTCTAAGTCACATTCTAGTGAATCCCAAATTTGTTGGATCATAAGATACACCTGAGGCATTTGTGTTATAACATATTGGTTTCTGGGAACACTTCAGACCTAAAGGATCAATATCTCCAGAGGAAGAACCTAAGAGTCTTCATTTTTTTTACCCACTACTCATGATTCCAATGGTCAGGCAAGTTTGAGATACAATGGCATACATTAAAGAAAAGGAAATTAATATAAGCACAATAATTTTGAGTCAGAATAATTTTGAATGGTTTTTTAAGAAAAAAAAAGAAGAAAACATTAATTGAAGTAAAACAGCTCCTTAGCAAAACAGACACTTTTTTTTGGGAAGTCAGCATGGATATCATCATATATATGTGAGCCTTCTATCATATAAACAATGCAGGAGGTTCCCTCTCATGGCCTACCAGTGGGGGATCATTAAGGTCTTCTCCAAGTAGGATTATTCAGTGAAAAGAATCATTCTTTCAGAAATCCATACTTGTAATCTCATGTTCTTCTTTGCAAGTAATAATGTAATTAATTCCCTGGCACCTTGGAAAAGAAGGAGGAATGGCTGCCCCAGAGCTTGGTGAGACAAAGGCTGATTGTGAGCCATTGTAGAAACATCATAACAAGTGAATAGTGAGTAGGTGGCTAGGAAGAGACCACAGTCAAGAGGAAGAGAAAGGAAGTGGAGAAGGAACACTATTAAGACAGAGTAGGAAAGAAAAGTTAATTCAGGATCTCCATTCCTGGAAATAAACAACCTGATGTAAGAGTCTCATCAAAAGCCTAAATTCTTATTCTCAACCTATGCCTATAATTAGGCATTTATACAAATCCCAACCTAAATAAATATTTCTTCTCTCAAATGGAGGGCCTAGCAAAACATGTTCACTTGGGAGAAGTCAATTGAGCTAAATAAACCTTGAATGGTTAAATCTCCACTGAGTATTTAGAAAATCATGCTTTAATAGTATGAAAGGAGACATTGAAAATAGCGACAGATATATAGTTCCTAAGCCATAAAATAAAGGCAGGATAATATTTATCTTTGGCTAAAAGGGATTGTTCCTGTGAATTAAGGGCACCTTTCCAGTGGAGCACAATGACAGAGGCTGCCAATATGAAAACGCAGCTCTCGGGAAAGTTGGCATGCTAGTTGTTATCCTTGGAAGAATAAATGTCAGTTTCTTACCGAGATCCTTCTAAAAGATTTATGCTCCAGAAAAGTGAGGTGCTCAGCCAATTCAATGGGCTCCAGATGGTCAAACAGCAGACAGGCTTTTCCCTTCTTGGATACTTTTTTCCTCTGTGTGACTCTTCTCATCCAGTCATAGGAAGGACTATAAAAGAAACAGTGAGTCTGGTCAATCTGCTGAAAGGCCATTTCACTCAATGGAAGTTATTAACCTACTGACTCTGTAACTCTTGGCCTGCTTCCAGGAGCTTGTGCAAAATACATGCCCTGCCCTTCATATTTGAAGAGAAAACCACTGACCCACTGCCAAGAGAATATAAACTTTGAGTTGTTTTTCCAGACAGGGTGGGTTTGCACTGATCCATCCAGAATTTCTTACTTGCTCTTTCTTGTGACCAGTAAGATTTGGATCATAGGGAAGAGGTCAGGGTTAGGTATATAAATTTGGCAGATTATCAATATATAGGATGGTGATTTAAGGCACATGAAAACCACCGGAAGTTGGGTTCTTACACTTCAGCAACATATGGATTATCTGAAAAGTTCATTATAAAGTCAGAGGACTGACCTCACTGCCAGAGACTCTGATTTACTAGGAATGAACCAGAATAATCTGTATTTTTAACAACATCCCTAATGATTCCTGGATCATGCACTGTTGATCAAGACTCTTAAAGAAGTATTCTAGGAAAATGGACCAGAATATGAATGCCCAGGTCACAAGAGCGTATATTTGCAAGATGGATAACCATACTTCTGGTCATTAAATAGATTTCTCTGTACAAAGTTAACTAGTAGGTATAAAATGCTAGTCTAATTAGCACTGAGTTTCTAATAAATGAGCTAATCAGCTCATGATAAAACAATGCTCAACATTCATAAAGCCTCAGGCTGATCTCAGAAGCACGTGGCACATGGCTTCTCAAACTTGAATGTGCACATGAATCAGCTAAGGCTCTCTTATTAAAATGTACTTTCCAATTCAGCAGGTTTAGGATAGGGCCTGAGATTGTTTCTACTGAGCTCCCATGTGATGCCAATATTACTGATCTATAGATCACACTATGAGTGGCAAGGACTTAGAAGACAGGAACTAGATTTAGTAACTAAGTACTCAGCATCTATTACATGCCAAATGCTACCTTACTATGCATTTATTGGATGCTCACAGTAGCTCCATGACCAAGGTACTATATCCCTATTTTATAAATAAAGAAATTAAAGTTTGGAGAGATGAACTATGTCCAGTGGGGCTGTGTTTATTTTGCAGTAAGACTTTCTTCACCGGAGCACACCTTGATTCTGAAATAGTATGGATTGAGGTCAAGCGGGGCCATCATTAATCCCTCCCCCAAACAG
The DNA here is from genome assembly GCA_030068075.1 of Paguma larvata. Classification (NCBI taxonomy): domain Eukaryota; kingdom Metazoa; phylum Chordata; class Mammalia; order Carnivora; family Viverridae; genus Paguma; species Paguma larvata. The sequence goes on along the minus strand of CM057836.1, from coordinate 26,318,632 downwards.
TAGACTCATCGTATTTGAAAGAAGCTTGTCTCATTCTTACATGCTGGATATGTCGATGAGGCTGATGTGTTTTTCATACCCTAGTTGACTAGCTACTTCCCGGAATTCTTCAGTCATACGGATCAAACCAAGGTCCAAATTAAACTCTGCAGGAAACTTGAGAATCCAATACCTGAAAGATATCAAATATTTTTGACAATGAGAAGATTTCAAACTAGACCTTTATGGAAACTATTGTATCATTTTACAGATTACATTTAACCGCGAACCCAGGATCATACCCCAAATTAGCAATCTCTTATTCCCCATCCCATGACACTGGGTCTCACTCTCCCCTCCTTCAGTCAAGGACCCAAGTCTACCACTTCCCCTCTGAGTCTCTCTTTCTGACCCTAAGTCCTGAGTGTCTCTATTCTCATCTAAGTGCTGAACCACAGCCAAAAGGAAACTCTTCTCCCAGTTCATGGCAACTACATGGGAAAGTATATGGTGGGGAAATAGAAAAGAAATGAATTTACTCTTTCCAAGAGCTAGTGTCACTCCCTAATCACATTTGCTACTACTTAATCCCTAAAAGAAAGATAAATTCGACTCCCAGGAACAAAAGAGGGCTAATTTAAACAAAATCAGTAAAAGAGGGATCTGAGTTCATTCTATTGCCAAATTAGTTCGCTGCTTGGGGGAAAAGAAATTGTCAGCATTCCAGAACCACAAACTAGAAAGCAATTACATGTATAAGCATATTTACCTCATGAAGTAGCAGATCTTTAACCGAAATTCATCACAGTTTTGTCCACTGGCATCTCGATACGTACACTAGTTAAAGAACAAAATCCCTGTACCTTGTTTCCTTTGCCCACACCTGCAGCTGTTTGATCAATTTAGATGAATTCCTAATAAGAGGGCCCTACCAGGGACATGTGAGCTATATGGATGTTCAAATGGGGAGAGAATGAGATCTGATGATATCAGCACTGAATAATTGTAACCTATGTACTACTACACCTCAGTATTGAGACCTGGAGACCCTCAGACCACACTGGGGATTGGGATCTTGCTCACTTCCAAGGACCCCTGCTTGGGGTAAATGTCCCCTTACCCTCTCTGACATCCCCTTCTATCCTGAAGTTTTGGGAAGGATGGAAGGGAAAAGTAGAAAGTGGAGGAAGCTTACAATGAGCAGATAGAAGCCCACATGCCCTAACACTTGACAGACCCTCTGCTTTTCGGGCTCCTACCCTGTAAGGCTTCCCAGTCATGTGGAAGGCCCCCAGGGCTTGAAGTAGGCTGATAATAAACATTAGATCTCCGGGAATAAAACCTCCTTATAAATGTGAGACTATTTTGTCATCGTGTCATTTGGCTTTCAATCATCTTTTGGGACTGCTCTGTGTACAAAAGTGATAGATTGCTAAAAGCCCTTACTAGAATGGGGTTTCTGATTTTTTTGTGTGTTTGTTTGTTTGCTTTTATATTGGAAGACAATCTGAAAATTAATATCAACCAACCAGTTGCAATAAACCTGCTATAATATTCTTTGTCTCTTGTCAACAAGGGAAAAATGTAAAAACTTAGGTGGCATTTGTGCCTGAGCTAGATCCTACTATTTCGGCTGGCATTTCCATATGTCTAAACCATATCCTCTATGTCCATCATTTTGCCATCCTAAAAAGAATAAATTAGGTCTTGAATCAGTGTTGACTATTCTTTCATTATACTAACAGTGAAATGTTTAAGTCACGTTAGAAACATTAGGCCTACAGCTTCTGTTTCATTTTATATCTAGTGATTATTTTCAAGTACAGCCAAAATATCCAGATGGATTGTCAACTCTTTGTTCCATTACACAGATGTCTTGTGTAGACATCTATATATATCTACAAAACAGCTGGATAACTGACTGAAGACTGTTTATTCATCTTAATTTACCAGCTTTTGTTAGACACTCTATCTAAATACAGAACTTGATTTATGGTTGTAAAAATTACACAGTAGTTGAAAGGATATATGCAGAGAAGTTTTTCTGCCAATTCAGTGGAAGATAAATACCATCGGTGCATCAGTAGAACTATTCTTGGCAAATAACTATTGTTCAGCTCTCCATTGTCATCTGTTAAAAAATAAAATAAAGTGAGGGTTGAGGAGACAACAGTACTACTCTTCTCTTTTTCTAATATCAGTAGAAAAACATTAGTATCAAAAATGGCTCATAGACCCAATTATTGTTTGGGTCTTCCTTTCAAGTTAAACGAATAGGTAGGTCTCACCCTCCCTCTGGTGTTAGAGCACCAGATTTAGCAAACAGAAATACAGGACACTTAGTTAATCTCAATTAAGGTAAACCACAAATAATTTTTTTAGCATAAGTATATCCCATGCATTGTTTAGGACTTACTTACACTAAAAATGTATCTTACCTGAAATTCAAATTTAACTGATCATCTGTATTTTATCTGGCCACCCTACTCTGGTCTAACACTTCCTATAACAATCAATAAAAAAAAATTAAAAGACAACCCCTTTGTGATTCTATTTGTGCAAAGAATATTCTGAAATGCTGAGGTAAATACATAAACAACATAAAAAGCATGTAGCTTAGTAGGAGGTACAAGACATATACGCGAATATAGAATGCAGCAGATTGCGCTACCCATGCTTGTCTGAGACAAAAGACCAAGGAACGATCACAGCCCCATATACCCCGTACCATAAGTCACAAAGGGCTGTGGGAGGAAGCAATCCTCACTGCTGACAGTGGGGATTAGGAATGGTAATATGAACACCTGACATGGCATCTGAGATGGGCCCTGAAGCACAACTTTATTGAAGGAGTGTAATAAAGATGCAGACATAGAAAAATGCAGGGATCTTCCAGAAACATTAAGTGTACCGTGTGACTGGCATATTAGCTGTGGGAAGTAAAAGGAAGAAAATGCAGAGAGGGCAGTGATACTGGGGGAGACATATTGGGGTCAATCAAAAAGGACTTAAATACCAGAGATAGAGACTGAATTCTGTTCCATGGCAACACTTGTATGTGAAAAGGGGAACGTGATAGTATCAAGATATATAAAGGGAGAAAAGCTCATACCAAACATCTCAATGCAAGTGCTCAGCAGTTCGTCTAATGTTGCTGCTTTTCCAAGTCCACTTGACCCCATGGTTATAAAGCCGTTGTCAAAAAACTAGATACATTTTCAGCAACAGACAGACCATCTCCATAATCATGTAACTTGGTAATGTTTGTGCTAGTACTGGTTTCTGTCCTTAGTTGTACTTCAAGACTCTAAAGAAACAAGAAAAGAAAGTTATTAGACTAGAGTGCAGACCTTGTTCTAGCATTACTTTCCTACCTAAAAAGATAACGACTTCCACTGACTGTATGTTTCGACAAGAAAAGTATCAGAGTGACAGAGATAATCAACCACCATGATGGCAAAATGCCTGCTAACCTGTTCCTTCGCATGCAGGTGCCCCAAGACCACAGAAATGTTCTGTTAGATATCAGCCCATTTTGCAGCTGATATTTTCTTGATACGTTATCTCAATTTTCTTCATATTCTTTTTTTTTTTTTTAAGTTTTCATTTACTTTGAGAGAGAGATGGTGTGAGCGAGTAGGGAAGGGGCAGAGAGAGAGGGAGAGAGAGAATCCCAACCAGGAACCATGCCATCAACACAGAGCCTGATGCGGGGCTTGAATTAAACCATAAAAGATGATCTGAGCTGAAACCAAGAGTCAGACACTTAACTGACTGAGCCACCCAGATGCCCCAACTTTCTTCATATTCTTAAGTGATAAGAAAGACATTCAAGAATATTATAAGTGTTATTGTTTTAATATTATTACAAGTATATAGGAGGTAGATTTTTTAAAATGTTTATTTTATTTTGAGAGAAAGAGAGAGAGAAAGAGAGCGAGAGCATATGCACGAGTGGGGGAGGGGCACAGAAAGAGGAAGAGAGAAAATCCCAAGCAAGATCTGAGCCGTAAGCAGAGTCTGATGCAGGGCTCGATGTTACAAACTGTGAGATCAGGACCTGAGCCGAAATCAAGAGTCAGACGCTTAACTAACTGAGGCACCCAGGCACCTCGAAGGAAGTAAATTGTGAAGTACAAATATATTTGAGCATTGTCCTCAATGATCATATAAACATTCAATGATTGATTTAAAACATCTTATTTGCCTGATTTCTCTAATAGTAACATTAGTGCTAATAGGAGTAGTAATAAAAGCATTAACAATAATCTATTGAACATCCACATTATATACCAAGCACCATACCAAACACTTTATAGATATTATCCAACTTGACCTTCATAATAATACTGTTACGACCAACACAACAATATTTATAACAATTCTTCATAACAACAGTAATTATTATTCCCAGTTTATAGATGAGGTCATGGGATTGGCAGAGATTCAGCAACTGGTCTAAAACTACACAATTATTAAGGCCTAGAAGCTACTCCCTTAAAAAATAAAGCTTTTAGTTTCCTTTTTCCCCTTTCATTGCTCTCCCAAGTACAGGTACCATACACTGTCATGATTTTGTCCCCTAATCCAGTATGAGGAATATCATTCCTCCACACCATATCAGAAAGATGGCATAGCCAAAGGATCTGTCACATAGGGAGAAAAAACGTAGGGATGACAGCTTTCTCATCTTGCATCACTGTCATAGAGAAAATGGGATCGGAAACCACCACTTAGAGTTCCTTATACTGAAAGCATTGCTGTTGAAGGCACCATCATTTTATTTTCGAGTCCTTGATGCCGGCTCCATGTAGGACTTAGAGAAGGTGAAGGGTCATCATGATGTAAGACAGTTATCCACTTTGGGCAGTTTAATAGGTAAATGTGGCCACTGAGAATTAATCTCTTAAACTGTTTGAAGTCAGTGTTTTTTCTACTTTCAAAATGTATTTATTCGACTGGTCATCATCAAGCACCTGACAAATGACAGGCACTGGGCTAAGCAATGAGGTTGCTAAGACGAACAAATCATCATCCCATTCCTGCCTTCAGTAGGCTCAAAGTCAACTTCAGAAAGCACACGTGAATAATGAATAGGAAAAAAAAAAAAAAGAGCAAATGCCCATGTGTATGATTGTGTTAGTTCAATGGGACCACCAAAGAGTGACATTTGAGTGGGTCTGTGCACTACACATAGAACTCCAAAGAAAAATTTTTACTGTGTATTATTTCTGTGTAAAAACCATATTCTTGTGTTGATGGTGCCACACTTAGAGCCTAAAAATAGGATTATTTCACTTGTGCCGCAAAAATAACAGAAACACTGGATCAATGCTCTCCCACTTCTGCTGCTCAAATGATTTGTGAAAGGGAAATAAAGATGTCTGGAAGCAATTCCTTTAAATCTCTTAACCAAGTTACCGTATTGGGGAGGCCTCTCCTGACCACCCTATTTAAAATAACAAGTCCTCTCTCCCCACACCCACCTCCCACTTGGCATGCCCTACCTCACTTCCCAGATTTATTTTTCTTCATAACACTATCCCCATCTGATATACTATATATTTTACTTGTTTATTTGTTTTTAAATCTTTCTAATACTATAAACATAAGCTCTATGAATGTAGGATTTTTGTGTTTGTTCTCTGGTGTACTCCCCAACTCCTAAGATTTTATCTCTTACAGAGAAGATACTAAAAAAATCATCCAATGAAGTAATGAATGAGTGGATGGATGGATGAAGAAATGAATAAAATAAAAATTGTAAAAAAGTTTATCTTTGAATGTGTATCTACTTGTATGAATATGTACTATAATATTTTTAGTTTGTTTTAGTACTTTAAATCAGCTTTTAGTAAACATCCTGGGACAGAGGTTCCTGTCAGCTTTCAAGACTTAATAGGATCTGTCTGTATTCATAACAACAACTTGGTACCTCTTCCAGGACATTTTGGGGGCAACATTTCTCTTATTTCCCTAATGTAAATTCTGTCAACACAATTAAAAGTCAAGATTGAACAATTGATAAAATTACCTTCGTACATATATAAACACTTTTTATTTTGTGAACTCTAGTTATTGAATGATAAATATATTGCTTAGAACCAAATGGCCTAGATTAACTAGTTTTTCAGGTAAAATCTAAAATTAGCTTATCTACTTTTTAAAAATTTTTTTTATGTTTATATATTTTTGAGAGAGAGAGCGTGAGTGGTGGAGGGGCAGAGAGAAAGAGGGAGACTCAGAATCAGAAACAGGCTCCAGGCTCCAAGCTGTCAGCACAGAGTCCAGTGCGGCGCTCAAACTCACAAACTGCAAGATCATGACCTCAGCTGAAGTCAGATGCCTACCTAACCCACTGAGCCACCCAGGCGCCCCTATTCAGCTGATCTACTTGAGGAAGCTATTACCCTTCCATAAGGGGTTAGAAAGAAAGAATGTGGTACCAAAGACCTGTCACCATGTTTGGGATTATATTTGTGATCTGCAAGGAAGCCAGCACATGAGAGCCAGGCAAGCCAGGCTCCCTAGTTACAATCTGTTTCTGCAATCAGTAGATGTGTCTGTGTCCCCGCTTAGCATTCTGTCACCTGCACATGCACCTGAGATCTCCTTTCATATGTGTGGCTATTATTGTGTAAGCAACTGCTTTTTCAAAAGTAAAGTTTCTTTATTATAAAAGAGACAAATATTCATCATTTTAAAAAGAAAGGGAAGGAAAAAAGAAAGAAAAAATTTGCCTACAATATCATCATCCGAAGATAATTCTTGTTAATATCATAACAAGTTTCTCTTAGTTTTTCTAGACATATTTATTTTGGCAAGTTTCGTATGTAATCTACAATAGTTTAAATAAATACTTACCTACTGGTTTCACACAGATAGACATCCAGGTCTGCAAGAATGTTAAGTGCAGTTGTCGTTATTGGAGAATGTACTGCGGATGCAGTCTGCAGAACTGGTTTACCCAACTTGAATAATAAGTACTTTGCAGAACCTGATAAAAGAACATAAAGAAATCCCCAGACAGAGTTAAATAATAGGAATCCCAAAGAACCCACATTGTGTTAAAGCACTTCCAAAACCTTTGAATTATAGGTGGTTTTTGAGATTTTGTCCATCTCAAAGTCAATTGAAAAAGAAAAATATTGAAAATAGTTACTTGGTGACATGGTGTTTTTTAAATCAAGTATTTTTTTTAAAAAAAATTCAGCCTATTAAAGTCCTGTAAATGTGGCAAAAAACAAAATTTATGCATATAGTATAAAATACTATTTTAGTCCAAACACACTTCTGTCATTGGAGTACTCATTAAGAATTTCCAAACACTGACCTCGGAATGTTAGTAAATCTCTAAAACAGTTTGTTGTGGTGATCATCAAACTCTGACTCTAAATCATTCCTGACTGTCTCAGTGAGAATGTCAATGTTATTTTAATCCAGGTTGTTTAGTCTCCCAATGGTTTGGGACTTACTTTAGTGTTGATAGGTGCTCTCTGGAGCAATGAAAATTATTGCTCCCCAGCATACATATTTTCTCACAAGTTTGAAAAGGACACAATAAAACCAAAATTTCCCCAGGGCTTGAATTGCTTCTATGAGAAAAGTTCTCACTTCAAAAGGGCAATAGAGTTCTGTTGGATGTGATTCCAAAGGCCATGATGTGTGCATGCAGCAAAAAAGCTATCATTTACATGAAAGCTTCTATCTTCAAAAAATCCTTGTGAGGTTGCCTAGGACAATAAGAATTATACTCCCAATTTTAGAAATAGTAAAAAGGAGCCAACTCCGTGCAGCTAGCCATTAACAGACATAAATTAGCACCTCAGCCTCTTGACTTAGAACCTTTAGAGTCTTTAAAAAATGGATTTCAATATTAGATAAGCAAATGTGAGGGTGTTTTACTTACCTCTGGGTAAAATGCCAATATTGATGCTTACTTTACTGGATTGTTGAAGGAGTTACAGAAGTAATATAAAACACACCCACCATATGACCTGTAAAACACTGGGTGCTCAGGGAAAGTGTTTCCCTTCGCCCACACTACCTCTTCCCTTCCAATACATAAAGGTCTTTTTTTAAAAAAAAAACAAAACACTTTCTTTTTTAACTTTTTTTAAATGGTCATTTTAGTTTTGATAGAGAGAGACAGAGCATGAGCAAGAGAGGGGGCAAACACAGAATCCGAAGCAGGCCCCAGGCTCCGAGCTGTCAGCATAGAGCCCGGACCCAACGTGGGGCTCGAACTCACAAACTGTGAGATTATGACCTGAGCTGAGGTCAGATGCTTAACTGACTGAGCCACCCAGGCACCCCCATAAAGATCTTTAAGTTGAGGACTTAAATGAAGTACAGGACCAATATGATGGAAATGACAAGGATAAGAGACGTTAAGTTAGAGAAGAAAAAAGGAAACAGGAGAAAAAAAAACATTGTGACACTAGAGCTTCTAGGAGTGGGGAAGGTGGTCTCATCAGCAATGGAATTCCATTCCCGAAAGTTCTCGAGCCAAAGTAAAGTAATGACTGTCAGAGATGTTGTAGGCTTAATTCCCAGGTGTCTAGGAAGTATGCCAAAATGACAGCAAAAGTTCCTCCTGGCCCTAGGTTTGCAGGATTTATAAGGTGAAATATTATATCTAGTAAAAATTCAACAAATAGTTTTGAAATGATGTTGGCCATGTTAGAACTTCCAAAGATAGTCTTGTCTATAGCATTATATCTATTACAATAAAAAACTAAAACAAAAAAAAAACAAAAAAAACACAAAAAACCCTTAAAGACTCTTCCCTCCTAATGGCAGATACTGTCTTTATATACAAATGACCACAAATATGTCTTGGCTTTTATAAGACCTTCATATGTAAATAAGGGGGTTTCTCTAAATTCCTAAAACCTCAGTGAAAATGAGTGGTAATTATTACAAATCTTTAAATGTTAAGGATTAACAACTAACTAACTGTAGTGTTCAATTCTGGCCACGTTCAAGCTGAATCTCCCTTTCTTTCATAGACACAAGATTCAAAAGGTGCTGTGATTATATTCTCTGAGACTTCATAAGAGAATCAAGACTATTAAGTTCAGTAAGAGAAATGGAACAAAACCCTGAAAAATAATGAATTTATTTGACAGATATTTACAGGGGATTTATTAGACACCAGATACTGGGTAAGGTACTGGACTGACTAGTAGACAAGATTACGGGCAAGCAGAGATAAGGATAAATGGATGAGCAAGTTAGACATAATTCTTATCTTACACTCTAGCAAAGAATTAAACAAGTAATTACAATAAAGTATCCCATGAAGGGGACGAGCACTACTTAAGTACGTGAGTCAAAGGAGTTTTAGCTAGGCAAAGAGTGGATGGGAATATTGCAATTATGAAAAAATGAAAGACATTTACACTGACTGAAGTATTGAATAGGGCAAGACATGAGACTAAAAAGTCCATAGGAGTAACTCATGAACAGTATTGTAAGTTATATGAAAGAGTATGAGCTTTGTCTGAAAGGCAATATGAAACCACTATTTCAAAGATGAATAAGAGAGTGGTGTGATCCTATATAGATTTAAAAAAAATTTTTTTAAGGTTTATTTATTTTTGAGAAAGAGATGATAGGGAGAGAGAGAGAGAGCAGTCTCCAGGTTCTGAGATGTCAGCACAGAGCCCAAATTTGGGCTGGAACCCACAAACCGTGAGATCATGACCTGAGCTGAAGTCGGACACTCAACTGACTGAGCCACCCAGGCGCCCCTAGATTTTTTAAAGGTCTCTTCAGCTGCAGTATGGAAAAGAGATTAGTAGAGGCCATGATGATATGGAAACCAGTTAGTAGTCAATTATAACCATCCATGCAAGAGATGATTGTTATCTAAACCAGTGTGCGGCAACAGAGACGGAGAAGGGTGGTTGGTTACAGAATATAATTTGAAGATAGCCACAACAAGATTTGCTGATTCAGTGGCTTTGGGGAATGAGCACAAAGGAGGAATCAGGGATAATTCCCAGGTTTCTAGCTAAACATTTGGTGGGGTTATGGAGCCATTCCCTTGAGAATGAGAAACCGAGGGGAAGGGAAAGGAGTAGGAAGTTCATGGTGAACAAATGATGAGTTCACCTTTAGATGTGTTGAGTTAGAGCTGAGACGTCCAAAAGGAAATGTTCTACCCATTACAGACTTCTGATTTGACATGTGAGCATATTTAAGTACTAAGAATCAGTTGGAAAGGAAAACTTAAGGAAGAGGAGAAAAAGAATTTAACCTACATAACAAGGATCCCAAGAGGACAGAAGTGATGGAGCCATGCATAGGTGGAGGGATTCACCTTGAGTAATGTAGCAGGTCAGCTTTTTCACTGTAACAGTAGGAAAGAAGGGAAAATGGGTAGAGATATAGGTAGATTTGTCCTTCTGATAGCAGGAAACCAAGGAAGTTTCTATCTAATCCCTTCTATTTACTCTAAAAAGCAGGAAACAAGGTCATCTGCTCGAAGGTCTGAGGTTTATCAAGATGAAAAAATATGCAACAGATGTTGTAAAGCACAGAAGAAAGAAACCAGAATAACTGGGCTATTTCCAAGTATTTCCATTGAGAAGGCTGATGTTTCTCTTCTGGAGTTTGTTTTGAATGTTCAGTGTTCCTCGTTCCGTGTGTGACATCATTCGTGCTACATTTCTGAAATTATTTAACTTTTCTGGAACAACTTATATGGCAAGTGTCTTCTTTATGGAGCAGACAATTCTGAGTTAATGCTATTATAGTCCAGTCACATGTGGTTTCCATAACTCAGAACTAAAGCATGGCTGGCATTTGTTAAGTAGTTTCCACACAGGGGCATACATCCCTCCTCTCATTTTACCTAGCTTTGCTTCAAATGTGAAGAAGAAGACAGATACTACTGGAGGTGAAATAATAAATAAATCATTGGTCTCTCACCCTTTGACTTGATCCAGGATACTGCATTCTGGGCAACTACAGCCTCAGCCACCATTCCAATGTCCTTTACCTTCTCAGAGGGATTTCTATATCTCTGCCCCACCATGTACACACACCAATGCCCTCATCTGTTATCTTTAAAAAGGTCATTAAGTAACAAGATCATTACTGTTTCTTCTCAGTTCACTCATATTTGGCATCCTTTGTTTATTTCTGCATTGGTTTTCTTTTAACTTTAATTTCCCTTCTCATTGTTTTCAACATGACCTCTCAGCTCTTTGAATTTCTCTTTCTACCTTATTTCCTCCAATCAATTACTCTTTCTCATCATACTCTGTCACAATCTCACTGTCATCACTGTCAAAGTTGATTCTATCACAAACCAACCCAATAGTATGTACTAAGGAAATGAGCCCAGTGCTCACAGCAAAGTTACAACATTTTAAATGGGTCGTCATGATGACCAAGAGAATAAAGTATCCCACATTTACAGATAGTGGAGAAATAACCCCAAAGGTTATTTAACGATGACATGCGGAGTGAGTTGTTTTCCTCAACTCTAAAAGTAATTTTTTTTCATTCTTGCCTTTGATGGATTTACCTAACATGATAATGAGGTTTTCCTGGGTTTTAAATTGTTTTTGTTGTTGTTTGTTTTTTCTCTTGCAAAGAGCTTTTTCGAAATCAATAGGGCATTAATAATCAATGTTGTTGTGGGGCACCTGGGTGGCTCAGTCGGTTGAGTGTCCAACTTAGGCTCAGGTCATGATCTCACGGTTCGTGGGTTCCAGCCCTGTGTCCGGCTCTGTGCTGACAGCTCAGAGCCTGGAGCCTGCTTCAGATTCTGTGTTTCCCTCTCTCTGTTCCTCCCCCACTCCTGCTCTGTCTCTCAAAATAAATGAAAATGTTAAATTAAAAAAATAAATTAATAATCAATGTTGTGGATTTTAGAAAACAAAGTAATAATAGTTTCTTCAAATACTACTTGTTGGTGGCATGTAATATGATACACATAATGTTGGGAAAATTACCTATATTATCATTAAATCTTATAACAAAATATTTTGTTAAAGCAAAATGTCATTCTCCCCATTTCATAGATGAAGAAATTGAGGTCCAGAAAGGTTAAATTACTTGTCCGTGCCATGTTACTAGTTAAGTGACAAAGCCAGGTCTGTCTGACTCTGAAATTTTATATTTTTTCTACTACCCACACAAATTTTAGTTGTTGTTAAGGTTTGCCTATTAAATCAATTTCTAGGCATTGCCTAGAACAAATGCGTACTATGTCCTCTGCTTAGCTTCTAAGCATTTGATCACTGGCTCTATTGTCTGAGGATGAATGACCATCATTATTACAGCATCTTGGCAATTCAGGGACTCGCTGGTACCAAATTCTGAACGGAAGTCAATAACCAGCTCAGAGCTCATTCCACAAGGCCCCCTTGTAGTTCCGGTTAACAATTAAGTAATAACGTGAAGCCGCATTTTATTTATTTTTTCTCAGTTACTGGCAAGAAAACGAAAAGAAACGAAGGAACTATTGGCAATCAAACGAACATATTTACAGCTGTTTGACGGGAGTTAAATGAGAAATGAGAATCTTGAAGAAGCTCTAGCAATAAATACGAAATTCCAAAGTCCAACCAAGCAGGTATTTCCCTAGCATTTGGCTGAAGCTGAACACAGAAGAGAACTGATAAATACGCATATTCGACATTTGCAATCAGATGGTTTCCAGATGAACACGTTCAACTCCGTGGAAAGGTTATGACCTACCGCGGCAACTCTAATGTTCAAATTGTAAATAATATCCCAAAAGAAGATTCAGAACTAGAAAATGTTTAGCCAACACTTTAAAATTTTAAACTTTGGGAAAACAGCTTTTGTGAAGATCAAGGTTTTCTCCTCAAGAGACCAGCGTTTATATCCATAAGAATCTCATCTGTGGCACCAAAGCTCTGGAAGGACCTGGTTCCAAATCAATACCCTCAAATAAAGTCACCATCCCTTACCCTTTGACTGTTCATTTACTCCAGAGTAAGACTGATGATGATGATGTTGTGGAGGAGAAGGAGGAAGTCATTGTTTTGAATGCAATCTGGGTCGTCATTGTGTTGAGTGCTTTACCCACTGAACTGTGGGAGGCCAGTATTCTCCCCAGTAATCCAGCAATAAATAAAACACAGCTAAACATTGTTCCTTAATTGTTACCAAAATCATTACCAAAAAAAGTCCAGGTGGGGTGAGCTCTGAGCTGGTTCAGTACTTGGTACCAGAACTAACAGGCTCATGCCTGTGTGTCCACCAGGAGCAGGAAGAGATTTTCAGTAATTGGCATGATTAAATAAAACTCTTAGGGAACCAGCCACTGGGCCTGGATGACAATCTCAGGGGTTAGCATCTACACAAAGGAGAATGAAGGTACTACACAGAAAGCCTCTAAGAAGCAAAAGAATGTGAATGGAAGGCACAGCCAGCAGTATAATGTGTTTCACAGGAATACAGCAAGAAACACCAATATACTGGAAGACTGACTTCAAAAGTATGTCCATTCTTACAGAAAGGCATTTGTTTGGTTGAGCAAAAAATGGGCCAGTGATTAAATATCTGTTAAACATTAAGCACTATAATATGGGCTGGAGGTCTAAAGAGCCCTTTTTTTTTTTTTTAAGTTTGTTCGTTTTTGAGAGAGAGAGAGAGAAAGAGAGAGAAAGAGATGGGGGGGGGGCAGAGAGATAAAGGAAGACACAGAATCTGAAGCAGGCTCCAGACTGTGAGCTGTCAGCACAGAACCCAACCCGGAGCTGGACCTCACAAACCACGAGATGATGACCTGAGCCAAAGATGCTTAACCGACTGAGCCAGCCAGGCTCCCCTAAAGAGCCCATTTAAAGGGCCTACATCCCCTGCAGGAAACAGATTACAAACTTTTGTTGTTGTTGTTATCTGTTTTTTTTTTAATTTTTTTAAGTTTTTATTTATCTTTGAGAGAGAGACAGAGAGAGCAGGGGAGGGGCAGAGAGAGAGGGACAAAGAGAGAATTCCAAGCAGGCTCCATGCTGTCAGCACAGAGTCAGATGTGGGGCTCAAACTCACAAACCGTGAGATCACGACCTGAGCCAAAACCAAGAGTTGGATGCTTCACTGACTGAGCCACCCAGGCGCCCCTATTTGTTTGTTTTTAGAGAGAGCATGAGCAGGAGAAAGGGGCAGAGGGAGAAAGAGAGAAAGAAAGAGAGAGAAGATTAAGCAGGCTCCACGCTGAGTGTGGAGCCTGACACAGAACTTTATCCCACAACCCTGGGATCATGACCTGAGCCAAAATCAAGAGTCCAACACTTAACCCACTGAGATACCCAGGTGTTGCATAAACTGGTTATTATAAAACAAGGATCGCATTACATCAGGTGTCAGAGAAACATGCCCAGGCATGTGGGAATCAAATTTAACCAAGGAGATCTGGGAAGGCTTCCTGAACAAGGAGACTTCTGGGAGTATTAAGTTTTATGGGTCACAAAACTAGAACAGAATATACTAGCTAAATTCAGTGGTATCAGACAACAGAGTAAGTAGCCAGAAATAGCTGAACTTGATTCCAGAATTGGGCAGGACATTGATATCATCAAGATCTGTTAATCAAGAAATCAACCCTCAGGGCACCTGGGTGGCTTAGTCAGAGCTTCTGACTCTTGGTTTCGGCTTGGGGCATGATCTCACAGTTCATGAGTTCAAGCCCCACATCAGGCTCTGTGCTGATAGTGCAGAGCCTGCTTGGGATTCTCTCTCCCCCTCTCTCTCTGCCTGTACCCCATTTGTGTGCTCGCTCTCTCTCTCAGAATAAATAAAGAAAAAAAAAAGGAAAGAAACTTTCCTTCACAGAAAACACATACATATACAAGACAATACTTAGAACAAGACGTGATGACAGTACAATGATTGGGGTCAGGTAAGGATGCACTGAGTTCTGAACTGTCAGTGGAGTTTTCAGAGAGCATAACTAAATGGATACACTATAGTTGTTGTACATGAAGGCTGTACAATGCTGCTTTATTAGTAGTCTTAATAATTTTATTATCCAATTTTACAGTGGACAGTGATACGCTTTAAAAACTAAATTTCTTACACTATTCTAATGCTAACTTTTGCACACATATGCAGACCCACTTGAAGAGATAATATTAATTTCTCCTTTGTAAGTGAAACTGTGCTATGTTATCATCTAAATGAAAACATTTTACTCCTGTTTAGAAACCGGTATGTTCATAGCACTCTTTCGTGGGATGGTCAAGTCTCAGTTTACAATTACTTCTGAATTAGAGGTAGACCTTTTATTGAAACCAGTTAAAAGTGTAGGAACAGAAAAAATTTTTAAAATTAATTCTGCACCTTCCATTAAACATATATAGCCAGAAGGCCATAATTAGAAGGCTCCACTTAATGACTTTGTCATTTTCTGTGATTTCAGGTGTTTCTCCTACAGCAAATGTTTCTTCCTTTCTCTAAAAAGAAAACAAATCTCAAGAGGTAGTGATACCTCTCTTCTTCTCATTTGAGGGCATTAACTAATTTCACCTCACTCTTGAAAAGAAATCACTGTGCATACCAACAAAAGAGAAAATATTAGTGACTAACAAATGTCGGTGGTGTCTGAGTTCCCATTTAACTTCTCGAAGGCTTGCTTGCATCATCCCTAA
This sequence comes from Paguma larvata, assembly GCA_030068075.1. Lineage (NCBI taxonomy): Eukaryota > Metazoa > Chordata > Mammalia > Carnivora > Viverridae > Paguma > Paguma larvata. Next base: position 26,303,018 of record CM057836.1, on the reverse strand, counting down.
AATGAGAGAAACAATAGTACTCTGCCTTCCTCATCAGAACAAAATAAACCCACTTTAAAAAAGGCTTGAAGAGCATAAAACACTATGAAAAAAAAAAGGAAGTCCTAAAATTACGAAATGTTCCTAACTATATTTGTAAAGTGATTTTTGGAATTTAGACTGTATTTCCCTATGAAAACAACATTATAAGTGGATTGATAGTACATGACAGCCGTGATTGTATAGTGGTTAGTACTCTGTGTTGTGATAGTACATTACATACCGAAGATAAGGACTGAAAATAACTTTTAGAATTCTCACAGAGTTTAGAAGTTGATAGGACTAGTTTGTGAATATACCAAATTACCCTTTGAAAGTCATGTAACTCTTAGAAACATGAATCAGATGGGTATTTTTCTCTTATTAGTGGATCTAGAGAGGCACAGGAAGAGGGAAAAAAGACAGAGGAAGATAGTTTTTCACAAATTCACTATTAAAGAGTCGGAGGAGGCAAAGGACTGGAAACAAGGATTTGTTGATACTTATAAAAAGGGAGAATTAGTGAACTGGAGCTAAAATACTAGCAGTTTAAGTAAATATGAGGTATCTCTCCTGACCAAAAACAGAAACAAACAAAACACGCCAGCTCACTACTGGCCGCCTCTCCTATCTCTCTCATCCTTCACAACCAAGTAGAACTTGCTGGCTTGATTCCATCCCCTCTTCAGAACACCCAAACCAAACCGTCCAGTTCTCTCTTCACTCCCCACTCCCATACTTCACCAAAACTGCTCTGGCAGAAGACACCATATTTATTTATGCTAAAGCTCAGCAGTCTTGTGTTACTTCTTGACCACACTCCCCCTGAAATTCTTCCCTTGGTTGGTTTTCCTGGTAACTTCTCTTCCTGGTTTTACTCCTGTGCCTCTGGTCACACCTCAGTCACATAGTGATCAGGTCCCAGTTCTGGCACTTAATAGGGGGTGACTTTGAGAAAGTTTTACTTAGCTTGTGGATAGGTTTGCATACCTTACCATCGCACATTGCTAGTGGAGATATGAAATGATAAGACTTTGGAAAATGCTTTGGCAGTTCCTCAAAAACTTAAATATAGAGTTACCGTATGATTCAGCAAACTCATTCCTAGGTGTATACCTGAGAGAATTGAAAACTTATGTCCAGAGGCGCCTGGGTGGCTCAGTCGTTAAGCATCTGACTTGTGATTTAGGCTCAGGTCGTGATGTCACGGTTTGTGAGATAGAGACCCGCATCCACCTCTGCACTGACAGCACAAAGCCTGCTTGGGATTCTCTTTCTTTTTCCACTCCTCCCCCTGCTAGCATGGGTGTGGTCTCTCTCTCTATCTCTCTCTCATTTTCTCTTACAAAATAAATAAATAAACATTAAAAAAAAAAAAAGAAAACTATGTCCACACAAAAACCTGTACACAAATGTTCAGCAAATACTAATCATAGTAGCCCAAAAGTTGAAACAACCCAATGCCTACGAACGGCTAAATAGACCAACAAAATGAAGTGCATCTATTTGATGGAATTTTACTCAGCCACACAAAGGAATAAAATACTGATACATGCCGCTATATGGATATACCTTGAAAACGTGATGCCACATGAAAAAAGCCAGAACCACCCCCTGCCAAAAAAAAAGCCAGACCACAAAACAAGCTGTATATTGTATAACCCGATTGAGATGAAATGGCAGAATAGGCAAATGCATAGAGACAGAAAGTCAATTAAGGCTTCCAGGGGCTAAGGGAAGGGAGGCATAAAGAGCAACTATAATGAGTTCAGGGTTTCTCTTTGGGGTGATGAAAATGCTCTGAAGTTTGATAATGGTGGTTGTTTTCTAACCTTGTGAATATATGAAAAATCGTGAAACGCTACAATAAAAAAGATAGATTCTAATAGTATATGAATTCTATTTCAATTGTAATTTATTAATTAATTAAAAAGTCTGCCCTCTTCACCCTCCTACTAAACTGTTTTATTTCCTTTCTTGATGTAGGTCTCCATCTGCCTCAGTCTTCCATGCTGGACACGGGGGACTCATCCTGGATTTCCCAGCTCCTCCCTTCCCCCTCCCTCCACAGGCAGGTCTGATCGTCTACCTCCCAAATGCTTCTCATCTGCTTCTGCCCCTGTTCCTCTCCACGTCCACTCCTGGGTTCAGGCTGGCATTATCTTTCCCCTGCTCCACTGCAGTGCGCACTGTTGAGACTTTTCTAGACTGACTCTCGATTCTTCTAGAATGTTATACTACATAAAATGAACTTCTCTTCTATGTGCTATGGAATGAGTGCTTGTATCCCCGCTTGAATTCATATGTTGAAACCCTAATTCCCAGTGTGATGGTATTTGGAGATGGGGCCTTTGGGAGATAATCGGGTCATGAAAATGGCTTATTGTTTAAGCCACCCAGTCCAGGGTATTTTTGTTATAGCAGCCTGCGCTGACCAGGACATCATGCTTTTGCACATATTGTTTCTTTTTTAGAATGTTTCCCTTCCCCTCAATAAGTCTGTTTGGCAATCACACACTCACTTCTTAAATGCCTATTTGAATTCTTTTTCTCCCTCCCAGCTCATCCAGCCAGACTTTGGCACTCAGCTTACTGACTTCCTTTAGGCTTTGTATGATTTGTTACCAAGTGGTTCTGTCTCCCCAGTAGTGTTTTTTGTCCTTATAGCTCTCAACCCAGAAGTGTGTCTGATATCTGTTTATGGTTACCTTTCTCTACCCTCTTCTTCTTCCAATATGATCTGCAAACTTCAGATTTCTTTTCCACTGTTTTTCTCTAATCTTATTTTTGTCTTGAATTTTTTCTTTTAATCGATGAATTTACTCCTTTTATATTAACATGCTCGTGATGGAATTTCGAGACATTCCAGATTTTTTATTAGATTTACGTTACAGAAAATAAAAATACACTGAAAACCTCTTCCAGTCATTTTATCATTTATTTAATAAACACATATTTCTGTGCCAGACACTGTGATTAACACCATGGCAGAAGTACAAGACTATATCAGGTACAGATTGTGATCTCAGAGGCCTTAGAATCTAAACAGGGGGGGCACACAATGAACAGAAATTACGATACAGGGCATTATGCAAGAGTCACAAGAGAAGTAAAAACTTCTGACTCATAGAATTGAGTTGTGCCTTAAAGCATGAGTGGGGCTGCACTGAGTGGAGAAAAGGAGAAACTGTATGCAAAGAAAATGACACTGACAAAAGTAGAGAGACAAGGCGAGAGAGGCAGGAATACTAACAGAATGGGGAGCTCTTAAAACTGGATTTAAAGTACACGTGTTCATTCTTTCATTCTGTCAACACTGAGAGGGGGAGAAAGGGACTGTTGTGTTCTAAGGATCACAAAAAAAAAAGCCACTATGAAGGTCTATGTGATATAATCCAGTGCAGCCTTTTTCTGGGTCCGTGCAGGCTTTATGTGTTTTAGTCATTTAATGAGTTCTGAGTACGGCTTGACTGATGGTTACGAGACTGAACTCTAGAGCCAAACCACTGACACAGTTTGACTCTTGTGCTTTCTAGTCTGTGGCCTTGGGCAAATCAGGTAAGCTTTACCATGCCTCTGTACCTTTATCTATATAGTTGGACAGTAATACTATCTATGTTGTAGGGTTGTTATAAGAAGTAAATGAGTTAATACAGGTTAAGTGTGGATTCACTGAAACATAGTACTTTCTCAGTAAGTGTTGGCTACTATGATTTTTTCCCTAAATGACCAAAAAGTGCCCTCTAACTATGGAATAAAATATTCCTATCTATATCATTTCTCTCAAAGTTATAAGCCACATATATTTTATATACCTATACTCATTTGGCAAAAGAAAGGAAGGAATGAGAGAGAGAGAAAAGCAAATGAGGGGAAAAGGCAGCATAGGCTGGAAATCTGAATTATGAAATGAGAACTAGTTTAAATCCCATTTCTACTAATTGTACCTTAGTCCCATATTTTCTTAAAGATTCCATAATCAGTGGAGCGCCAGGGTGGCTCAGTTGTTAAGTATCTGCTCCGCTCTAGATTTCAGCTCAGGCTGTGATCTTACGGCTTCGTGAGTTCGAGCCCTATGGGGCTCTGTGCGCTGAGTGCGCGGAGCCTGTGTGGTATTGTCCCTGATCTCCCTCGCTCTCTGCCCCTCCCCACTCATGCTCTGTCTCTCTCAAAATAATTAAACTTAAAAAAAATTCCATAATCAGCTTCTTACTATGTATTATTCATTATTTTGGTAGGATAAGGTAGCTGCCTCGAGACATACAACCCAACCTATTCGTATTGACCTATTTATATTTTTATCTATCAGTTATAATCTATTTTTTAAAGAAATATCTATCAAGCATATAAGAAAGGTCCTTACAGGCTACACAGACACATACGTGTCACCACAGAAGTTAAGGTTGATACATATAGAAGTCCCAGGGGTATTTCATATATAGCAAAGAGTCATGAATAGGACCCAAGTCTTGACACTGAACTCGTTCTTCTCCAGAATGGGAATAAATGCATATCAGGTTAATCAAAACCCATAAAAACAGTTCTTGAGATTAGATATAACACAAAAACATTTCCACCCACAGTTCTGCTGATGGATCTACCAGTCACAATAAGGATGTTGAAGAGTTGAAATAGTAAGTGAAACTGAGCCAGGCACTAAAATTAGAACAAGAGCCTTGTTGGCTTCTGTGGTAATTTGTGGGGATTTCACGAGTCCCATGTTCACACAGTTTTAACCCCTCGCCAATCTCTATCTCACCACAGATCTCATATTTTCAATACTTCTGAATTTTAGTTCAGGAGCCAGGGCCATGTATTTATTTATTTAATTATCTTAGTGCTCTTCAACTATTAATCACAGAACACCTGAAAGTTTTTACCAAGCATTTAGGAAAAGAGATATTTCCTCACTCCTCAATGCAATGCTAACGATTTATTGCATTCTTAAAATAGAAAATATAAGTGAAGATGTTTAGAGGTGCCTGGGTTGCTCAGTCAGTTGAAATCCGACTCTTGATTTCGGCTCAGGTCATGATCTCATGTCTGGTGGGATCAAGCCCCACATCAGGCTCCTCACTAACTGTGCAGAATTTGCTTGTGATTCTCTCTCTCCCTCTCTCACTGCCCATCCCCTGCTCATGCATATCCACATGTGCATGTGTGGTCTCTCACTCTCTCTAAATAAATTAATTAATTAAAAAAAAGGGAAAATGTTTAAACCTCTCATTAATTTATTACTATATAGTAATACCTGGTTTGAGAGGAAAGGGGAAAAGCCACCATAAAGCCATCAATTACTGGTAAGAAAAATACAATGAAAGCAGGGTCTAGACTGAAAAATGAAGAAACACTCAAGACCCAAAATGTGTCACCCTCAGGCATCTAAAGCAGTGCAAATGGAGCCCCCAAGTTTTGTAAAAGCGTTTTTGGTTCTCAGACATTATAATGGTTTTTTGTTGTTGTTGTTGTTGTTGGTTTGTTTTTGTTTTGTTTTTTTTTCAAATTTAGTTTGGTTTTTGGATGAGGGAGTCTTGCCTTTGATAATGTTCTGTCTACAAGGTGCCAAACATCTATTGATAAAAACTAGAAAATGGTTGATGTCATCTAGATGTATACAACTCTCCACATCTTTGTGGTAATACGATAATACAATCTGAATCATCCAATGAGTTTTTTGAGAACCCTGTTTCCAGCAAGATGACCAAACAGAGGCCATACATTGGACATCGATAACATCTCGATACACAGATGTTCTGCGGGTCCTGATACAAAATCGCACTTCCCACAAAATCTAAGGAACCCCGCATCTGATGCTGTAGCAGTTAGATATCCAAGTACAGTGGCTGCTTAAACATTATATTGTTCTCAAATGCCCTTTTGACATTTTTCTCTTTATCTAGGCACATCTCTTTAAAGACAAATATGAACCACAAGTCCTAGTTTGTTTGTTTTTTTCCCTCCAAATTGAAGATGGTGCAAATCAAGTTCTTTCGTACTTTAGCATTCACAGATTATAAATGGTGACCTCTTGGACAGAGATCTGGCCCATCGATGTTATTTTGTTCTTGTTTTTAAGCCCACATAGGATTGGCACTCAAAAAGTTTCAAAATCTTTGCATTATTTGCAAAATGTACAAATCCAGACTTTCACTTTTATAACTCCAGTTTTCTAGATTCTTATGGAAAAATCATATCTGCCCCATGAGGCAACATCTGGCTGGAGCTGAGTAGCAACTGCCTCCCAGGTTCCCAAAGTTCCAACTACCCTCTATTGTTTCCCTGACTGAGGCCAAGGGTGATTTATCATCCCATTATGTGCTTTTTCTTTTTAGTAGATTTGTAAGGAAGGTGAAATATCATTTGTCCTCGATGGAGAAAGAATTTTTCTTACCCCCAACTCTACTTCACTCATTATAGTGTCTTCTTGCCCCTGCTGATATTCGCATTTGTGAGCCCCTAAGTCAGACATATCAGGCTCCCTCTTGACGTTACAGATGCTAAGCAAAAGCTAATGAGGACTCTTCATTGTGCAGGTCTTCAGAATGTTACTACTCATGGATTAAACAAAGAAGAATCACAGCTACTGTGCCTTCTGGCTTATTTTCATTGAAAAAGTTGGTTCAAATTGCAAGACAAACTTCACCTCCTGCCCAAGCAAGAAAGTAAGTGTGAGAATTTCGACAGCATTTGTCAGGCTTGCTTTGGCTAACAGATTATTATTTATTTCCATTTATAACATGCTTACAATGTCTAGATTACCTCCAAGTTTTGCAATTCCTTCAGATTTCTGTGTTTTCCTTTTGCAGAAAAGTTCTCATAAAATAGATGTTCGCTAGTGATTCCCAAACAGCATGGGACTTGGTGCCAATGACCTCTCAACACTTTACTTTGTAGATTCTGGAAAGATTAAGGGAAAACAAAATGTATACTGGGATATCTATATATATATTAAAAAAAACATACCTACCTTTGCTTAGAGGAGAATACATTTTTAGATTCCTCACATTGTAGTGAGTATCTAGTTTCACTCTCCCCCACTTCCTCTCTTTGTTACTTTGGATCTGTTGACTACAACTAGTAACAGCTTACTCCTCCAAGTCAGATTTGAGTAATACACAGGTACTCATCACTGTGGGCTTTTCAGGATAGCTTCCTGTGGATAATTTCCAGCACTTAGATAATGAGTCACTAGGGTAACGAGAGACTATACAAGCTGAGCTGGTATTCTTCCTTTGTTGTTGTTTATTGCTCTAAAAGGAGAAACCAGAAACCAGGGGAGGGTTATTTACTGGTTAGTGCAGCTGCAAGGACTGGTCTCTGAACACCTGATTTCATCATCTTGCTCATTCAAGTCTTCTGATAGTGCCTATTTTGTATACTACGGAGAAATCCTGTAGTTCTAAAAGAGAAAGAGATTGTGGTACAGGAGAGACAGAGAACATTTCTACTTTTCAAGGGGACCTTTTATTCGACAGGTAAATGACCTCACTTTCTAAAGGATAGCCCCAAGGCCAAAAAGATAACATAATTTGCCCAAACGTAAACAGTGAGTTCATGGAAGAAAGGGGAAAACAGCATTACAGTGAGCTTCCAGAGAATTCAGCCTCATACTGGGGTCCCTGGGACATAAAAAGTACATGTGTCAGAAAGCTGATTTTGAACTAATGCATCTGCTCTAAAAAGTATGACTTTTCTGACACGAAGCAGCCCTTTGTCCACTTAGACTTGGAGAAATGTGGCAGTTACATGCTGTCTGTCATGGAATTTCTACTCAGCAATCTAATTTTAGGGGAGTTTGGCTCTTTGACTTTGCAAATATGATTCCTAACCAATCATCTCCCTTTGTCAAAACATTTTTTGTATTCAGGGATCTAAGATGATAATGGAGGTAAGAAGCTAAAATCCCTTGTTGGAGGGTTCTGGGCATCTGAAGCAGGTCTGGGGCTGATGACAGACAAGCAGGATGACATTGTGTTGACCCACAAACCACAAGAGTTCAGACATTAGTGGACTGCAGTTCTCAGACTAAGGAAATTGATAATACATGTAATCTCTACACCATCTTGAATGGGGCTGTGGGCCTATTTAATGTCTTTCCCCTAAGGGCATTATAGAGCAATAATCTAACTTCATGCTATAAAATAATTCTGAAAAAGAGAGTAAAAGTATTATTTCTATGGTGTAAATAAATAGGATGACAAAGAAATTAAGTAAATTTTCGATAGCTATTCATTCAATTCATCAATCAACAAGCATTTATTAAAGATTAACTTTTTTCTCCTTTCTGAATGATGTTTAACTATTATCTTTTAATCTACTTAAAAGTATGATTCAAACAGCAAAAAATAAAGACCTGACTCTTTTTTTAAGTTTATTTATTTATTTTGAGAGAGAGAAAGAGAGAATGAGCGGGGGGGGGGAGTGCAGAGAAAGAGTGAAAGAGAGAATCTTAAGCAGGCTCTGCATGTCAGCACAGAGACTGAGGTGGGGCTTGAACTCATGAACCATGAGATCATGTCCTGAGCAGAAATCCAGAGTAAGACGTTTAACTGACTGAACTACCTAGGCACCCCAAAAAGATCTGATTCTTATCGCATCAGGAAAAAAGGTGTCTGTTTAGGCTCAGTATCCAAATAGTTCTTTATTGGTTAAAAAAGTAATGACTGAACCCAATACCTCTACCTTTCAGACATTATCCCAGGGCCTGGGTACCTGGTGAACAAAAGAGACCAGATCCCTGCCCAATGTTGTATACGGTTTAGTGAGGGAAACCAACATCAGACAAGTAGACAAACCGATATATAATTACAAGTCGTTAAAAGAGCTAGGGATGAAAACGCACCCAGGATGCTAAGATAGAGAATGACAAGAGCGATTATTTTAGGTGAGTACCAAGGATGGATCTCTTTGAATAGTTGGAACTTGGAGATTAAGTTAGTGAGAGATGTGAAAGAGTGAAAGGCCTGAAAAATTGTCAGGATTATAATTCCATTAATGGAGAAGGAGAAGATTGGCAGGATGGAGGGAGAGGTACACTGGATGAAATTTAGAGTTTTGCTTAAGATGTGTAATGGCTGAGGGGCACCTGCGTGGCTCAGTTGGTTGAGCATCTAACTCTTGATTTGGGCTCAGATCAAGATCCCAGGTTTGTGGGATGGAGCTGAGTGTGGAGCCTGCTTGGGATTCTCTCTCTCTCTCTCTCTCTCTCTCTCTCTCTCTCTCTCTGCCTTCTCCCCCACTCACAGTCTCTCTAAAATAAAAAAGTAAATTAAAAAAAAAGATGTAATAAGGTTGATATGGCTGTGGAACTCCTGGGTGCAGGTCTCAAGATGTAGTTATATATACAAACATGGAAAGATCTGAGATGGAATTAATTTTGGGAATTATCCCCATATGCACAAAATCTAAAGCTACAGAAATGGTTCAGATCACTTGGGAGGAAAATATAAAGAGAAAGGACAAGAGAGCCCACCCTTCCACCTCGGCATTCCGACATCCAGAGGTCAGAGAAAGGAGGAGAAGCAGCAGAGCATCCTGAAGAGCTTTCAGAGAGGCAGAAGGGAAACGTCATGCATGTTGCACCATGCAGCCAAGAGAAATGGAGGCTGAAACCATCAACTTCTGTTGAATGCTACTGAGAGAGGTCAAACAAGAGAAGGGTGGGAAACTCTCTGCTTTTTAAATTTTTGCTACAAGGAGGTCAATGGTAAACTTGACAACAGCAGTTTTGGTGAAGCTACAGGCAGAAGCCAGGTTGGTGTGAGCTGAAGAGTAAATTGTAGATCAAGAAACAAAGACAGCATGTGTAGAATACTAGTTTAATGACTATCTAGAATTGAAGAGAAATTGGCAGTGGATGCGGGGATCAAGGGACATTTTTATAAGATGAGAGCTGCTGAAACATATCTGTATCCTGATGGGGATGATCTTGTAGAGAAGAAGACATTAGAGAATCAGGAAGAGGAAGGAATAACGAAGGGTCGAGCACCTGTTGGAACATGAATGAAGAAAGAAGAGAACCCAGTTGTAAACATAGATAAAGTATATAATTAGCAAGGGGAAGATGAAGGAGAAAAACATAAATCAGAGACATAATCATCGGGTTGGCAGTAGGAGTTTATCTAATCCACCTGCTTCTGATACTGTCAGTTCTCCTTGCGATTTTGAAGAGGAAAGAAGGAAGCAGAGAAATGGGCTCTCCAAGTCCCAGAGGGAGAAGTCCCAAGATGAACTGTCCTATGACTTAGGATCTAATGACCCCTTTCCCTGCTTTCTTAAACAGCAGGGCCCCAATTCCTTTGAATATTTTTTTAGTAATTATCTGTATTCTTGCCTGCCGACATTTGATGCTCTTAGATACCTAAGAGTGCTTTGGAGTTGTATGGTAAACCACTCAACTCAGCTTTCTGTGGACCTTATTTTGAAAGACTGGTCATTTTACATCCCATTTTTGCCCTGGTGCTGATGCAGTAGTATTTCATTAAGGGTATTAGGTCATCACTACTTACTCCTTAACAGCAGTCACGAGACGAAATGGCACATGTAAATTACTGACGTGTTTTCTAACTAGAGTTAGACCTGTAACTGACACATATGGATCAGAGCTTTTAGACCTCAGAACTACAGATACTTCAGCTGGATAATTCTTTGTTGAAGGGTCCATCTCATGCACTGCAGGCTTGTTAGCAGCATCTTTGGCCTCTACCCACTATAGGTGCCAGTAGTATCCCACTCCCAACCCCAGTAGGGACAGCCAAAATGTCTCCATAGACCGTCAAATGTCCCTGGAGGGCAAAATTGCCCCCAGTTGAAAACCACTGAAACAAGCTGTTGTCCAAACATCAAACTGGAAACTGAAAAAGTTAATCAAACATCTAAACTTCTTTCTAGCATCAGAATGTCTGCTTTTTGTGTAAGCAAATGCCTGGTTATGTAACTGAATTTTTCAGTCTTCAAGAGAATCCTAGACATCTTCATCAACAATAAGCATTTGAACAAATGCATCTTCTAGACATCATCTCAGCTTGATTTTTAATTCTCAAGCCAATTGGCAGGATTTAACATGTCAGAACTTGACTTAATTTAGAACATTTCAAAGCTTTCTAAGTCTAAGCTCGTTCATCACTCTACTAACTGACATATTTTGGCCCTTGTTTTATTCCTATGGTAATCATTTTCAGTTTTATTTTGTTTTTGCTGTTTACCACAAGCCGCATGAGGTCTTTCTAGAGAATGTCAGAGGATTTATGAACATGTGTACTTTTTGTTGTTGTTGTTCAATATGTGAATCAAGAGTTCTCTTTTGTGAAAATAGGTTACCTTCTTTTCTATTGCCCAAGTACTGGCTCCTCTTGAGTAATCTCAGGACGGCTCTATATAGAATACATTGCCTGTACTACAGTTTTTACTAATAAACCATCCACTCTGTTACACTGTTCTTCCTCAGAGTTGTTACAGGCAGGCAGTGATGCTCAGTATGAAACTGTTCAAGGTAATTTGTTCTCATACCTGCCCATCGCTTAGTGGTAGAGAGCCTATGCTTCTAGGTGTCAGTTTCTTCACATTCAATTCAATTAACTACTACTGGGAAGCATGTAGTTCTGCCAAGTCAATACTTGACATTGCCCCAAAAGCTGTTTGGTGGTGAGGCATGGCTGCTCCATACTTTGGAGCATCAAAACATTCTCAGACAGCTTCTCATTTTCATTAATAACCCAGTAACAATCAGCCATGAATTGTGTTAATCCTTCTTGAGTCCAGCTTTTGGCAAAATAAATGTATAAGTTCAATCTCTCTTGCGCAAAATACAAATTTTGCATAAACGAATACTGAACTCAAGTACTTAGAAGTGAAGTGTACTGCTGTCTGCAACTGATTTTGAAAAAATAAAGATGAAACAATGGATGGAGAGAAGAATGGATAAATGAATAGATGTGAAAGAGAAAACCTGATAAATTGTTAATGTTAAAATTGAATTGGTGGTATTTGGATATTCACTACACAATTCTTTCAAGATGTTTTGTTTGTTTGAACACTTTCATCATACAGTGTGAAAAACTTCTTTCCATTATTTTAAATTTACATCTTTCAAACCTTTAGTGTTTGGGAGTTGATGGATAAGTCATGTTTATGAGCCTTTATGATTTTACAACTACTGTCATGTGTACACTAAAGAGGTCTCAGTCATCGGTCTGTCCAAGTGGCTCCTCTAGCCTCTCGAACATTTTAGATGCTACTCTGGATGTTTTCTAATTTTTGTTAATGACTTTCTTAAGGTGGAACAATTAAAATGACTCCAAATGTTCCAAGTCTGAAAGCTCTGTTTGAGGGTAAGAGGAAGATATTTTTGGATTTGTTTCTAAATGTCTCTAGCTAATGAAAAACCATGCTAACTTGCTTTTCAAGGAATCCCTACACTATATCAATTATTAGCATATTATTCATATTCTGGTTATGCAAGTTAAAACCTCCAAATTTTCCTTAACTCTCTTCTGCCCTTCACCCTATATCTAATTGATCTCAAGAACTACCAATTTACTTTTTAAGTATTCTGAAAATTCTTCCATCTTCTCCATCACTATTGGCTTGGTTCAAATCCATCTCTAAAGTCTTCTATTGGTTTGGTATTTTTTCTGTTCAACCTATTCCCTTCATTGTCTCCAGAGTTTTCTTTTCAGATTACAAACACATTCACATCACCTCTTTACTTGACAAGCCAAAGTAATAGTTACAACTTATTATCTTTTTAAGTTTATTTATTTATTTTGAGAGAGGGGAATAAGCAAGGGAGGGGCAGAGAGAGAGGGAGAGAGAGAACCCCAAGCAGGCGCCACACTGTCAGTACAGAGCCCGATGCAGGGCTTAATCTCATGAACTGTGAGATCATGACCTGAGCCATAATCAAGAGTTGGAAGCTTAACCAATTGAGCTACCCAGGCACCCAAATTATTAATTATTTTAGATGTATTAATGACATCATGTATTTTTCAAAAGAAAACATATTTTAGAAATACATACTAAAATATTTATGGTTGGAATGATTAAACATCTGAGATTTGTGCCAAAACTAATATGAGAACAAGAGAACATGCATGGGGATAGATATGAAACAAGATTAGCCATTGAAAATTGTTAAAGTCAGATAATGAATACATGGGGGTTCATTATAATATTCTGTCTACTTTTGTATATGTTGGAAATTTTCTATAACGAAAAGATTTTTTAAAAATTTTAAATGGTCCTCAAAAATATCTAAATGCTTCAGAAGGGCAAACACTACCTTGGCCATCAGAATCACCTTATCTTTGAGCCTTTTCTCCAGTTGCTCCTCCAGCATGTACCCTCTGATTCAGCTCTACCAAGCTACATGTCCTTCGTGGAAAGAAGACTTTTAAAATACAGTTTTTTCTTCTTGAACAATGACTACTTATCCTTTTAAACCTACTTCAAATGTCACCAACTCTACAGAACCTTCCTTGACTCACACAAACTGTCATCTCTTTCTCAATTTCCACAAAACTCTACATAAGCCTGTGTTATAGACCAAATATTTGTGTGTTATGATTATTGTGATATGTAAAAAAATATATTGATATGTTTAATATAGGTGGTAATATCCTATAGGGTAAAGTCTATGCCATTATTCATGTCAGTGCAATATGCAGCACAAAGCATATGTTTAAAAGTACTTGCCAGGGGCGTCTGCGTGGCTCAGTCAGTTAAGCGTCCAGCTTCGGCTTGGGTCATGATCTCGCAGCTCGTGAGTTCAAGCCCTGCATTGGGCTCTGTGCTGACAAGCTAAGAGCCTGGAGTCTGCTTTGGATTCTGTGTCTCCTCCTCTCTCTGCCCTTCCCCAGCTCACACTCTGTCTCTGTCTCTGTCTCTGTCTCTCTCTCTCTCAAAAATAAATAAACATTTTTTTTAAATAAATAAATAAAAAATAAAAATACTTGCCAAATTAATGGTAGGAAAATATATTTGGGGCTTTTTTTTTCTTTAACTTTTGTTACCTAAATGTAAACTCCAGCTTCCACAAAACAAGTCCCATAAACTAGACTGTACTTACTGAAGTTCTAATAACTTTTGTTTGAGTAAAATTTCCACACATGTGGATTAAAACCCAAAACAATTTTTTCCAGCATATTAGCCTCTTTTCTACAAGCATGATGTGAGAGAAAATTCCAAAGAGTTCCATAATTCTATGCATGACACATTTCTCATTGTGATAGCTGAAAAGATAAAACCTCAATTCTTACACAATAAAACCACCATCACTGGCTTAAGTCAACCACAGTTCCTGCAGCTTCCAAGAGAGGATGAAGGAAGAATTTCTTCTTAAGCAAAAGGAATTAAAATAGCATGAGATATTTCCACTGGTCCTGCTTCAAGGTCTGCCTTGCCCTTTTATCTATTTGTAATCATGGCCCCAAGAAACAATTTATTAAGCAAGTATGACTGCCTCTTTTGATGCCAACATTATGTCACTTCTTATAAAAACGGAATATAATTTAAAGCAATTTGTCACAGCTTGTTAATCAGCCAGGTCCTCCAGTCATGATCTTTTTTATACCTGTCATCATCTGAGATGGTGTAATGATTTTTGAGCATAGCCAGAAGCTAGGCTCTGCAAGAGAACCCTGCCCAAGGTGCAGAATGCCACAGTTGAGAGAACACTCCAACAACACAAGCAGGATGAGTGTTTTCTGGGTACAGGCTACAAGGAGCCTGCAGGATGCAATCATGAAGCCACAGAATCCTAGGAAGTTTCTTTGTCCTATAGCATCCCTCTAATGGAAATGGCTAAGTTTTGGGCATGACGTAATGTTAGTTGCATGAAAAGGCCAGACTCCGTGGAATGGCTGCCTTTTCCGTAGTGAGCACAAGATTTTAACATAAACATAGTGAGAGACAAGTGAGGTTGAATAGAAACACACACTTTGTTTATAGGCAGACTAGGACCAGAACTCTAGCTTCACTACTTACTGGCTTGCGACCTTGTATGAGATACTCAACCTCTCTGAAATTTAGGTTTCTCTTCTGTAAGAATGTCAATGATAATGTCTACTTCTGGGAGCTGGGAAAATAAACATCAGTTTCTTTCCTCTCTCAGAAACAGATTCTGTTTAAATGCCAAATACAGGGGCACCTTGGTGGCTCAGTCAGTTGAGTATTTGACTCCTGATTTCGGCTTAGGTCATGATCTCACAGTTCATGGGTTCGAGCCCCAGGTTGAGCTCTGAGCTGACAGCATGGAGCCTGCTTGGGATTCTCTCTCTCTCTCTCTCTGCCCCTCCCCCACTTACACTCTCCCTGTCTCTCTCAAAATAAAGTTTAAAAAAATCTAATGCCAACTACAGAAGGAAAAGAGAGACAGATTCATTTTAGAATCTGAGCAAGTAGAGAGAGAAAGAGACAACAGAGAAATCTAGAGCACCACCATTCCATTAACCACTGTCCTTGCCATAAACAGTGATCTGCAAAACATCTTGTCATCTCATATGATTTTGAATGGCAGGCATTCCATGCATACACGAAATACTTTCTACTTTTAAAAAGCAGAACCGAAAGTAAAGCAGAATCCAAAGTTCAGTCAAATTGAAGCCAGGGTATGATTTTTCCAGAGCCAAGTATGGAAATTATACTCAGTTCTTCTATTTTAAAACTGTTTTCAATTCTTGAGTAGTTTTTGAGCTCCAGAATTCTATATTAGCTTGAGATTTGAGAACATCCCTCCTTGATAGTCATAGGTGAGTTAATAGTGTGACTAGATGAGGCCATGTGTTCTTCTGAGCTCCTCGATTCTAGCTCCAAAGAGTTCTATCAAGCCACTGTGTCTATTCCTAAATAGGAACCCTTAGGTGGTACCTTCCTAAAGTAAACTTATATAAAAGTCTCCAAGGAAAATTGGTTCTGCTCATTTTGAATTGTTAAATGAAATGAAAAATAATTATTTTCTCAAAAGAAAACTGAGGCATGACTGAACAGACTTTTTTTCACTTTTCTTTCTTTCTTTTCTCTCTCTCTCTGTCTCTCTCTCCCCCACTCTCTCTCTTTGTTTAAGTTGGAGTCTGATTCCATGGTAGACTGATGGCCTCTTGGCCTAAGTTCTTCTCCAGTCTCTTGCCTTCCTAGTTCATCAATTTGCTAAGGTCTCAACCACACTAGAAATATTTCAAAAGGGAAAAAGAGAAGCAATTAAAATCATGTACACACATTCAAATGTAGTTACTTGTCTGTGATTTTTTAAAGATACTCTTAAAAATGTTTATTTATTATTTTTGAGAGAGAGAGAGAGAGCATGAGTGGGAGAAGGGTAGAGAGAGAGAGAGAGACAGAGAATTCCGAGCAGGTTCCACGCTGTCAGCACAGAGCCCAACATGGGGCTCCAACTCACAAACCAACCATGAGATCATGACCTGAGCTGAAACCAAGAGCTGGATGCTTAACCAGCTAAGCCCCCCAGGTACCCCTCTTGTCTGTGATTTTGGAAACAGTAAAGCAGCAGCAAAGGGACCAAAATGAAGTTCTGGAATTAATGACAAACCTTTTCCCATGTTATTTTCCCCATCACTAGTTTTCTGTCAAAGATTGTACCCAGAAGACATTCACTTACAACACTTACAATACAAAAGCAAATCTATGGCATAATTCTCTAGGCAAGGCTCTTGGAATATTTCATGGGCTGGGGACATATCCTCCTAAAGCATCACGAAGTTACACGTAAAGATAGGGCAGCAGTTGGAATAGATGAGTCTTCAAAAAATAAAATGACTGATTTGATCACATAAAAACTTACAAGATGTTAGGGTATTTGCAGGCATGCAAATCATTCATATATTGAGTTGAATTCTCTACTTACAGTAGGGGCTACTTCCTATTCCCCAGACTGGAATCCAGGAAGCTAAGCCTTTAACCCACCATCTTATATTTTTTCTTTCTTTCTTTTTTTAATTTTTCTTTCCCCTTCTGTCCTCTTGAAAGGTGCAGAAAGTTCTGATTATTACAGTAGTTGCTAAGGAAAAATGCTCTTTGAGTCAACTCATGTATTAACTATTGTTCAGTATTTTTTTTAATTCAGAGAAGGCTACCTTTAACCTTCATACTCAAAAAAAGGCTACTTTAGAAAGAAACACTGTAATAGCTGTCATTGTCAAAGAGCTTTCCCTAGCTTCTCCACAACCCCCATCTCAAAGTCATAGCCATTAAAATGTGCAGCTGTATCATAAAATCATAAGGCACCGGGTGCTGTCATTTTTACCACCTTGACAACATACAGATAGCACTGTGATACAGTGAATTGGGGTACCATACCAGAAAACTAGTAGTGAAGATTCTCAATTATTCTGGCAAGCTAGAACTCTCTCAGTTGTGGGCAGATAACTTTGCAGAGGGAAATGGCCAGAGGGGACATTGTTCCTAGTAGTCAGAGTATACTATTTCCCATGGGAATAAGGGCACTGTAACCAGGCAGAACTTCTAATAATGCTTTCGTTCCCTATTTTGTTCCAGTAATGGTTTTTGTGGGATAATGGGAGTGATGCTGGACAATAGACTGCATTTTTTATATCTAAAACAAAGGAAAAACCCAGATGCCTTATAAAAGTTGATTACATCATTCCATAGTTAGTATGACTTCAACTTATGTTGGATCAGCAGGGAGGAAAATGACCAAATTTGTTTAGAAATTCTACCCCAAGGAAATATTACCATGTCTATAGCTAAGGCTGACCTTGTTTCTGAAGCCAAATATCCATAGGCTTTGGAAATACCATCAATGACATGCATGGGATGGTACATCACAAATCAGTCTCCCATTTACCTTTTGCCCATCAGAAGATAATATGAATTACAGCACATTTGATCACAGACGACAGTTCTATAGATATTATTCAGAGTCAGAAGACAGAGGACTTAGTTGAGCTCTCCCAGTTACTGGTTCCATGACCATGGACAAGTCACTTACTTTTCCTCATTCTCAGTTTCCTCACTGTAAACAGTGGTTATGTCCTCCTTCATTCAACAGAATTGTGGCCAAGTGCAAGAAAGTGCCTTACACTAGAAAATTCCGATATAAATGCAGGAGTTTGTCTTCTCAATACTACAAATGTGCTCAAGAGCCAACACAGTGAACCTACATGGACTCCAGAGAGACTGCCATGATCATTTGAAACTGCAAAAACAGTCCACAAAACCCAGATTTTCAAATCCATAAAACAAAAGGAATATGACATGCAAACAGCTAAACAACTCTAGGGATTGTAAATGAGCAATCAATGCAAAGGGAAAATGGGACCCAAGTGAGTTAACTCTTCGGAAACAGGTTCTTTGGAACACACAATCTGGAAAAAACAAAGAAACAAAGCCAGCCGACATGGCATCACAAATTTTGTTTCCCCATCCTAAAAGGTCCCAAAAGATAACCAAACACTTTATTTTGCTTTAAATCACCTCTGGAGTATAACTTACAGACTCTGCAGTGATTTTGAGTCTGTTTCATGTGTCTCTTCTATAAATAACCCACTGGACTATGCTGCCTGCATTGGAAATAAGCCATTCCCAGCAAGAACTGGAGGTAATTTCCAGTGATTTTGTTTTAGCAGACTATGCTGCCAACTTCTCTGGAGTTGGGCTTAGTTTTAGAAGCATCAGTAGGTAAGAAGTCAATTCTTGCTATAAGGAGCCTTGATCTTCAGAATGTGTAATTTTGTCATATAACAGCCTTGAAAAAACATTGATCACTTTCTCAAAGACATCCATGACTGGTATACATACTTAAGTCTCCTCCTGATTAAGCAAAGGATCCTTCCACTACATATGTTTTACTCAGTGCTCATGTGTATTACTTAGTGCCCTAATTTTGACATTGAACCACAAGGAGCAATATGGAGAGCCAAATGAAATTTTGAGATTTCTTTAAGGTTTCTTTAAGGCTTGGTCTCTGGCTGATGACCCAGAAAAGCTGCAGGTTCATGGCCCACAAGCATGACAACCAGTCTTTTGATACACGGCAGGTGCAGGGAAGTGTGCACCTGGGCAAAGGCAGGAGCAGGCAGCATCCCAGTCGGAAGAGAAAAGCACAACTCTCCTCCCTCACCTCAGTCAATCTCCCCTCACAGCTCAGAACAAATTGAAGAAGCAAAAGGACTACATCGCTTCTATTCATGAATAACCAATCCCTACTTGGACAACCAACATTCTAGGTTGAACAACAATGAACAGGTCTGCTCATAGTTTTATCATCACTAAGCCAGCTATTTGGGGTGGGGCGCGAGTGGAGTGGCCGTCCTCCAAAGGAAAGGAGTGACAGGAAAAGCTGAGAGAAAGGCCAGAAAGGGCAATGAGAGTGGTGTGTTCAAGGGTAATGATAAAGCTCAAACTTGCCATCCTGACCAATGTGAGAGCCATCACCGAACTACTTTCAATGAGAAAAACAGGCTGCAGGTCAGTGACCCCACACAGCCTGGTCTTGGACTGTCACAAGGGGAAACCTCGCCCTTCCTGCCAGGGACCGTTCGAAAGAGCCTTAACATACGTTGTGTGTCTAATTGTGTTGCACTGAAATATTCTCATTTGCATTCCGTTAAGCTTGTCATTAAACATTAAGCTTTTAAGTTTAAATGCGTGGGATTAATGTATGTGTTCCATGTTAAGTTTTTTAATGTGTGCAGTTTCTGGAGTCAGATCCAGGAGCCAACTGGGTCCGGGCTATGTATTGCACAGCTAAGGGGGTCCCCAAACTTCAGTTTCTCTGCCTCTAAGCTGGAATAATAGTATATAGCACATAGACTTACTGTGAAGATTATATATATGAAAATAAATACATTTGCTTAGCACATCACTTGGCAAAGTGCGCAATAAATTCAAGTTATATTAGTGTTAATATTATAACAGTAATATAATAATCCTGGCAGAAGCCTCTAGCCCTCTTTCCTGGCTCTGTGACTAATGAACACTTTGACCCAGACACATTTGTTATAATTTGCTCAAGCTGAAATGAATGCGCTCAATTGTATATTCTGTAATTCCTAACCAGATCTGAAAGTCTTTGACTCTATGGACATACTATCTACATGTAAAATAATTATTTATTATTCTGGTGATATTTTGAAAGTCAAGATATCATTGGATTTTTCAAAATAATCTGTGGGCCTTCAAAATATCGGCGCTTGAATAATCCCAAAGGCTACTCTAGAGATGGCCAGTTAGACCCCCCCTCCTATTTTGCTGAGGGTGTATCTATTATTCTGGAGACATCAATTTCACCTGATAGTTCTTTTCCACAAGGCTGGCAGTAGAAGTGAAACTATGGCAGCAACAAACTCCCTAAAAAAGTGGCCCAGTAGGCCCCTGGGGCCTGCAGTTAAATAGGGAAGTCACTGGGCCACGTGGCCACAAGCTCAATCAAGGACTTCACACAAATATCATAAAAAGAAATGGAGGAGTTAGAAATATTTTTTTTCTCATTGAACACTCTGGGTCTTGTAGAACCTTCTACATTTTATGGGAAAGAAGGGGAGAATCTTCCCAGTGCCAGACTAGCCACTTTCTCAGAGGGCATCGGAAAGTGATTCCACCCTAGATCTTTGGCTAGTGCGTTACTCCAGAGCAAGTGTGTTGAGGAAAACTTCAGTGAGACCAGCGCGCCCTGGGTCATTTCTAGTCCATCCTCCACATATGAGGGCCAGGAGGGGGTGCGGGGAGAGGGGCGCTCCATCCGGGCAGGGGGCAGAAAGTGCAAGGAAACCAGACATTCTGAGCATGTCTGACAATCCATTGGTCACCAGGAGAAACAAACCTACTTCAGGGTGCCCTGTGCTTGTCACAGGCAAAATAACTGTTTGGTAAGAATTCAAATCAAAACAACCTGCTCCCCCTCCCCACGCCTTCCTTAATGTCCAGG
The DNA here is from genome assembly GCA_030068075.1 of Paguma larvata. NCBI lineage: Eukaryota > Metazoa > Chordata > Mammalia > Carnivora > Viverridae > Paguma > Paguma larvata. Next base: position 26,282,101 of record CM057836.1, on the reverse strand, counting down.
CAATCTAGAAAAAGGAACGAATTTGGTTATCTCCCCCAGTGCTCTGATTCAGAGGCCTGTCACTTCCAGAGGTTTACCTCATAGATTCAGGGTGCTGTCCTCTCCCTTTCCCCTTTTCCTTTCTGAAACATTCTGTCTGGTGACTACCCCAGAAGGACAAAAGGCTCCAAACAATAGGTCCATTCCAATAGAATGCCGGCTCTGTGCTCTCCTAGGAGCAAGCCCCAGCACTGCCGAATGAACCTGAGAAAGAAGAGGTCTCAGGTACCTGGAAGCCAGTCCCCCACCCCCGCGCCCCCCCCCCCCGCCTCCAGAGTTGATAATCAACTTCAGGAAACATTTTTTAATAACCCAGGCAAGGAGGAAGGACACTGAGCATCAACAAAACACTAACTTTCCTTTATCTAAGGTAAGGAAGACTGGGGTGACTAAAAAATTCAGCTTTGAGGTAATGAAGTTGAAAAAGCTTGTTAAAGAGAAGAGCTAGAAAATATGTCTTTGATGAGTTAGGAAGCTAGCCTGAAATCCAAAAATGCTTTCTCATCTAAATGTCAATATTATTTTGTTAGTTTTCTATATTGCAGATTACTATGCATTGTTAAACGAAAGAGTTTTCAAAGTTGAGTAGGAATGGTCAAGTCAGACATAAAAATTCTCAAAACACTATTTTGCAAGTTTCAGCGGTAAAAATCAATTAAAAGCAAGTCTAGTCATCAATTCACATGAATACACTCTCTACTTCATAATTCGAATCGTGGCTTTGAACCTAAACACCACGGATCATAAAAATCCCAGACTCCAGAAAATAAACTTGCTGTTTTCCTAGATAGGAATCAAGCAATATGCCTCATTCACACTAAGTCAGAAAACACTGCTGCAAATGACAGGTTCTAAAAAAAAAAAAAATCAGTAAAAATACAAATGGCCCTTACCAACAGATAACACAAATCATATACCTCCTTTAGTGCCAGATGGAAACCACAATCAAAATTAAAAATTGCCAGTGCCTTGCAAAACACACACACATACACACACATATACACATACACACGCGCACTCAAAAAGTTCTCCAGTTACTTACTGGGGCGGTTCTGTTGCATATTCCTCACATCAGCACCCTGCCTGTCCAGCTGCCAAGTGCCGGAGCATGCCGCAAGCAGCTGTTTCCTCCAAGCTGGGGCTCTGTGTCTTAACCAGTCACATGCGCCTCCTGATAAATACTGCCGCCCATGCCAGGAGGTCAGAAACTGAAGATCATTATTCTCCTAATTCGCAAACCTCGTAACCCCTGAGCTAGCTCAGCCGTTTGATTAGCACGCAGAGCAGTACATTCCACAGTTTGTTTTCTTTTAGTGGCAAACCCCAAACATCTGATAAGTCACCCTGGAGGGTAGGTCACTGCAAGTGGAAAGCTGATGGGGGTGGGGTGGGGGGGGTGGGGAGGCTGGCAGTCCCTGTGCTCTGTCGTCTCACTCAGGTTTTCACTGGGGCTCTAGAACAGCAAGGAAGGAACCACAGGCCAGCACACCAGGTGGAAACAGGGCTGTGTCCCAGGTGTCCCCGGACGACATCAAAGTAATGCTCCATATTGGTTTCATTTTCTTAGCATCCTGGTCTCAGTTTGGTGGAAGAGCTGTAACAAGGCAGCCTGTTCTGAGGAAGGCAGACTAACCACCTAAGAATATTTAAGTCTAATTTCAAAGGCCAGGGCTGCTGATACTGAGGGGCAGATGTGTGAGGGTTAAAGAAGAATATCAGATGCAGCTTTGCCTAGACAGCCATTGGAAATGACTTCAGGTAGCTTAAGACCAAACTTCCGCGCACTCTAGTTATCTGTTGGATTGTATCAATGTTTGTGGACACAGCAGCGCCGTTGAGATGACCAGCCAGGGAATCAGAGTGGAAACAGAAATGATCACGAAATTTACAAGCCACTGTATAGATGTGCTGCTGCCCCCTTTGGTGCAAGGAAGTTGAACCAATCTGCTGTTTCCTGTGCTGCTTGCAAAGGTGCCAGACCATCCGGGTGCCTAGTTGAATTCATTCTTACCTTAGCAGATCTTCCCACCCCGTCCTCCTCATCTTCCTCTCCAAAGAAAGCCTATGGACTATCTGACTTTGGGTAGCACCTGACTTGCTGGTACAATAAGAGTGACACTTTCCAAGATCAGAGCCCAAGCAGGGTAGAATGGAGATATGACAGGGAGTCAGCTCATTGGGCAAAATGAACATCCAAAAAAGATTTTAAAAGGTTAAAATGCCCCAGGGGATTTCTGAACCATAATGAGCCTGTTAAACTGTCAACCTTGATTTTTAATAAGTGAGATCTTACTCAATAGAGGAGCTTGTGTGGGAAATCTTTCATGTTTTGTCTCATAATTATTTACAGAATTAATCAAACGAGAAATTTCCCTCCATACAAAGGATAGAGTGTTTTTCCAGAATAACAAAGACCAAAACCCCTCAGTCTTGCCATTTTTTCAGGGGACACATTTTCTATGAACACGTGAATGCCCAAAGTGTAAATAGAAAAAATTTTTGCAAGCTTCAAAACATAATCCCTTTTTAAGGGTTCAAAGTTAGTAATAAACTACAGATATCAAAATGCAGTGTGCTAAAATGTGTCACCTTCATAAACCTTTCTCCTCATGAGACAATCATTTATCAGACAGAAAAGGATGTGAAATGTTATTTTGATTTATTTATTGGAAACTTTCGTGATCTTATGGCATCCATCAATCACTTTATTTGCAGCTAACGATGTTAATTATTCTGATGGTCCATTGCATACTACATAGTTAATGAGACAGAGACTTCTGGAAAACCCTTCAAAAAGTCTCAGGGTGCCTAGGTGGCTCAGTCAGTTGAGTATACAACTCAGCTCAGGTCATGCATGTTCTCATGGTTCATGAGTTCAAGCCCCACATTGGGCTGGCTGCTGTCAGCACAGAGCCCACTTCAGATCCTCTGTCCCCCCCGTCTTTCTCTGTCGCTCCCTCACTCGCCCTGTCTCTCAAAAATAAATAAAACATTAAAAAAAGACAGGAAAAAAAGCAGTCTCAAGAAAGGCAAGCATAGAAATTCTTTTATTTCTATGAGAAGAAGGGATGGATCCCAAATCATACATATGAAATGAACTGTCAATGAAGAACAAGACCCTAGACCTACTGACAGCATCCACGAGTATAACTGAGGTTCCACAAAGACACTCAGCCTTGCAAAGAAATGGGGAGACCCACCTCTCTGTCCCAAATGCCTAGAGGTGCCAATCATCTCCTTCAACTCAAAAAGAAGTGCCCTCCTCCCATCAAAGGCCATCTGCCCTTGGACTTTTTGTCTCACCCTGGGACTCCTACCTGTTCAGGATCCTTTTGCCAGCAATTATTCTTTCTCTCCCTGTCCACTCACCTTCCTCGTTATCTAATACGCTCACATTATTTTTATGTCTCAAAAACTATCTTTTTTTATCCTTTGCTCCTTTCATTGTTGCCCTAACTCAACTCATTCCCTTCACAGCTAAGCTTCTGGAGAAACACTTCAAGCCTCCATCGTCTTCACAATCCATTTAAGTTGAGATCTGCTTACAGTCTGGCTTCTTTTCCCAACTTTACCGAAACTTGCTTTCCCCAAGTCACCAAAGACTGAAGCTACTGGACACATTTTTGCTTTTATCTTACTTGACCTCTCAGCTGCACTTGACCTAAATGAACAAGAATTCCTTAATGTGTCCTCTTGGGACTTCTGCAAAATTTCACTTCTACCTCTGTCAGCCTCCTATGTGGATTCTTCTAATACCTACTGCCTTCACATGTGAAAATCCCCTCTGTTCTTCCTCTTTCCTAATAGGTTTCATATGTCTTATTACTGAAGGGCTACAGTGGTTTCCTTAATTAGTTGTCTTGCCTCCAAAAGTCTGTCTCTGACCTTAACTAATTAATTTATTCTTTTACCCTTTTGTACTGAAAGCCTATCAAAAACATGGTAGAATCGTAGGCATCTTTGTGTTCCCAGAACCTATGATGCATTTTAAGTTCTCTCTTGTAAATTCTGTTACCGTCGCAATTCTTTCTCTGTTAAATTAAGTCGTAATGTATCTATGTCCCACCCAAACTTTGACAACCTTAAAGAAAGCTTGTGACTTATTCATTTTATATCCTGCAGTGCCTAACAGGATGCCTGACTCTTGTAGGAGACACATAGCTGAGACAATGCTGAATGAATAAATGAATAATTTAAAGAGAAAGAGCTTCTGTTTATTCCTCTCGGAAAAGATATAAGAAAAGTTTACAAAAACGAATTTTGTACTAGGCCACCAAAAAACTTAAGTAATTTGCCCCCAAAAGAAATTATTTTTACCACATTCTATGACCAGACTGGAATAAAACTATAATTGCAAAAGTGTAAGTCAAAAAGGAGCAAAGCTCTTGGAAAAATTATATAACTCTTCTTTTAAAAAAATCATTGGTTGGGTGGTGCCTGGGTAGCTCAGTTCGTTAAGCATCTGACTTTGGCTCAGGTCATGATCTCATGGTTGGTGGGTTTGAGCCCCTAGTCAGGCTCTGTGTTGACAGCTCAGAGCCTGGAGCCTGCTTCGGATTCTGTATGTGTCTCTCTCTCTACCCCTCCCCCTGCTTGTGCTCTCTTTCTCTCAAAGGTAAATAAACATAAAAAAAATTTAAAAAATCATTGATTGGGAACAAATCAAAAAGGCAATTACAAAATGCTTAGAAGTTTTCAGTAATGAGAAGAATACCACATATCAAAGAGGTAGTTAGAGGAAAACTGACTCAAAAAGTTGAAAAACAACAGATCAATAATCATGGAACAATGTAAAAGGTATTGAGAAACTGTTTCCAAGGAAACTTTTTAGTCCAAATTACTTACACAATCAACTGCTCCCTGAGCTTCAAGCCACAGATAATTTCCTGGCTTTATAAAATGTTCAAATGGACAAAAGTAACAGAAAGCTAACATAATACCCCTGATGTAAAAACAAACAAAGTGATTAATAATGGAAACCACAGACTAACCTCAGACACAAACATAGTTTACCCTAGAGATGTAAAAAATCTAAATATGTAAGACTGCATTAGCATGATGACATGATAGGAAAAAGTCTTTGAATTAGCACAGTAGGTACACTTGGAAAGTCTTTTGATAAAATTCGATATCAGTTTCTTATAATTAATAAAATGGAGTTAGGGCAATTTTTCCTGGCATGAACAAGATTATCCCAAACCAAACAAAGGCATCATACCTAATGGTGTACTACTAGAGGTATTAACATTAAAATAAGAAACAAGGAAACTGTCACTACCATCACTTAGCACTATTCTGGACACTCAAGCCATTGCAACTAGACAAGAAAAAAAAAAAAAAACTAGAGAACTATGAGAAAGCAAGAGACAAAATTATCTAACTTGCATATGTTATAATCCTTTACTCAATAGAATCAACTTTTAAAAATGTTTTAAATAATTAGAAATGTCAGTGAGATAAACAGTCACACATAACAGCCAAAAAGTTAGAAAACATCAAGGAAAAAAAATCTTATTCAGAATAGCAACAATAAAAACAAAATTTCTAGGAGAAACAAGAAAAGTAAAAATATATAAAGAAATGCATAAAACTCTACTGAAAACAGAAAACATTTCAATAAATGGAGCATCATACGATTTTCTAAGATTGGAAAATTTAACATTGTAAAGATGTTGATTCTCCTCTATTTAATTTATAAATGTAATTACATTTAGATTAAAATGCCAGAAATGTTCAAAACAGGTCAAAAAGAAATTCTGAAGTTTGAAAGAAAAAAACCTGAAAATGATAAAAGAAAATTTTAGAAAACAACAAAGTGAGTGGTGGGCACTGGGTATTAAATGGGCTGAAAACATCAAGAATGAGAAGTTTGGGCTTGATTTCGGCTCAGGTCATGATCTCTGCTCAGGTCATGATCTCATGGTTCATGGGTTTGAGTCCCGTGTGGGACTCTGCACTGACAGTGCGGAGCCTGCTTGGAATTCTCTCTCCTTCTCTCTCTGCCCCTCCTCCACTTATGTGTACTCTCTCTTTCTCAAAATAAATAAACTCAAAAAAAAAAAAAAAAGGATTAAAAGTTTGATTCTGTTGCCAAAAGAGGCAGAGCAATGGAACAGAACAGAAAGCCAGAAAATATAAATACAAGTACTATATTAAAATGTTTGTCGGGGAGCCTTGGTGGCTCAGTCGGTTGGGCGGCCGACTTCAGCTAGGGTCATGATCTCACCGTCTGTGAGTTTGAGCCCCGCGTCAGGCTCTGTGCTGATGGCTCAGAGCCTGGAGCCTGCTTCAGATTCAGTGTCTGCCTCTTTCTCTGCCCTTCCTCTGCTCATGCTGTGTCTCTCTGTCTCTCAAAACAAATAAACATTAAAAAAAAAGTTAAAAAATTAGAAAGTCTGCATACCAAAAGGAGTTGAATAAATTACTATACATTTGTAAGACTTAGCACTATGCAATCATTATAATGTAATGTTGCAGTATATTAACAAGGAAAAAATTCATCATAGATTAAGTGGAAAACACAAGTTATAAAACAGTTTATTCAGTATGACCTCATTTTTCTAAAACAACATGTGAACATATGTGAAAGTCTGAAGTGTTATACAGCGGACACTTGAACCACACGAGGGTGAGGGGTGCTGACCGCCCATGCAGTTGAAAAATCCTTATTTAAATTTTGAGTGCCCCAAACCTTAATGACTAATAGCCTTCTGTTGATTGGAAACCTTTCCCATAACACAAATAGCCAATTAACACATATTTTGTATCGAGATATATTATATACTGTATTCTAACAATAAAGTAAGCTAGTGAAAAAAGAAAATGCTATTAAGAAAATAATAAAGAAAATACATTTAGCGTGCTGTATTTATTGATAAAAACCCACATGCAAGTGGGTTCAAACCTGTGTTGTTCAAGGGTCAACTGTATATCAAGTTTTTAATAGTGATTATCTTTGGGAGCTGAGGTCAGTGTTTTCCCCTCTTTGAGCTTTTCACCTTTTATTTACTGTTTCTGCTATACATGTGTATCAGTTGTTCATTTTTTAAATGTTTATTCATCATTTTGAGAGAGAGAGACAGAGGGCAAGCAGGGGAGGGGCAGAGAGAGAGAGAGACACAGAATCCGAAGCAGGCTCCAGGCTCTGAGCTGTCAGCACAGAGCCCGATGTGGCACTGCAACCCAAGACCTCAAGATCATGACCTGAGCCGAAGTCTGACGCTTAACTAACTGTCACCCAGGCACCCCTAGCTGTTTATTTTTAAATGATATCTTTTTTATATAAAGAGACAAACAATCATACTTAAATGCTTTAATCATCTCACAAAGAGGAGGAAGCCATTGTCAAGAAAAGTGATCAAGAAAAGAAGGAGCCAGAGCAGCAAAGCCTCACCATCCAGTACTAACGCTAGACACTTCTTCCCAACCAAGGCTCGATTCTCTACCCTTCTGATCCTGTACCCAATATTCGATAGAAAATCACTGGAAGTGGTGGAATGACTGGGTTCAAAGGATGCAGGAAGAGGAAAGAAGTGTGGTGTTGCTTGAGCGCCTTGGATTCCATCTCTCAGAGATGCCCTCCCTGATGGGCCTTTATGTCTATACGAGGTTCTCCCTTAGGTAGAAATTCCTAAACAGTATCCATCCCAGGCACACATGGCAGAGAACAGGAACCTCTTCTGCCAGCTGCCACCTGCCGAAGCTGCTCATCTATCTATCCACCTTGTGCCAAAATCCAAACAAGCTTTTCCAAATTGGTGACACACCTCCTGCTGGTCAATTTGAGGTACTAAGGCCATATTGCATCCCCGACCCCACCTCCCTTTCCTTTCAGGAGACTGGTACACAACAATTACTTTCTTATTTCTCAAGTGTGGTAAATTCTACCCAGTCATTTCTTTCTTAGATACATAACACTTTTTGGATCCCTTCTCTCTTCTTTTCTCTTCTAACATTTGTCTAAGTATCATGGGGAGTTTTCTCTCTCTCTCTTGTTCTTCCCTTTTTCATTCCCTTGAGCCAAAATAAATACCCAGACACAATGAGTTATCATAAGAATTGTGCTCGCTACATGGCTGTAACAAAGAGAAAGAAAATGCAGAAAGATCAGAGCGGAGAGTTTTAGTCTCTAAAGCCCTGAACAAAGCAAATCATTGTTAACAAATGAAAAAATACAGTGTCTGTGTTCAAAGTGCATTGCATTTAAGATTCGCCAAAATACACAACGAAAGTCTCTACTCTCAAAGGTTATAATCTCTTTGGGAGAAAAGGGGAACATACAGAAAGTCATATCTAAGGAATAATAATTATCATATATCATAACAATTATTTTCTATTAATACTGTAACATACTAAAGTAGTATTAGTATATAACAAGCTAACATCTGTGCACAATACTCATTGAATTCTCACAACAAAGCTCTAAGGAGATGCTATTATTACCTCTGATGATGACCTTTAGTGAGATTAATTAGCATTCCCACAGCCAGTGAGCAGCAGAGAAAGAGAGACAGAAATGTGGATGCAAAAGAATCCAGATGCACCTGACTCCAAACCCTCAACATTTACCACCACCACCACCCCTTCACCCACCAGATGATACAGGAGCCATGGAAATTTTCATAGACCAGCTCACCCTTCTCTAATCAACCCTGCTTACACTCACCTACAATAGCCAAGTCAATGGTATTGCACTTTGGAGTCTAATTATTGGCATTACGACAGTAGTTGTAATTAATGGATTTACAAGTGAACCTTTTGAACACAGCCACTCAGAAATTGGAGACCGGCTACAGAGAAATAAAAAGGAGACTGAATAAGGAGGACAGACTCCACCAGAAACTGCTCCCACATCCCAGTCTCGGCACCCTGTCCCCCTTCTTCAGCATCTCTGGAGAAATCTCCAAATTTCTGGACAAACTAGTCCAGGTTAAAAATGAACTTCTACTTTTGGTCTCTTTCTTTTTCCTATATTTTACCTCTCTTCTTTCTTCTTTTTTGTAAAATTTCACTTGTGTGGTTTTTTTTGGGTTTTTTTTTTTATTTTTTTTTAATGTTTATTTATTTTTGACAGACAGGGAGACAGTGCATGAGCAGGGGAAGGGCAGAGAGAGAGGGAGACACAGAATCCGAAGGAGGCTCCAGGCTCTGAGCTGTCAGCACAGAGCCCAACGCGGGGCTTGAACCCACAGACCGTGAGATCATGACCTGAGCCGAAGTCGGCGGCTCAACCGACTGAGCCACCCAGGCGCCCCTCACTTGTGTTTTTAAAACCCCATTACATATTTGTAGGTAATCTAATTAATTTTGATTGACCTTTACGGCAGATTTTTTTTCCTTCCATCTAATCACGTTCTTAGACTAGGCTAGCTTTCTAGCTAAAGCTGGATTCAGTAAACATGAGAAGGAAAAGTTAGCACATAACACAACTCATCTTACTTAGCATAATTACTTCCATAAGAAACTTTTCCAGTAGTTTTATTTCTAAGCCCTGATTTGACAACAACTTGCATTCATCTTTGAGGATCTTACCCCTACAAACAACAGACTAGTGGTCAGTCTGAATCCAAATCTTCCAAAATGCCACTGCTGCTTCCAGAATTGTTTTAGTTCTTGAAGAAGTGGCTTAGAGGAAAACAAAATTTCCTAAGGCTGCCTCTTTGCATTTTTTCTGAGAATCATTTAGTGTACAGAAAATAACAGAAGGGCAATTTCAGATTTATAATTTCCTTTCTATTCAAGTTTCAATGTCATTGCTATTTCAGTGCAGAAAATACAAAGCTGATTCAGGGAAAATGAGACCCCCCCCAAAAAAAATTTAAATTTTTTCTTTTTGAAATATGTGATAGCTAAATACGTGGGGCGGGCATAATTCGATCTTTGCAGGAATAAGAGGGAAAGCACAGTTAGGAGCTCCATATCCTCTTTTTCTCATATGCGAACTTGAGGCACCCCCTCGCCTTCCTCTCCCCATCCTCCGCTCTCTGAGTCTGCTAAACTATACTGGATTCATACCATAGCCCACGAGCCTTGGCTAGTAGATGATGCTCAGTGGATGAAGGAAGGAATTTATATGCCATGGTTGTAATTATAACATAGTCATATTATTTCGAAACTAAATCCATCCGCTAACATTGTGCAAGCAGGCATCCAACGTTTTGAAAGTTCGAGTTATGCCACTTCACTTTTACAAAAGAGCTCCATTAGCACCTGTTTTTGCTAACCAATAGAAATCAAAAAAAGGTGAAAAGTGTAAATAGTGTTCAGGATTTGGCACTGCGCCCTTACAGAGGCAGTGCCAAGCAGGGTGGTGTAAGATTGGCACTGCCCAACTCCTTCCCCGTGAACTGCCTCCAGCATCTCAGTATCAGGCTGTCACAGCTTTGAACTGCCTCCGTGAGCATCTGCTTTTTCTCAATTTATTTTGTGCATCCATTAGAAAGATGTGGTATCAGAAAAGCCTAAGAGAGGTTATTTTTGGAATGTGGGAACGTTCAAAAAGTTTTCTATATAAATTAGTGGTAACTGCTTCATTGCTTTATGCCATTTTTGGCTTACAAAAGGTTTCATAGGAATGCTCTACTTTTGAATAGCTGGGGAAACCTATAATTCTAAACAATGTCAATGTTCTATGTAATCACTTCCGCTCTTCACTTTAGCGCATTATCCAAACCCAGCTAGCTAACTGCAAGTTCTGTTTTCCAGTCCTTTGTGCCAAACGACTTACTCACATTTTAATCCAACCATCACCACCTCTCGGTTATAAATCTGTGAGGGCTGAGCTTCTAACCTCATTTCCATATCCTTTCCTAAAGTTTCATTCCCTTATCACACACTCCATTAAACATCGCCATGATTTACTTACACTGTGTTTGCTCAAACTCTTGGCTGCAGTCTTGGGGTTACTACACCCTTTGTGTATAGAAAGCATTTGGATAAGTTGTTGTTCATCATGCCTGCCGGGGAGCGTGCAAGGTGACCACAGACAGAGCAGGAACCAACTGAGTAAAGAGAATCTAATATTACTGCAACCGGATTTTCTTTTTTCTTTTTTTTTTATTAAATTATTTTATTTTATTTTATTTTTGAGAGACATAGAGACAGAGAGTGAACAAGGGAAGGGCAGAGAGAGAGGGAGACACAGAATCCGAAGTAGGCTCCAGACTCTGAGCTGTCAGCACAGAGCCTGGTGGGGGCTCGAATCCAATGTGAGACCATGACCTGAGCTGAAGTCGGCCACTTAACTGACTGAGCCACCCAGGTGCCCCGGATTTTCTCATTTGTAGATCAGAGCGGGTAAACTAAGAAAGCACCTTGAGAAGCACATAAAAATGTGGTAGGAAAATTTCCAGTTTTCCTTCATTTCCTTCCTTTTAATTAAACAGGAAGTTTTTGTTCTGAGGGCTCATCTTTGTGATTGCCATTCTTGTTAGTGAAAAACAGTAGATCAACATATGCTGTACTAAAACTCTCTAATTGAGAGGCAGGTGGAGGGGAGGGGTCGGAACTGAGAGGCGGGTTTTGCTTCTTTATAACCATAGGAAGTAAGAACTCTAGAAAGCTTCTTGGCTCGTGGAGATAAGCACATAGTAGTGACAAGTCAAACGCAGGGGAGCACAGGCTAAAACAGCTGAAAAAATACCAGCCTACATACCTGATGATGCTTTGAAGGTATTTCAATATCTATAAATTCTTCTTCAATTTCTATTCTAATGGTCAGAATAATTACATTATCACATAAAAGAATTGTCTTGTTTCCTTTTGCAAAATCAGAAGAATGAGACTCCTATGTTTCTTTTTTACTTCCTAAAATATTTAAGTTTAAAAAGCAATTTTCTCATTGTAGTAGATCAAATGACACAGATAGACATACAGAAAATTTTAGTAACCTCTCTCTCCTATCCACTCCCATCTTGCCAAGATAACACACACCTACGAAAAATGTGTCTCTACATACATAGATGTATAGGGTTCTATTCTTTCCATTAAAAAACTATCTGTATTTGATTTTTCCCCTTAATGTATCATGATCACACATATTGGCTCCAAGGTCAATAATATAATTTAATTTATGCTCTTTAATAGCTGCATACTTCTCCACAGTGTGGTTATATCATAATTTATTCACTCTATTAATGAACATTCAAGATGCTCCCAGTTCTATGTTTCTCTAAACAACGTTGCACTAAACATCCTTGCATGTATCTGTTTAGCTTCTGGTGCTTTTAATTCCAAAGTATAGATGTCCAAAACTGGGATTATTGGATTTGCAAAATTGTTCATTTTACTACACATTTTCAGTCACTTTCTCAAAACTGACCTAAAATCAATACAAAGGTCCATGGCCTTAAGGAGGCCTTAAGAAAGACCTGATAAATGTCAACTTAGAGGATCAAGATTTTAATATTAAAAGCACTAAAAATTCCTTTCAGAATTATATCCCATCAGGTATATTAACTAAATTGTTTATATTGAAGATTCTCGATTTTCACAAATAATAATATTTTTTAAAACCAAAAATGTCTTGGGGTGCCTGGGTGGCTCAGTTGGTTAAGCATCTGACTTCAGCTCAGGTCATAATCTCACAGTGGATTCAAGCCCCACCAGGCTCTGTGCTGACAGCTCAGAGTCTGGAGCCTGCTTCAGATTCTGGGTCTTCCTCTTTCTCTGCCCCTCCCCTGCTTATGTTCTCTCTCTCTCTCTCGAAAATAAATAAACCTTAAAAAAAATTTAAAACCAAAATTGTCTTAAATCGACTAAAATATGTCAAAGTTAAAAGCTGGAGTCTAGTCGTTATTGTCTTCACACACCAAAAACTCCATAAGCTCTAAAACCCATTCCAGTTGCAGAATCAACTGCTGATTAATTTAAAAAATATATGAGCAGGACGCCTGGGTGGCTAAGTTGCCTAAGTGTCCGACTTCGGTTCAGGTCATGATCTCATGGTCCATAGGTTCTAGCCCCACATCTGGCTCTAGGCTGACAGCTCAGAGCCTGGAGGCTGCTTCAGATTCTGTGTCTCCCTCTCTCTGTCCTCCCCTGCTTGCCCTCTGTCTCTCTCTCTCAAAATAGATATGAGTGAATGTGAACGGATAGGTTATGACAAACAAAAATGTCCACGTTGGACTAAAAATATTTCAGTGTACTTTCAAAGAATGCGGTGGTGCTAGTGTGAAAGAGGATCAGTCAAACCCTCACTTGTTTCTGTTTTGTTCTCTGGACTGTAGCCTGAGTAAGTGAAGAGCCAGCTCTTCCCTCCGCCTCCGCCATGAGACAGGAATGGGGCCCACTGTCCACACATAGGGATAGGAGTGCCCACGGTCTACAGCCACACTCCTCCTGGTGGGAGTTGGTTTTCTAAAACCACTTCTTCAAAATAATACGGTTTTGCCGTGTCATTTGGTTTGGGACTTTGGAGTGAGAAACTGAACTATATATTTCTATGTTCTTAACAGCAGCACATATATTCCACATTATTGTTAACAAATATGGCTATACCCTCCAACACACTCTAAGAAACAAGCAACCAAGCATAGAGTTCCCTACCTTAAGAAAAGAAAAAATAAGTTATAATCGACATAAATTCAGGGAAATTCGTTCACATTACCAAAGCATTCTTTGTTTTAGAAAGCCACTCACTGCAGGATTACAAGAAATGTGTGCACTCTTGGTGCATTGAAAATGGCATTCGCCCAACCTAAACTCAAGAGCACGTTTATTAAGTAAAATAAACATGAGTCCAATTTTGGACCCAACTTACTGGCCCAGATGGTCTGCGTCCTTTCCTTCAGAACAAAAAAGTGGGCAAGTGATTCCTAGCTCCCTGTGATGGAAGGCTATTTCACAAGTCTCCCCCTTCCCCAAGAGGGCTTAAAGTAACCTGCTAAAAATAGCCCCTCAGCTCTCACATTAGTGTCCTCAGCTGAAGGGCCAGGTGAAAATATAAATTGCTTGAAAAACGTCCTGCATTCTAATTCCATAGAACTACTATTAGCTGAAAATCCCCACTAATCCTCCTGACAATTCCAACATTAATAACCTTTTTCTTTTTTAACCATTTTTCCAAACTAATAGGAGAAACAGTGAGTTGAGTGTTGACGATGTTGACACATTGGAGTACTGGGAAGTCAGGATTCTCATGCCTTAATTAGCCACTCACCAGCTGAGTAAGCTTAACCCTTTAAGTATAAAATTCCTCAACTGTGAAAAGGAAAGGGTAATACCCAACTCAAAAGGCGGCTATAGGAGTTGGGCATAATGCACTGTACTTCAGGATTTTATCCTATAAAAATATTCAACAAGTGCACAAAGATATATGTTAAGACAAACTCTGTGAGACACCTGTAATCACAACAAAAAAAAAAAAAAGAAAAAATAGCCTAAAAGTAAAGAGAGGTTGATCAAAATAGCCACAATGCCATTAATTCAAAGCTATATATGTCATGCAGCCAAGAAAAAGATGACATGGGAAGATGGCTTGGTGGTAAGAAGTGAAAAAAGCACGCTATGAAAAGCGCTGTGCATAAATGATTATTATTTTAAGCCCCCGAAACCGTTATGTATTCAGCTCCATTTTTATCACAATCATGTATGTTTTCAAATGCACAGCAAATATCTGCAGTGACAAACAATAAATGTATATCCACTCTGAAGAAAACAAAGGGTTGCAAGGGTTGCAAGTCTTTCCTTTGTTACACTATTCATTTTTGACAGGCACATTTATTTACAATGAACCTGTACTGTTTTTATAATTAAAAATTAAGGACAATAAAGAAAGCAATGAAAACTAATTACTGTAAAGTGCTTGGCACAATGCCCAGTGGGCTTTGAGGAACAGTAATTATCACAGTTACTTCTGTCCTGAAGCCACAGAACTTTTAAGCAAAACAAAGACACTGGAAACTAGCAGACCTTGGTAACACGCAGCCTGTTATGCTCAAGTGCGAACTGGATCTGTTTTTTAAGTGGCCGTGCATGATCTTGATGGTGGTGATGGCTTCATGGGAACATGCATATGTCAAGACATCAAACTGTATACTTGGGACACTGGGACACGCACCTTTTATTCTATGTCAATTATCCCTTGACAAAACTGCTTAAAAGAGAAAAACTGTTGGGGCACCTGGGTGGCTCAGTTGGTTAAGCATCTGACTTTGGCTCAGGTCATGACTTCACGGGTCATGGGTTCGAGCCCCACATCAGGCTCTGTGCTGACAGCTCAGAGCCTGGAGCCTGCTTTGGATTCTGTGTCTCCCTTTCTTTCTGTCCCTTCCCCACTCATGCTCTGTTTCTCTCTTAAAAATAAATAAAAAAAAAAAAAGAAAAGAAAAACTGTGGTGCCAAAATGTTCATCAGTGGTAAAACGGCAGATGGAAGAATATGATCAAAATGAAAGGTTCGCAAGGTCTGTGTGCTGTGCAGAAGATGTCAATATGGAGATGCTAACTTTAGACTCTGTTACATCAAGGAGTGTCTTTTACGTGCACCCAGTTACAAAAAAAGACAGAGAGGACCTAACTTCCAAAACACTAGAAGGAGAAACTGGAATAAGAAAAATCTGAAAGATCCCAAAGAAGCAGGAGAGGAGAGAAAAAGAACAGTAAACAGAGAATAAAAAACAGCATTATTAATTCCTCAATAACCACGATCAGTACAGACTGTCCGAACTCACCATTAAAATACAAAGACTATGGGGCACCTGGGTGGCTCAGTCGGTTGCGCGTCAGACTTCGGCTCAGGTCATGATCTCGCGGTCTGTGAGTTCAAGCCCCGCGTCGGGCTCTGTGCTGACAGCTCAGAGCCTGGAGCCTGCTTCGCATTCTGTGTCTCCCTCTCTCTCTGCCCCTCCCCCACTCATGCTCTGTCTCTTTCTGTCTCAAAAATAAATAAACATTAAAAAAAAATTTTTTTTAAAAATACAAAGACTATTATTAAATAACAAGGAAAAAAAACGGATGGATCCGTTTTTAATCAGTTGGGCTTCACAGGTGTGTGTGTGTGTGTATGTGTGTGTGTGTGTACAGAAAACAGGATCAGATAGCTTCCCTCAACTCAATCTCTTTTAACTACTTCTCTGAAGTCTTGAAATTCATGGGAGGAAAGTTCTTTATACCAAAAATAACAAAGAGAACTGACTTGGTCAGGAGGCGGGTGGTGTGAGGGCCGCAGAAGAGGACTGGGAAAAACAAAGAGTGTTCCCGCCCCACACACACACAACCTCAGCAGAGCGTGAATGAAACACACAGGGAGCTGTCTAGCTCACACCAAAAGAGGCCACCCTTCCCACCTACAGTGCTCCCCTCTGGCCAATGTGGAGCACACAACCGGGACATCTAGCTCCTCTTCTCGAGGGGAGGTCTAAAGGTAAAGAGGCCTTCCCTGTCTGGAGGAGCTAGCATTCTGAGAAATGTGGACTAAACATAGCCAGGCCAGACGGGACAATTCATCCATTCTTTCATGGAATCTGCAAAACTGAGTAGATGGTTCTAATCAATCTTATCTGGAAAACAGATGGAAAATTCTTCCCAGAAGTTAATTCTTTAGTCTTATTCCAAAAGGAGGCCACGTGGCTCCTCTGGCTGTGTGCGCTTGGCAGCGCTCTCCAAGCCTCTACTGCGTTGACACGTGTTGGGGCTGCCGCGCAGACAGTCACGGGGGAGACCCAAGGTGACTCGGGACAGTTAGTAATACAGTTCCCTGCCTATGAACGGCACCTCCACATGTCCTCCCCTGCCCAGTTATCCAGGAATCTGTGATTTTGGCCTGATAGCTGGGGTGCTAACATACAATCACACTAAGAATCAAAAGACGGGATTTCTCCCACCAGCTCTGCCTCAATCCAGTTGAGGGAGAGTGAATGAGTCAACCACATTACCATTAGGAATCCCCCTTAATCATCAATAAAATAGGAATGACAATACCATCTCACAGGTTTTTCTGGAAAGCTAATTAAATGAAGTACTTTGAAACCCTGTAATAAACTGTAGAAATGCAAAGTGTGTTCATTTCTTACACTGGTAAGACAGGTTGAAGCCTTCCTAGGACCTTTGCCTCCATATCATCACTGCCTACAGGGGAGGCTGAGGAGTTTCAGCTGACATCTACAACAATGTCTGCCTACCATGCCCACTCTCAGTGGCAAGTGCATCTGCCCCTCCCACGTTGGGAACTTCTTTGGTATTTGGGGCAAAGTTCATTGTCCAGGGATGGGCATGTGATCCAAACTGCAGTAGTCTTAGTATCTCTCTTGGTTTGGCCACATTCAAGTGTTTCAGGGGTGAACATCTGATTTAGGCAGATGATTCCCTAACCTATGAGTCACTTCCCCATGCTTTTCAGACATGGAGCCAGAACATCTTTTTTCTGTCACTAAGTCTCAAGAGACAAAACCTAGAATTTATTGGCTATCGCATTTTCTGCTTTGCCTATAACATTCTCGGATCTAAGTGGGAGTAGAGGTCTGGTATCAATTTTCAATTAATCTCTAATTTTTAAAAAATTTTAAGCATTTATTTTTGAGAGAGAGACAGAGCAAGAAAGGAAAGGGCAGAGAGAGAGGGGGACAGAGGATCCGAAGCAGGCTCAGGGCTGACAGCAGAGAGCCCCATGCAGGGCTCGAACCCATGAACCATGGAGATCATGACTGGAGCCAAAGTTCGACCAGAGCCGAAGTTGGACACTTACCTGACTGAGCCACCCAGGCACCCATCTAGTTTTAAACATAAAATTCATGCCGTCATCTGGACCCCAACCAAAGACCAGAGTCCCCAGTCTACACACCCCATGTTCAAACTTCTTGAGAGAATAAACCTCCAGAATCCTGCTATAACAAGGGAGGGGGTGACTCCCAGCTGTGTTAAAGTAGGGGAGGGGATCTGGGAATCTAACTGCTTTTTAGGAAGATGTTCAACCAGTCTCCCTCCTGTTAGCCTCATCTTTACCTACAGTTCCAGGGATATCTAGTGTCACTAATTCCTGGGTCTTTGAAGGATTCTCCAGGGCAAATTGGATTGATTTTATGACCTCAATTGTTGAGTTAGTAGTCAACTATTTTCCAGCTTTCAAAATACTTTCACTGTGCATTTATGACTTAAAAAACAAGAACAACAACAACAAAAACAACCCCTCTGATCTCATTTGAATGGGATCTTTAAATATATTAAACAAGTTGGTCCAAGAGTTGTGGGTTATCGTTAAGTTGATTAAATATATTAAACAGCATGTAATAGCATTTCTGAAGAGGACAATGTCACTGAAGACTGCTGATGGCTTCATCAAAGATGGCAGATGTATGGTGCATCTGGAAGCCTGTAGGATTTGGATTGAAAGAAAGAAGGGGGTGTGGTGGAACCCTAGCTGCCTAGAGCAGCACAAGGAAATCCTCAGAGAGGAAAAATATATGACATGTTTAGGCCAAGTTAGGAGACATATTGTTGGCTAGGGCCTGGCAGAGAGAAGTAAAAGATAAAATAAAATGTTCTATTACACCCAAAGGCCAGATGTGCAAGAGATGGTTTACACAAGCACAAGCCCCTCTTCTGAAAATTAGCTCCATCCTCGGGATTAGTACTGTGCCTCCTGTCTCAAGGTCATAAATGACCAGACAAAGAACTGACACCTGAGGCAAGTTTAGGTCAGTCTGATCATTAGATTCTTTTTCAAGAGAATTGGGGATTGAAAGCAGGAGATTTATCCATTTCTCTCAGTGCTTGAATAAAAAGGACCTTCAAACTGAGGAGGTGATGGACATCCTCCTTCTTCCTGTGCTCAGGGAGACAGGAAAAGCAAGGGGGCAGGGAGAGCAGAGCCTCTGAGGAAAGACAAAAACCATCAGGTTCCAGCAGTCACGGCCTCAGGCTCTGATCACCTGGTTTCTGGAAGGAGGCCCTTGCCATTCTTGATTTCACTGCTTTTGTGCTTGCAGGACATACACTTTTTCTCATAACTAGTATAGCTACTTTGAATGAATTTCCACTCTCCGAAACTTGGCTCAGATCCCAGGCAGTTTGCAGGCTTCTGTCAAGAGTTTAGCTACGTTACTCCATGATGTTGCTGCCTCAGGATCCATTTTGTACGACCAAGTGGCCTGCGGGGCCTTACATGATGCTAGCCCCTCATGCGAAGGGAATATCCTGTAGAGCCACAGGTAAGTGTAAGCTCCTAACAGGACTTCCCTAATGACCCCTGGGATAAACAGTCCCCCCAGCCTTCCAGGGCCTTCCCTTGTGCTACCTTAGGGAAGACCCTGGTAGAGCTTACCAAAAGCCATGCTCTTTGGGGTTTGAATCGACCAGTCTGGCCATAGCCCAGGAACCCCAAAGTATTCCACTCACAGACTCTAATAAAGGCATGTGCCCAGGCCCTGTAATTGTACCCTGCCTTGACCTCCCCATGTAGACCCTCTTGGGATGCAGCATGCCTCCTCTGGACCTGTGAGTAGTAAATCTCTCTATTTCAGTTTCCGTCGTGGAGTTTTGTTTTGCTCACCATCCAGCAATAGGGATCTACTTAACAACTGTTAACAAAGTCATAACACCCTCCAAGACAGATTATTCTCTCAGGAGTATGGAGAGGTGGGTGTGAGGGAAGGGGAAAGCCTGAGGGAAGGAAATCAGTTGGGTGGTTACTCACAGAGTAGCCTTTTACCTTGATTTAGGTAAAAAAACAAAAAACAAAAAATAAAAACAAACAAACAAAAAAACAACAAGACTGGAAGCAGTAGTGACAGGAAGGGAGGAATGGAATATGCGACACTTTAACAGGAAGGATGATCTACTTACTGGGTTACCAGGAGGTGAAGAACAAGATAGAGGAAAAATGGCTCCAACCCAGATGGGATGATGTCACCATCAAAGGAAAGAACACAGGGAGGCCGAGTAGATAAGGGAAGCAGGGTAGGGTTTTTATTTTGGACGTGCTAAGTTTGAAACGATGATGGAACATCAAGTAGAAACAGAAAGACAGACACCTGCACCTAGAAGGCAGGCTAAAATTCCCTCAGAGTTAGATAAACAAGCAAGCTCAGAGTTATTTACATATGGAAGCCATGAATAAGATCTCTGAGGGAGAAAGGATTTAGACAGACACGGAAGACAAGGACACCTGGTAAATGGCTACACTGGAGGGCAGAGGAAAAAAAAAAAACCTTATCAAGACTGGAAGATTTCAGGAACAATGTGGCATCTCAGATTTCAACAGAGGAAAACTGTAGGATATTAAGTGGTGCAGGGACCAAGAGGAATAAAAGTGGGAAGAGATTGTTCCCTGCATCAGTCAGAAAGTTCCTGACATTATATTTTCAGTATAATGGGATCGAGGACAGAGTATCTGATTTTATGTCTTTAAAACTTTGAAAGAGAAATGAGAAAACAAAGGGGATTTGTGCCAGAATACATGCTGAGAATTTCAGCCGTGGAATTCGAGAATTCAAATGGGTAACTAGTGTGGGCAGTGGATTTAGATAGTCTGGGTCATAGTTTTCAGGGCAAAGAAAAATCATGGATGCTTTATTTATTTATGTTTATTTATTTATTTTGAGAGAGAGAGAGACAGAAAGAGAGAGAGAGAAGAGAAAGAGAGAGAGAGAAAGTACGAGCAGGGGAGGGACAGACAGAGAGAGAGACAGAGAATCCAAAATGGGCTCTGCGTTGACAGTACAGAGCCCAACATGGGGCTCAAGCTCACAAAATCATGAGATCATGACGTGAGCTGGAATCAAGAGTCAGACACTTAACCAACTGAGCCACCCAGGTGCCCCCAAATCATGGACATTTTAAAGAAAATGTTCTGGAAGCAGAAGAAATTGAGAGAAAGGATACGGAAGTAGGATGGGTTCATCCGTCGGGAGGGGTAGGGATAGTTTCGGATACAGAGACCACAGATGTGCGTGCTGCAGATGTAGCGTGCCTCTTTGAGCAGCTTGTGGAGCAGCACCCCGCCCTGATCCCTGTTAGTGGACCTTCATTACCAGAGACACAGCCCCAGTTCCCAGCCAGAAGGAATTATAGGAAGGTGTTCCAGTAGAGAGAAGTCACGGGAATCCATTATTCTCCTGGCCTAGACTCTGTTCTTGAGCTACATAATCCCAACTGACCCACAGGCCCTTGAATTCTCTTGCTGATTTGTGAAACCAACCAGTGGCCCCATGCAGCCCAGACTTCTTGACCTTGCCTGAAGGCCAGTTAATGCCTGACTTTGCCATCCACTCTTCATTTACTAGTGATTAGAAAAACCATGGTGGGAACCACAGGTTCCAAGAGTCCACAGCACTCACGAAGGCACAAAAACAATGAGTGGAAAGTGTACCCAACACACAGCGACTAAATGCATACCGCTCCCTTCCAGCATGTTTCCCACCCTTGGAGGCTTCAGGGAAAAGCACAGAGAATGATACAAAGCTGAGTCCTTCATTTTCTGCCTTTCTTTTCCCGAAGGAGAATGGAGCGTTTGTGCACGAATCTCTGTATCATGTGACCACATATTCTCTTTCAGCGTGGCCGTTCTCTCCACCTTCCTCTAAGGCCAAATGTTACTTAGGAAAATCTCACCCTGTTTGGGAGCAAAAGCAGATCCTAATTATGGCTCCACACTAACAGCAGTGCTAGGGGTATTTCATCCTTAAGCAGAAGGCAAATCCAGAGTTTAGACATAAAAGTGTAAAGGCTTTCTCTGCCTAAGCGTCACATAGTAAGCCTCCTTAGTAAAGAACTCCATCTCTTTCCTTGCTCTTCCTTGGTGAATTTGCTTTCCTACCAACATTAAGGGACAAAATAAGTATGACATATTTCTGATGCTTGTTCCTGAGCCTGGTGCAACACCGGACATTTGCTAGCTCCTCTTCCAGTGCTTGATGTTTTGGATATAAGGTGACTATGAGTTCATTCAGAATATTGTTTGTTTTAATTATTCACATATCATTTATATATTAATGTAGCATAATTAATAACATATTATTAATTTATAACAACTAATGTAGAAGTGATACAATATTTTTATTTCATTAAAATGCATTGGAATAGGGGCACCTGGGTGGCTCAGTCGGTTAAGTGTCTGACTTCCGCTCAGGTCATGATCTCACGGTTTGTGAGTTCAAGCCTCACCTCGGACTCTGTGCTGGCAGCTCAGAGCCTGGAGCCTGCTTCGGATTCTGTCTCCCTCTCTCTCTGCCCCTCCCCTGCTTGTGCTCTGTCTCTTTCTCTCTCAAAAATAAATAAACATTAGAAAAAAATTTTTTAAAGCATTACAATAATTTAACTAACATGCATTCATAAAATAATAATGATTTAATAAAGAATTACTTAATGTAATACATTGCAAATATATAGTGTATACATCACAACAATTTTATTGTAAGCATATGGTATTTTAGGTGCACATACCCAGTCACTATTTATTACTTTGTTTCTACAGGGAAATGGAAAGTGACTTCAGAAGGCCAAGAAAATTCTTACAAACAAGCTTTTGGAGCACTACCAGTTTGTAAATCGTGCGATGGATGGTCACCATTTACATTTGAAATGTCTTTAACTTTTATTTTGATTTTAGAGTTTTCTGACTGCTTTAAATCTAATTTTCATAAACAAACCCTCCTGGAGTAAGAAATGAATCCAAACTATGATCGGTCCAGGGAGCTGGAACTCACTGCCAGGACTGCAGGGGCTCTTGTGTTCAGGTCCCTGCCGTTGGTAGGGCCACAAGAACCTACAGTGCCTTATAGTTTTATCCACTTCCACCAGTTCTATTTTTGGATCCCTACATTTAGCATACAGAGCTATCTTTATCGCTCCAGCTGACTGGCATGAGAGTCCCCAGGGCATGGTAGTTGCACAAGATTATCCAAGCATACTTCCTCCACTTCAAATAAGACAATGCAGAATGCAGAAAAGACCTCAGCAAGCGATCACAATGTTAGGAGTGTGTGTGTGTGTGTGTGTGTGTGTGTGTGTGTGTGTGTGTGTGTGAGAATTACTAAAGATTTCTTTCTTTGTGCTAAGTTTTATACATTATTGGAAACACAATGTTCATAATGCTTTCTAGAAGTTAGTTTTAGGCTGTGTAATGGGATCTATTCGTATGCCTAAATTCACTTGAAAACATCAGTATAAAATAAAGTTTCTTACGATCATTTAATCCAGATTTCAAAAATTGGGAGATTTTAAAAACCTCTGTTTACCCCCATCTGTCATCAGCTGAAGAATCCATTAGTGACACAGTCTAAATGAACAGTCGGATTGTTCTAATAGGCAAAATAGTTGGATCTAGTAGGAAAAAAGTCAAAAACTGGCAATCTTTCGCTTGCTCTTCAGTTATTCAGTTGCAGTCGGTACCTGTTTGAGTGGCTTGCTAATACATCCCAAAGGAGAAGGCTGAGCCCTAAACAGACAGTAGAATCTCACGGCCCAAACTTCAAATGCCATTTACATTACCGTGGCTACGCTAGAGGTCTTCTGTTTAGATTCACCCTGTCTAATACAGTAGCCACCTGACTCCATTCAGCACGTAAAATGAGCCTTGTCTGAACTGAGATATGTGCTAAGAGAAAAACACCCACTGGATGTCAAACTTGGTGCCAAAAAAAAAAAAAAAAAAAAAAAGAATGTAGACTCTCTCGCGAATAGCCTTTTATAGTGACTGTATGTCAAAATGATAATGCTTTGCTATATTGGGTTAGATAAACTATATTTAAAAAAATTAATTCTGTTTCTTTTAATTTTTGTAATATGGCAACTGGAAAACATAGCATGACATTTGCAGCTCACATTATAATCCTATTGACTGCAGGAGTCTAGAGGTCTCCACAACAAATGGCATGCCGGTGAGTGGTCTTTAAGATCAGAAGTGAGAGCTGCTGCAGAATTTTACTCCACATCAGGCTAATCAGAGAAGAATATGACTTGGAGTAAAGGTTAAAGCACGCCCTGCATGTGTAGCTTCCCCACCCAAAGAATTTTAACAGTGCCCTGAAGGACAGTTAAGTTATGCTTACGGACACAAGCCACTAGGGTGGAGAAATGTTACCACGCTGTATGTAACACCTGCCTTACTTACTCTTTCCTAATTGATAATGCAGCCTTCATTTTCATCTCAGCAGTTACTAACTGTACTCATTCCACTAGAGAGTGAATCATGAATTCACTTGTTTCAATTTTTGGCTGTTTGTCCCCACCCCCCCTGCTGCTCAAATGAAGACCAGGGTTCATTTCACGAAGAAGAGAAATATGAATTTGATATTCTCAAGCTTAATAGAAAATGAAATGTTTAAAATTTCATGTATGGGCAACAAACGGCCAGTTTATTATTAAAGGAGCATGATCAGTGGACACACACAGGAAGAAGTTCACAGCGACCCTGAGTAGCGATATACGTAAAAAATTCAGTTCCAAATCCTTGATGTGTGATTACCGGATTACTGAATCAAAAACATATTGGGGGTCACTGCTGCCAGCAAAGAATTGTGTAACTGCTGGTAAAAACAACAGTGATTTCAGGAGTGGATTGAAAACAAAACAATAATATCTTTGTAATGTTCTGAAATCGTTGCAGGAACAAAACTGAGACTGGCCCCCTTGCATTTCCCAGTCTGATCTGCTGACCATCTTGTCTGCCCATAATTGTTTTCTGCCATTCATTTCCTCCAATTGTCAATTATTACTAAAACAATTATGAAAAAAAAGTGTGTGTCTTTGTTTCCTGTTGCTGATGAATATAGTGAAGTCATAGACCAGGCTAGGGCATCATCATCTTTTCCATTACAGTGAATTATGCTGTCCCAAACAGGATACAGCTCTTGACTGGGCAGAGGCCGTAAAGGGAGCTGAATTAGCACCGACATGATTGTCAGCCATGACAGCAAGAAATTAGAACACTGGCCCTTAGCTCTCCGTTTTTTCAAAACATAAGTGTTTTTTTGTTCCTGATTTTATAAGAGTAGCACACGCTTATCTTGGGGAACATGCTTATCCTGAGACAAAGCAGAAAATAAAAACCCCCATTATCCTACCAACTATGTTAATATTTTGCTATACAAATTTTCAGCTCTCAACTTTTTCATATAAACATATATATTTTTTTAAGAAAATGAGATCATGCCATGTATATAATTTTTTGGTCTTTTCTTTTTCACTTAGCATTTAGTATAAACATTAAATATTTTAATATACTTTAATGGCTATATAAAATTTCACATTGTGGAATATTATTTAACAATTTCCTTATTTTTTATATAGTAAACCCTTGGATGGTGAGTAACTTTTTCTACAAGTGTTCCACAAGATGAACAAACATTTCTAATAGTTCATGACGCCAAGTGTCACATGATCACAACTGCACCAATCGTTCTTGAAATTAGCTTTGATAAACGAGTGCTTTGGATTACAAGCATGTTTGTGGAACGAACGAAATAGCCTCGCAAACCAAGGTTTTGCTGTATATTTGTCCAAAATTTGTCCATTACAAATAGGTAAGCATTCTTTTATATACAATTTTGTCTCCATCTATGAATATTTCCTTAGGATATATTCCTCAAAGACAGATTATTCGCTTTTGCCTAAATTGTGTATCTTGAAGTAAATATTTGGAATGAAAGACTTAGGAAAATTTCTTAGCAATAAAAGCATATACCACCATAAAAGCTTAATAACCAAGCTTAATAATATGTGCCTTCCTAACAAGATAAAAAAGTGACATATTTTTAATGATTATAAAGTTTAAGATAAATATAATACTGGCCTATTCAAAATGCCCTTCTGGTCAGTCAACTGGAAGGGAGTATGTAATTCTACAAAGTCCTTTTCCAGAATCTCCTAGCACAACTAACCTCTAAACCACTGAGGAGCTCACAGATGATACTGTAGTGATTTTGTGAACTTTTGGTTTCCAAAGGAGCTTGCTTCTAGAGGCTGCCTGTGCAGCCCCTGCCTGGCCTGAGCATCGTTACCTGGGGAGGCCACTAGAGGGCAACCCAGGATAGAGTAAGGAGTTAAACATTCTCTGGCCTGTTTTCAACGTATACTTCACCAGATAAGTAATGAAAAGTAAAAAATGAGGCACTGAAGGGAAAACCAATTTTGGAAATAAATAAATGTGCAAATAAATAAACATGAAAATCTCTGAGTAAACTCTTCTCTTTTCCTCAGGGAGATTAACTAAAAGGTGCAGAATTTTGAGAGCTACCACAGTTAGAAAAAATTAAAGATCAGGAATCCAGTTAAAAATCAGGTGACAGCAGGGCATCTCGGTGGCTCAGTCAGTTGAGCATGCAACTTTTGACTTCAGCTCAGGCCATGATCCCAGGGCTATGAGATTGAGCCTCCTGTAGGGCTCCACACTGAGCATAGAGGCTGCTTAAGATTCTCTCTCTCCTTCTCAATAATAATAATAATAATAAAGTTATAGCATGGAAAGCTGGTTCCTTTAGATCTTTGCAGATGCAGAAAGTGAATCTAGAGCAGATACTCGATGTTCTGCATGGGAATCAGCAGGCACGTGGGCTTTGGCCTCTTACATACCTGCGTTCCATTCTCTACCTGTCTCTCACTAGCTAGCTGGTCGTGGACATGTTTCTTAACCTCTCCGAGCTTCAGTTTCCTCATTTATAAAATGCGGTTAGTGTTACAACCTGCTCATGGGTGGCTGGAAGCATTCAACAAGAGACTGGACATAAAAGTCTTAGCACAAAAGAAATCCTGGCCGTTGTTATCTCTTCTGCTTCTATCTCCCTCTTAAGCTGTTTCCCATCTCTGGCTGTTCACTTACTATTTCCACCTGGCTATCCCATCACAGCACCAAATTTAATAGGTTTGAAACCAAAATCCTCGTCTCCCTCACTAACTCCCTGACCTGCTGCTACCTCTCTGATTGGCTATTTCTTACAATAGACCATAAAACATAACATCCTCTGTAACACTTCCTCTCTTCCTATAACCGTAGCCAATTAGTTTACAAAACATGTCGATTTGTTCTCTAATGTGTCTCCATCTGGTTTCCTTCTCTCTGTTGTCGCCAGGCCTCAGAAACCTGCTCTCTTTGCCCCACCAGGTCCTGCCTTGAATGCGCAAATGTCACTGATGTCATTTCCCTCTTCGGCCCCTCACAGGCTTCCCAGGGGCTTCAGATTAGATTGGGAACTCCTCTCTCTGGCATTACAGTCCCACCACGGTCTGACCCCAACCTCCTCCAGATGCTTTTCTTGCTCCTTATGCTCAATGAGCCCGCCTCTGTCAAGCTGTTGCCACACAGCTCCCTGGTACGGTTGCCAGATTGAGGAAAAGAAAACAGAGGACACCGAGTTACATGTGCATGTTAGATAAACAACACCTAATATTTTTGAATATGTATGTCCTATGCAGTAGGGTTCATACATGTCCGTACAGTAGGAGATGCTTACACTCAAAAAAAGTTTGTCGTTTGTCTGAAATTCACATGTAACTGGGAATCCTATTTTTCATCTGACAACCCTGTTCCTTGGGCACACCAAGAATATTCCTATCCCTGCCCACGGACACAGCTCCAGTCTTGTCACGGACACTCTTATCTCTCTCTGTACCATCAGATCTTGTGCCCTGCGAGGCCTGATCAACCACATTCCTCCATGAAATCTGCCTGAATCAGGGCCTCCTTATCTGGGACCCACTATGTACATTACTAATTTGGTTAATATTAGTAATTCATTTGGTATAAGATGCTTTGCGTCTTATAGAATTGCCTTTCTCTGAGTAAATGTGGAGTTACCAAAGGTAAAGATTACAGTATAAATAGGAAAACTTCATAAATACACTTTGGTGGTGTGGTGCTACTGTAAACATGCAACATAGGGTGGGAAGAGATGAGAGCGAAGAAGAAAGAAAACCTGCAGAGGCCACTTACCTGGATGTAAGGTGCTCACAGACACACTAAAACCAATACGCAACTCCCCCTGTCCCCACAGCATCAGGCCAGGTGGCTACAGCTGCCTGAGCTTGGCATGCGTCTCCCCACACTCCATTTCAACACATCTACAAGTCGTGCATTACATTTAGTGATGTTTCAATTGGTCACCACTTCACGCTATGTCTTCAGTAATCTGATTTCGCTTATATTTAAATGTGAGGGCCAGAGGCGGCTCTGTAATGTAACCTATAAACACGCAGTAAATAAGAGTCATGCTGGAAACCAAGCAAAAGACTTCTACTTAATTAACAGAAAAGCTAAAAAAAAAAAAAAAAGCTCCTAATATTTGTTTTTTTCAAAATTAGCTCACTCTAACATAAAATACACTCGGGAGCTTGAGAAAACATCAAGAAACTGGTGAAACTATTAAGCAATCCCCGCCCCCAAAATCTATTTTAAAAAACCAGCATTGCACGACTCCACTTGTGAGCATCTGCGGGCATCCAGAAACCAATGACTGAACACAAGACTTCTCAAAGTGAAAAAAAATATGTTCTTAGAATAAAATACATAACTCCCAATTGTCTCTGTTAAGCCTCCGATCATATTTAAAACTTTTTTAGTCTCATAATGTAAGTATACAAGTGTGTCAACTGAAAAACGTGTTTTGAAAGTTTAGGGGCAGGGGGCTCAACATTCACAGAAACCAGGACCACTGTAAGCAACATCTCTATCACTAGTCCCACGTGGAGTGGCAATTAATCAGGTCACCCTGGATTTCACTTCGTGGAAAAAATAAAATGGATTCAGAGCTGACTTTGTGGCACTGGAGTATCTTGGAAGCAAGTGCTAAGAGTCAGATCCATCATATTTATCCAGATTAATGTTATTTCTTTCTTCATTTTTATGGTTTAAGTTCAACTAAGAAAACTGGTTCTCTCTATTCAAGAATACTACACTTTGCTACAGCTTCCAAGGAATGAATTGTAATTTTCTCAACAGAAAAAAAAAATAATAATAACCCTGAAATTCCCCTAGGAAAGAGAACAGCCAGTGAAGTCCACACGGAGACACAACCACGTCTTGGCTCCATGCACCAGTTACAATCTGGCTGGTTCAGCTTTTTCTGGCTTTAAGCTTTGCTATCTTCTTATGACAGATTCTAAACATACCAATCTCGAACTGGGATAAGCCAAAATAACAGCAACACGTTTCCTTCTGTTCTTTCTTTTCAATAGACCACTAGAGACGTATTCCTTCGTTGTCATTGTGACAACATTAATCAAGTTACTGCAGGACACAAATGGGGGGGGTAGTTATCAGCGGTGGACGCAAATATTGTACATCATTTAAACAAATGTGCTTGTTTGACGGCAAGGAACGTTAAAAGAATTCGGAATGTACCTAGGAGCTTTCCAAGATTTTGTGGGCGGCATCGACTGTTCTTGGATTTAACCTTTCCACCTTTCCACTTCCAAACCTAGTGGTATTTTTCAGGTTACTCAGAAAATGCACGCTAAATGAATCTTTTGAAATCCTAACTTAAAGGTAAATAAATTATGGTGAACAGTTTCCATCACTGGAGCTGTTCAAGTGCTGTTTTGGTGCTTCTAGAAGGTTCACCTTTATCTGAAAATGAATATCCCGGAGAAGAAGCTTTGTGTTAAAAACAATAACAACAACTTTATCTTCACTTACTTTTCTACAAAATTTAACATTTAGTTAAAGTAAGTTTTCTAAAGTTGACTATTTTTGGTTAAGAGCCTATTTAAATATATTCTAAGCCAGTATTGATCAAAGAAATAATACATGGATCATTAATCAGCACTTTGAAAAGAATAAACAGACAAATTCTAGAAATTATTTTTCAAAAATGATCTTCGCCAAAATTATTTATACTATTTAATCCCCTGGTGATGATGAAACTGAAGAAAACTTAATGGAGTCAAAGCTATCTTAAGGAAACAAATACTATTTCAAAAAATATATATACCATTGTTAAAAACTGAAGATGTCATAACTGGACGGATTTCTACATTTCTTCGGAAATATAAACAAGCTTATGTGCTTTACATGAGGACCTGCCCTCAAAGCATATATACTGTCTCTGGCTAATATCCATCACTCATGATATGCATTATAGACATAACAATGGACAGTCTTAAAAATGACACTTACCTTAACTCACAGACGTGGAATCATTTCAAGCTCATCCCTCTGTTGAATTGTCTCTTTCCACTTCACCAACCCCTAACAAGTTTCTCTTCCCTGCATGTAAACACCTAGAAATTTCTGTTCTGTCTTCTGAAACACTGCCATCACCTCCATTGCCCCAGTGCTAGTCAAAAGTGGGGAGAGGGAGAAAAAATTCAAATTTGCAAGCTGTTTACGCCTAACGACGACGGTGAAGCTGCTAGGCTTTGAGCTCAATGAATTAAAGGTTGTTTGGCTAAGTGGCAGGCACACTTCCTCCTATTCTTTCTGAACTTAGTTTTCCTGCCTCCAGTGGAGCTTTTTCCTTTCCTGAGCTATAAATAGGCTGGTCGTAAGAGCACTGAGGAAAGAAGAAGGCAGGAAATGCATCTGATTTCAAAAAGCAGTCTGAGGTGTGTGTGTGTGTGTGTGTATTTCTTTCAAGTGAATACCAACAAACAAGCTGAGGAAAATTCAGCTTTGGTAATGGTACCATAGTCAAAGTTTAATTTCCTATCATCTAGGTTTCGCAAAATTGACATTTCCCATAATCAAAGCTTAGGATTGGAGATATATCATTTTCTATATAAAATACCATCAGCAAACGTATATCGCCTCCTTCATTTCCCAAAGAAATTGCATATAAATAGAATTTCCTGGGGGAAATGAGGGATAGGGCAGACCACAGTGGTCACTACACTTATTTCTTTTCATCCAAAAGGAGCTGAAATACTGTTGGAGGCAAGGTTCAATAAAAGAAGTTATCAACAGGTGAACAAGAAAAACAGACACTATTGCTGAAAAGAAATTATGAAGTTGAGTTTATAGACTGGTCATCCATCTGCATTAAAGATTGTCCACAGTTTGCTACTGAAAGTTAACTTCTCTCATAATAATATACAACATAAAATAGGATGAAAATTAGATATCATTTTTCACATATTAGATGGACAGATCAAAATTTTGATATTGCCTGATACCATTCAAGTGTAGAGGAATAAGCATTCCCATAACAGCCAATTGAAGAATATACTGGCACAAACTATGTAGAGGGCAGTTCTCAACTTCTTTCAAAGTGTGAAATTCAGATACTCAAACAAGACACTTAACCATGGTTGATTTGGCAAAGTTGGAGGGCGGATCTGGAATATGGGGACTGTAGCCTCCGTAGCACTGGGATCAGAATCTCAGGGGCAGGGCCCACTAACTATCTTTAGTTCAGGGGATTCTGTTGCTCACTAAAGTGTGAGAAGCAGTAGTCTATAAAATTATTTTAGTCATTAATATCCCACCTTCTAAAAAGGATTTGGTGACTATAGTTAACGACACTGTAATGTGTATTTGAAAGTTGCTAAGAGAATAGAACTCAACAGTCCTTATGAGAATAAAAACTAAAATTTTGGAACTATGTTTGATGGCAGATGTTAACTCGACTTACTGTGGTGATTATTTCATAATATATACAAATATCAAATCATTGTAACCTGAAACTAATAGAATGTTATATGTCAATTATACCTCGATTAAAAAAATAAAAATGAACAGGATTAGAGACAACTGATTTTGTTTTCCATAAAAATAAGGAAAACTTCAAAATGCTTTTAATGGTGGTGACTCCCATTTAGAAGACCAGAAGATGGGGCGCCTGGGTGGCTCAGTCAGTTGAGTGCCAGACTTTGGCTCAGGTCATGGTATCATGGTTCAGGGTTTCAAGCCCCACATCGGGCTCTGTGCTGACAGCCTGGAGCTTGGAGCCTGCTTCTGATTCTGTGTGTGTGTGTGTGTGTGTGTGTGTGTGTGTGTGTGCCCCTTCCCTTTTGTGCACATGTGCACGCTCTATCTCAAAAATAAATAAACATTAAAAAAATTTTAGAAAACTAGAAGAGTGTTTACATATCATGTTAGGAAGATACACTAATTTCCTAATTGCTTGTGGAGAAGCCAGCTGAAGAAGCAAAAGCAGTGAGAAAAACAAGCTGATGGTATTTAAGGGAGAGATGAAGTCTCTCTCTCATTTGGTGTAGTCATGATAGAAATGGATAAAGTCAAAGCCATCTTTACTAATGTGAACGTTTGAAAATTATAAGTTGCTTGAAATAAGATGAAACCAAGGGTGCTTGGTGCCTCAGTCAGTTAAGCATCTGACTCTTGATTTTGGCTCAGGTAATGATCTCACAGGCTGAGATGGAGCCCTGCATTGGGCTCTACAATGACGGTGTGGATTCTCTCTCTTTCTCTCTCTCTGTCTCTCCCCACTTCAAACTAATTAAATAAACATTTAAAAAAATGAAACCAAAGAAAACATAAAGAAATTAAGTCTCTAGATGAAAAAAGAAATGTCCCATTCCCTACCTTTGTTTAGTGATTTATTATTTTCGGACCCAGCCATTTCTTGTCCATTTGAAGCCTTAATGCAAAGACCTGTATATTAGAAAGAATAGGTTAAACAATGAGCTCAGCCAGAGCTAGTGAGGGAAAAGCAAGAGTATGTACATTCCCAGGCATAGAGGGGGAGGAAAAGATTTCTTTAAAAGAGAGAGAGAGAGAAAGGAGTGAATGACCCTGTTGTAATAGCAGAAAGGAAGAAGGAAGTCCATGGTGGACAGGATGTAACAGCTGCAGTGTACTGAAGTGGCTAAAGAGGACACAGGTTGACATTGACAAGAAGATGTTCAGCCACAGGGTAGTATGTTTCTAGAAGCAAACTGTGCTCCCATGTGCAAAGCGTTAACTCTTGAAAGAAACACCAAGTACATTTACCAGGCTTTCATTGTTCACTAGAAATGTTATGTCTCTTTTTGTGAAGAAGTATTTTGCTTCACACAAAGAACAGCTTCACAGAGCTCCCATATAGCCCATCTCTAGAAATGAAGCATTAAAACATTTATGGGAACAGAAAGGCTCTGTGCTCCTAATCTAAAATTAATGATAGACTCTCTCAAAATGCATTAGGGGAAAAAGTCAAAGGCCTCATGAGGAAAGGTAATGTGTGACTTTCTTCCACTATTTGGGTTTTGCAAGTAGAGGAAAATACATTTTTTTGTTGTAGTCACCTACAAAGAATTTCGGTGTATACAATATAGAGGAAACCCAAGCAAAGTCATCAAACAAAAGGAAACAAAAATTTGCATATTTTTGTTCAAGCCGAAAGTACTATACCTGAATGCCTTATGGATATCTTTAAGAAAAGCCTATCTTTGTTTACAATGTGTAGAAGTGCTAGGTGATTACCACATTGTGGGGAACTGTGTTCTTTTCACTTGAATTGTATCCTACTAATGAAAATGAATGAGAACTCCTGGGAGGATGAAATAAAAGGATGCAGGTAAAGGACGGACCTCTGATTACAGTAGGATGGGGCACTTGGGTGGCTCAGTTGGTTAAGCGTCTGACTATTTCAGCTCAGGTCATGATCTCATGGTTTGTGGGATCGAGCCCTGTGTCAGGCTCTGTGCTGACAGTGCGGAGGCTGCTTTTATTCTCTGTCTCCCTCTCTCTCTGCCCCTGCCCCCTCCAAATAAATAATAACATAAACTTAAAAAACAATAAATTCTAGCAGAAACACTGAAAAGATGGTTGAAGTTTAGGAAGGAGTTCTACATTATAAAAATAAAATATAAAAGTTAACCACACTTTGAAGGAATGAGAATACTTAGGGGGATAGAAATAAAACTTTTCCAATAATTTCATTAAAGTTGAACTCGTTTACCAGTAGTTTATTTTTACTTAGACTATAGTCAGTAAACAATAATATTAAAGTTCCTTTGCAAAATTACAATAATGCTGGCAGAAATGAAACAGTTCAGACTATCTCCCAGGAGAAGCTCAGCCTTGGTAAAGTTCAGTGGGAAAATCTATTCCAGATTGCCTTCCTTCACTAGATTTGGCTTTGGCCTCCATTGGTATTTTGTCACTGCCAAGCACCTAAAATAAAACAGCCCTAGTTTCCATGTAATGAGGGGGGAAGAAAGGGATCCCGAGACTATCCAGTAATAAATGCCTAGAGCTTTATCAGTTTTGTCAAGACTAAAATCTGAGGTCATAATAACTGAAGAAATTATAATTGGTGTTGTGGTAAAAGTTTTTCGATTAATGTTGAAACAGGGACGCTTTCTTTTTGCTGTTTCTGCCAGTTGTGTGTCCCTTTGGGCAAA
This sequence comes from Paguma larvata, assembly GCA_030068075.1. Lineage (NCBI taxonomy): Eukaryota > Metazoa > Chordata > Mammalia > Carnivora > Viverridae > Paguma > Paguma larvata. The sequence continues at coordinate 26,247,851 of CM057836.1, read as the reverse complement.
TCCTTTGGACTCAACCATAAGGTAGTTTGTGAACTGATCACTGTTGGAGGCAGGGAGAAGCAAAGCTGTCACTGGGAAGAAATATGCGGAAAAGAAAACAGATCACTGTAGGGACAGGGCATGACACACTTCTGAAGGGAGGAGGGGGGGGATATTACCATAGGTTCCAAGAGCATTGATGCCCAAATATTACCTTATTTTGTGTAATATTTGGAAGGAAAGAAGGAAGGAAGGAGGGGAAAAGAACATGGCAGTGAAATGGATTTGCCAAGCAAAAATTAAAATTTATTGCTTCTACAGTCACGCTGGTCTAGTAAAGGCCAAGTGGTAAGTTGGTTGATAATTTAATAGTGCATACAATTTCCTTGCTTAAAATACAGCATGTTTGGCCTGGATGACTCCAGTGTCCGACTCTTGATTTCAACTCAGTTCACGATCTTACGGCTCATGAGATTGAGCCCTGAGTTGGGCTCCACACTGAGGGCTCTCTCTTCTCTTTCTCTGCCCTTCCCCACCTCAAAATAAATAAACTTAAAAAAAAAAAAAACACAGTACATTTGTTTCAATTCACAGTAAGGTCAATATACTCCACGTTTCCTGAAACGTATCATTATGTGACTAATGAAAAAGGTCCAAAACAGGTTTATATTGATATGGTCAAGGTGAATGTGATCACAAGCTTTAGAATTCTAACATTAATTATGGGGTGCAAATTCACCCCAAATAGACGCAGCAATTTAAAATAAGCGAGTCTCCTGATCATATCCAATATGACCAAGAGACTGTTCCTGGTTGGCTTTGAAGAAGCAAGCTGCCACATTGTAAGCTACCTCCAGAAAGCACCACATAGCAAGCACCTGATGGTAGCCTCCTTCTACTGGCCAGCAAGAAACTGAGGCCCTCAAACCCATAGCATGCAACGAATGGATACTGCCAACACTCACATGAATTTAGAAGCAGTTCCTTCCCCAGTTGAGCCTCAGATAAAACCAAAGCTCTAGCCAATACCTTGACTGATGCCTTATGAGACTCTGAAGAAGTAGAACCAGCTAAGCCATCTCTAGTTAGGCAGTCTACTGAAGGGTCTCCTATCAAGATGGTTTACAGTCATATATAAGGTAATCTTATACGTACAACTATGTATATTCCATTACCTTTGCTGCATTCTATTGATCAGTTACAGGTCCTGCCCAAACTCAGATGGTGGGAATCAAAAGGCATGAATACCAAGGGGCAGGAGATCATGGCAACTGTCCTAGAGTCTGTCTGCCACAATGAATAAAAGACACAGAAAGAAGAAACAAATACATTTAATATCTGGTGTTTTACTAAAGAATAGTTAGGACAATGTTACCCAAAGACAGAATAGACAAAACAACTTCTTAATTTTTGTTCCTTCAAAGCAGTGGGAAGTGCACGGCCTTGAGAGAGAAACAAGGCATCTCTCTACTATCATGCACTTGTAAGCAACTCAGTTACTTGAATGTCCTCAGGCTCCATCTTTGAGATCTTTTTAGTTCTAAGCTTCTATGACATTGGACCTGACCCTCCAAGCCTCTGAAGACATTTCAGAATGCCACGAATTCTGATTATATTCATACCAAGCATTTGGTGACCTCTGTGCCACTATCAACATTATAATAAAACAATAAAGGGGAAAAAGAGAATATGTAATATACTAGTCCCTTAGAAAAGTTAAAAGCCAAATCGAATGGTGTGTTACTGTCTGACTCAACTTTTGATTCTCCATTTTAATGTTTATATTTCTACAGCATGATGTCATTCTAAAAACACATGGAGATAAAACCATGATGAAATTCACTTTGCATAGGCAAATTTTGAGCTACAAACTATGTTCTCTGTGGGGAACAAATTACATTTCACATTACATCCAAGTAATATTGAGTGCATCAAGAAATTACTCTGCCAGTGTAACATCACAGACTCTCATGGTCAGAAAGCCTTCACAGACCACCGCCCATCTGATGGGCAAAATTCCTCTGGAGCATGAAGAACAAATTATCTTATTAATTTCCAAGTAAAAAGCTGCCATTGCACATTTTTGTGATATCATAAATGTAAATGATTCCACAAAAATAAAATTATGGATTTAATCTAAATGAGGCAACTCCAAATTGCTTTGCTCACTAGATAAATGGACTTTTCTTTTTCTTCAGACAAAACATCAAATTCTCAAGTACATGGAACTTTAAACATATATCCACAGTTATTCTTGTGTGGACAGACTACACAATGAAATATATTATAATGCTCTCTAATACTTCATTAAGAACATAGATTAAAAGCTGTAAGTCAGGTTGAAACCAGGAATGAATGCTTCATTTCCATTTAATGGCTGAAGAGAGATAAAAAGTTCAAGAAGGAAATGACTTTTTAGAGTTACATGACATCAGAGGATCTGAGAGTCTGGATTTCAAAACACTAAACACTAAAGTCACATATTTGGAGCTTGCATCACATTATAGCTCCTTCTTATATGGCTTGCTCCAATACCAAGTATTAATGCACAATTAATTCTGAAAGAAACCACATGATACAGATTATATTTTATTTGGACAAGGCTAGCAAAATGCTTTTTTTACTGGGTTTTTTTCAACCACAAGTAAGTCCCTACTAAGTACAAAGCTCTGAGCTTGACCATAGAAGAGAAAATAAAATTAAACATTTGGCCTTTGCCCTAAAAGCAGCATACTTTCCAAGGCAGAATTTCTCAAATCATAGTTCAAGGACAGCCTGTATCAGAATAACAGAGAGTTGACTGAACATGCAGAATGCTAGACTTCAGCCTCAGAGGATTTCTAACTCAGTAAGCCTGGGGTAAGCCTTGGAATATATATTTATAATAACCCTCTGATTGTTAACTGCACACTGAAGTTTGAGAACCAGTGATCCCAGGTTTAAAACATAATTCTTCTTCTTCTTTTTTTTAATGTTTACTTATTTTTGAGAGTGAGAGAAACAAAGCATGAACTGGGAAAGGGCAGAGAGAGACAGAGACACAGAATCCAAAGTAGGGTCCAGACTCTGAGCTGTCAGCACAGAGCCTGACACAGGGCTCAAACTCACAGACCTTGAGATCATGACCTGAACCTAAGCCAGACGCTTAACCAACTGAGCCACCTAGGCACCCCTAAAACACACATTCTTAACATACATTCTTACTAGTGCCAGTACTGAGTGAACCATGATTATGGCTGTAGTCAAAATCAAGGTTCCAAACTGGAGCACATGTTAAGGAGTAAACTTCCTTTAAAGTCAGCTCTAGTTTGTGCATAATGGTGGCAAGTTCAGTTTGCAGTTCTTAGGAAAGACCTGCATGGAGGGAACTTTCTTTTCTGGGCATAAAAAATTTTTTTTGGTATTTTTTTTATTGTGGTAAAAAAAAATACCTAACATAAAATTTCCCATCTTAACAATTGTTAAGTGCACAGCGCAGTTGGGTTAAGTGTATTTGCATTGTTGCGAATCAGATCTCCAGAACTTTTTCTTGCAAAACTGAAATTCTATACCCCTACAACAGCAACTTTCCCATTTTGCCCTTCCCCAAAGCCTTGGTAACCACAGTTCTACTTTCTATTTCTATAATGGGAGAACCATTTTTAAAACCCAATCCCAAGACAAAGCACCAGATCAGAGCAAGGAGAGCTGAGTCCAAACATCAAAGTCAGAGGTTAAATTTAAGAAATGAGATAAAGCAGAAGGAAGGAGCAAAGCAGACAGACTGATGTGGAACCAGAGGCATTTTCCAGAACGGGGTTGATCCAGTTTGGCCACCTGGCTATGGGTGTTGGGTCCCATGGAGACAGGCTCTTTGAAGCCAGAACATGACTTTCAGAACATGTAAGTCACAGTCAGCTAATAGATACTCCCCCTACATTTGGTGAACAAATGACTATGACTAAAATAGGTGGGAAGGAGGTCAGGTGATGAAGACTGGGGATTATCAAAAATAATTTCCACTTTCAAAATTTGCTACAGACTCAGGAGATGGTCAGATCAGTGGTAAAATCCATTGTGATGGTTTGCTAGGTTTGGAGTGGTGGAGGTAGTTCTTGGGGCATTGTGGGTCTCTCTGATCTGGGCACAGCTATCATAAGTATCATGTGTCAAAAGACACCATTCCAATTGTGGAGCCATCAGAAGTTCTGGAGAGCCATGGTTAATGCTTTGAATAGGCCATGATGATCTAACAGAGTTGAGGAAATGGCCTGAGGGAAGTCAAGGACTTAAATGAAGGTGTTCCCCAAGGCATTAACCTGGGGAACTAGGCACCTCTTTTACTGGGTATGCTGGGTGGCTCCTAATCTCATCCAAGAAAGCATGGAAAAAGTAGAAAGAACCTAGGCTTTATAGCCAGACATACCTGGTTTCAAATTTGCCTGCCTCTTAACATCTGAATGACCTTTAAGCCATGTCAGTATCAATTTCCTCACTTATACCTCAAAGTAGAACAATACCTACTTTTTAGAAGTAAGGTAATTATGCAATATACTAACACAATACCTGGCCCAAGAGTAGTCAATAAATGGTTGTAATGATTATTGCTGTTAACAATATTCACGAGTTGTGTCTCTGTTTTTGTTATCAGAATAGCCTGCAAAGTGGTTCCTGCCACCCCCTATCATTTAAATATTCAGGATAGGAAATTTCTCTCAGCTGTTTTGGCTATCTGGTCCATAATATAGGTAGAAAGGAGAGGAGACGAGAGGAGAGGAGAGGAGAGGAGAGGAGAGGAGAGGAGAGGAGAGGAGAGGGGAGGGGAGGGGAGGGGAGGGGAGGACAGGGGAGGGGAGGGGAGGGGAGGAGAGGGGAGGGGAGGGGGAGGGGAGGGAGAGGGGAGAGGAAGGGAAGAAGGAAGGAAGGAAGGAAGGAAGGAAGGAAGGAAGGAAGGAAGGAAGGAAGGGAGGGAGGGAGGGAGGGAGGGAGGGAGGGAGGGAGGGAGAAGGAGGGGAAAAGGAAGAGAGAGGGAAAGAGAAAAGGTGTGGAGAGTGAAGAGTGGGTGGAGAGGGTGTAAGGAAGAGAGAGAGAGAGAGGGAGAGAGAAGGAGAGAGAAGGAGAGAGGGAGAGGGTGAGAGGATTAGATGGAGGGAGGGAGGGAGAGAGGAAGGAAGGAAGGCTCATTTTTGCTTTGTCTTAAATGATGCAAACCCCAATCACCAGATTTTTCATCACAGAAGTCCGGCCCTTAAAGGTGACATATTTATATCTTAAACATGATTTTTTAAGTATTAGAATATTTCATCAAATCTGTTTTATTATCTTCCATACCCTTGCAAGTGAAAAAAAAAAATCCAGGTGTGACTTGATTCAGTGAGTCTAATGATGAAATGCCTGGGGGCACTGCCTGGGCCAAGGCAAGATCCCACAGACATTTCCCATTTTTTAAAAATATTTATTTATTTTTGAGAGAGAGAGAGAAAGAGAGAGAACTAGCAGGGGAGAGGCACAGAGAGAGGGAAGAGAGAATAGGACGCAGGCTCCATGCTATCAGTGCGAAGCCTGATGTGGTGCTCTAACGCACAAACTGTGAGATCATGACCTGAGCCAAAGTCAGATGCCCAACCAACTGAGCCACCTAGGCGCCCCATAGACATTTCCCATTTTGCAGCCAATGTTGTGGCTGGACTGGCCCATGTGGTTCTTATTACGATTGCAAGACACACCTTAGCAATGACCACTAGGGAACTCTGGAAAAAACAAAAAACAATCTTTATTACTCACGAGTTCTAGAGTACATGTCATACCTGAGGCCACAGAGGAGGTTATGGGTAGAGAGAAGGCATGTAAAGACATGGGGTTCTGCTTTTATTGGATTTGAGGGTTCCGAAGAAAGAAAACTTCATGGGTGCGATGGCCTCTTTTTCCAGTTGTGTTGCTAGCAGTACGTCTACTGGAGATGTCTGTCTTTGAAACAGAGGTCTCTGAGATCAAAAGCCTAATATGAGGCATGTACATTACAATAAAAAGTGTCAGACCTCTACAATACAAGGGGCCTTAGGATGTCTGAAACCAACACTGGAGCACCACCATGGCTCTTTCTTTGGCTAAAATCTTTACTTCAGACTCTCAGATTGGGACTGAGACTCCTAATCTCCTTGAGACTAGAAGTGTGGTGCTTCTGGGCTTATATCTTCACAGTGACCAGAGAGAAAAGGGGCTCCCTTCTTGTACCTCCCATGAGAGGACTTCTGTGGCAGGACTCTGACTGGCTTGAGTAACAAGCCCACTTCTTGTAAAGATCACTGTGACCACAGATGAGGTCACAGTACTGGCCCAGGCTGTCTCACGACCATCTGAGTCAGAGAGGTCGCCTGCTGGTGAGGAGGGTGGGGAGGGGTCTTGACAGACAAGACAGTGGGGATCCAGAGTGTGCCTCCCATTCCCATTCAGCACCAAAGGCACTAGCTCCAAAGGGTGGGGAAAACTCTACATCAAAGCAGACCAAAATAAAGATGAGAAATTTGCAGTTCTCAGAGGAATTCAGGCCTGGTGGCTGGTATCTAAGCAAAGATAACTCTTCTCCTTCTTGGATTGGTTAACAGGACATGAAGAATATAAAAGCCCAGGAATGAAGTTGTAGGCCCAGAAAAATCTGGGAATTATCTGAAGGCCTCAACAGGGAGTTTCTACCAAGGCTAAAATCATGAACTGCACTAGCTAAATAGAAATTAGCTCAAGAATCTCATTTCTGGTCTACTGATCTACATCTGAATCGTACACTCCTAAGATTCATTTTCACCCAAAACCTCAGAATGAGACCTTGTTTAAAGATAGGATCTTTGTGGATGTAATTTTTGGGATTCCCAAGACGAAATCATCTTGGATTTAAGATCCAAGGAAGGACTGGTGTCCTTCTAAGAAGAGGAGAGGATGCACAGAGACAAATTCCCTATGACAATGAAGGCAGAGACTGGTGTGATGCAGCAACAACACAATGAACACTAAGGAATGTCTGGGCCACCAGAAGGTAGGAAGAGGTAAGGAAGGATTGTCCTGTAGAACCTTCAGAGGGAGCATAGCCCTGCCAACACTTTGATTTTGGACGTCTAGCCTCCAAAACCAAGAGAATAGACTTCTGTTACCTAGTTTGTGGTAACTGGTTACAGCTGGCCCAGCTCATTGCCAGTTTCTATCAACTGCACCAAGAATAGCTTTCAGGTTACCAAGCAAGAGATGCCCTCAGCCCTCAGGACAGGTGGCTGGGTAGGATTTGAGGTCAGCTGTCACCTAGGAAAGAAGAATCTTCTGTTTGCCCCAGTAGGCCACATACATTATTATTTTTCAAAGAATATTTTTAATGTACAGACATGTGAAAAGTGTTTGGAAGTTCCATGAAATACTTGTCTGGAAGCATGGCATCAAGCAGGCCCAGGAGTTCATCTAGTATCCCACTTACTAGTGTTCAGGAAATGCCTGGGGAAATGCTTGGGGAAATGCAAAGACCACAACCATTACTTGGCACAGAGATATAACTGAGTTATTGCTCTCCAAGACCCATACAATGTTCCCTACTTTCTAAAGGTACAATTTTATGGAGATTCAGGCGCCAGAGAGTAGGTCTCGGAGTCACTGATTAGAAAATGGATATGGGTCTTGAAAGTAATTCTCTAAAGGCAGCAGTCAGCAGAGAGGAATGGGCATCCTTCTTCATTAAAAAGTACATTATTCATCTTCTCGGGAGGTGGAGGCTCTGATGAATTCTCAACACAAGTTTGTGTCAATGGAGACTCAGAAATCAAGCAGAACCATAGGGCAAGGGCATGGTTCCTGTGCTGTGTAAAATGGTGAAGACGCTCTCTGAGAGCAAGGCGTAGTTTCTCCTCATGATGAGAAAAGCACCCTGGTAAGAACCAGATGTGGTGAGGATCCAAAGGTTGAGAAGCATAGGGTGGGCAGGGAGGTATATGGAGGTCTGAGAGGCTATGATTGCCTTGATAAAACAGAACGTGGCAGAAGTAATAATGCATGACTTCCCAGGTGAAATTAAAAAAAGAAAGGACCTTTTCTGCTGGCTTCTTAGGGGACAATTGCTCTGGGAACCTTCAGCTACCATGTAACAAATCTAGATATTCCAAGACCACAGTATGGAAGAGCCACATGGACACACACACACACACACACGCACATGCACATGCACACAGACAGAGAGAGAGAGAGAGAGAGAGAGAGGGAGGGAGACACTTAAGGAGCTCCAACTGTTCCTGTCCTCAACTATTTGAGTCTCCCCAAATGATACCAGCCTTAGCCACCACCTGATGACAGGGCCATGAGACACCCCAATCCAGAATGCTCAGCCAAGCTGCTTCCTACTTCTGACCCACTGAAGCCATAAGAGACAACAAGTGCTTGTTGTTTTAAGTGCTTGTTATTTTAAGCCACTCTGTTTTGGGGTGATTTATTATACAGCATTTGATAACCAGACCAGAGCCTGAGAATAACAAACTACTTAAGAAACCACCAGAGATTCCTGGAAAAAACAAGTTTCTCTGAAGAAAGGTGTGGAGGTGGGTAAATGATCTGGTAGCAGAGAGCTAGTGTCATCTGTGCTGGTAAGGCAGCCAGTCCGCCATCACTGTGCTGAAGTGAGCAAGGCGGGCTCCTGTGTGAAGACTCTATAGGTTACTCCTGCAGCATCATGGCACCAGTAATGGGAGTGATGCTAACAGTTTGCTGACGACTGCCAGGGCAAGGGCAGAGTCTCCAAGAACCAAAGTGTGAAATGTTAAAAATGTCATTCTCCACTGGTGATAGTGGTGGGAAGTGGTTAGTGGAGGAGGAGGAAGAGCTGGCCAAGTGCTCAGAGTTAGGGATAGGGTTCTAGAGTGAGGGGGTACAATCTTAAGTTATTATCTTTCAAGTCCATATATTCTTCCATACCCTGCTTTGTGCTGCTAGCAATGAAACTACAAAAGGCATTTCTGTTTTTCCAGCTGGATTCCTTTGAGGGTCTGTAGGGGGCACTTGAGGGAGCTTGCAAGGACTACTTTCTGCTTCCTGTCCCTACCCCTGTGATGTTGCCTCAGCAGAGCTTCTTTCCCTGCCAGAGGCACCACCTCCCACAGCAGCAGCTGAATCCACTTTTCAATTACATCCCATTTCCAGAACCAGGGTACATAACCGTACCCCTTCAGAGACACCAGCCCCTGTCAGCCAGTACCACATCCTCAGAGATTGTTTTAGCTCTACGGATTCTTTTTTTTTTTCTTTTATCTTTTAAGTTCTTATTTTAATTCCAGTTACTTAACATACAGCGTAATATTAGTTTCAGGTGTACAATACAATGAGTCAACACTTCCATACAACACCCAGTCCTCCTCATAACACATACATTCCTTGATCCCCATCACCTATTTAAATCATCCCCCTTGCCCATCTCCCCTCTCATAACCACCAGTTTGTTCCCTATAGCTAAGACTCTGCTTCTTGGTTCCTCTCTCTCTCTCTATTCTCCCTTTACTTTCTTGTTTTGTCTATTAAATTGTACATATGAATGAAATCAGATGGTATTTGTCATGCTCTGACTTATTTCAAGTTACATTACAAAGCTATGATAATCAAAACAGTATGGTACAGTCTCAAAAAGAGACCAATAGAGCAACAGAACAGGAAAGAAAAACCAGAAATAACCCCACAACTATATGGTCAATTAATCTTCAACAAAGCGGGAAAGAATATCCAATGGGAAAAAAACAGTCTCTTCAACAAATGGTGTTGGGAAAACTGGAGAGCGACATGCAGAAGAATGGTACTGGACCCTTTTCTTACACCATCACGAAAAATAAATTCAAAATGGATGAAAGACTGAAATGTGAGACAGGAAACCATCAAACTCCTAGAAGAAAACACAAAGAGCAACCTCTTTGACATCAGCCGTAGCAACTTTTTTCTAGATATGTCTCCTGAAGCAAGGAAAACAGAAGCAAAAATAAACTATTGGGACTGCATCAAAACAGAAAGCTTCTTCACAGAGAAGGAAACAGTCAACAAAACTAAAAGGTAACCTACACAATGGGAGAAGATATTTGTAAATGTCATATCAGATAAAGGGTGAGTATCCAAAATCTATAAAGAACTTACAAAACTCAAAACTCAAAATCAAATAATTCAATTAAAAAATGGACAGAAGACATGAACAGACATTTCTCCAAAGAAGATATTCAGATGGCCAACAAATACATGAAAAATTGCCATCATTACTCATCATCAGGGAAATGCAAATCAAAACTACAATGAGATATCACTTCACAACTATCAGAATGGCTAAAATCAAAAACACTATAAACAACAGGTGATGGCAAGGATGTGGAGAAAGGGGACCCCTCTTCACTGTTGGGAATGCCAACTGGTGCTGCCACTCTGAAAAACAGTATGGAGGTTCCTCGGAAAGTTAAAAATAAAACTGCCCTATAATCCAGCAACTGCACTACTGGGTATTTACCCAAAGAATATGAAAACAGTAATTCAAAGGGATGCATGCACACTTATGTTTATAGCAGCATTATTTACAAGAGCCAAAGTATAGACCCAGGCAATTCTTTATATTAAAATTCCCCTGGTCACATACCTGGTGTTTTGCCTCCTCAGTGGATCCTGACTGATTCGCAAGTGTTTCTTTATAAAAAAAAATCTGTGATAGTAACTTCACTGAGATTTAAATACCAGGAAGACTAAGCTTGAATACCAAATGTAAGGACCAGAGATGGGATTTCAAGCAGTAGTCTCAAAAAATCAGAAGGTTGAAGCAGGGCAGCGACAGAATCAAAATAACAGTAGGGTAGGAACAAGGTAGAAGGTTTAGGGTAATTGCTATGAAGATGGTTGATTATTAAGCCACTCGGTTCCCAAAGGGCTACATTGCTGTGGGGCATAACTCAGTATTGGGGTGTGGGTTGTTGGGCTGGCTTAAAAATCCCAGCAAAGTGGACATAAATTGTCTAGATTTTGGGTTGGTAACTTCCAAGGGAAGTTTGCAAAATGATTCCTATTGTGTTTTGTCTATGATCACAGTATCAGAGAGACATCGAAAAACAATCCATTTTGTTTCATGGCTTTATCCTAACCCACCACATCTACTCCAAGGGCAAAAACTGCCTTGAGACCAAGTTGTGAGAGCACTTGCTCAATGTGTACTCAGAATTACTGTCTGAAAATTGTCAAGTACTAACCACAGAGGCTTCTCAGCTTCACACTGGTCTATATCATGGACTCTCAATATCTCCACGTAAATGCTCCCAGGCATCTCTAACTCACCATGTCCAAGACAGGATTCCATTTCTTTTTCATTTAATTTTCCCCATGGGAAGTAGGTACGGAAGCACTAGCTTTCTTCAATGCAGCCATCAAAACCGGAAATCTAGCATCATTCTAGAATCTTCTCTTCCTCCTTCTCTCTTACTGGTTTCAGACCATTTGGAAAATTCGTTTGACATGTCAGTGAAAAAGATGAAGTCTTGTTACCTAGTTGGGGGGAAAAAAGAGAAAATCTGTAAAAGGTAAATGTGAGCGAGACTTTTTATTCAAATGTCTCTTATAGAAGGTAATCATGAGCAATTGACAAAATGGGAGCAGTGCTGGTGATTAGGAACATGAGGAGGGAAATTTCAAGATCTCCAGTTCTTATCTGCAGGAGACCCATGAGAACAAAGCACTCTGTGAGCTGTTTGATTCTTGCCCGATTCTGAAGTGCAGAAGTCCCCTGGCAGGAAACCCTGTGGAGACTACAGACTAACCCATCCTGCCATTGTCAGCCCCAAGTGGGGCTGAGCAACTGGAGCAAAAGGAAGTTGTTTTATTGTTTTGTTTTGTTTTGTTTTTGTCTTAAAGAGATATCCTTCTTAAAATATATATTAATGCCTGGAGTAAACATGTAGAGGGTATGCAAACTGGAAAGAGACAGCAATCATACTGGACGACAGAATCAGAATCTCAAAAGATCTTGACAGGGTAAAGTAAAGGGACACATGACAGAGGTGAAATTAATTGGAGCAAAGGTAGAATTCTGCATCGAAGTCCAAAACAACCACTTGCACAAGTTCAGAATGGGGAGCCTCAGCTTAGTAGGAGCTCATATTCTTCAAACTTGTTACTGATGTTATGTCAATCAGGATAAACTAATTGCTGTAATTACGATTCCCAAGCCATGTGTTTTTTAAAATACTCTATGGAGAAAAAGTGCCACGGGGATGCCCATGCTAGCTTAGTCAACTGATTGCTTCCAGCATGTCTTCAGACACTTCCATTAACGTGTGCCCAGATAGATTTTAGAAATTATCTCATTTTACCTAAGGTAACATTCATATTGGAAAAAATGTTTTAAAATGATTTTGGCAGGTAAAAGAAAGATAAAAGCAAAATAAATGTAAAGAAAATGGCAGAGCGAAACTTTCTGTCAAAGTACAAAGTCTTCATCAGCCGCACGATGGTTAAATATTCCCTCCCATTACAAAATTATCAAGAAGATCATTTGAAATATGGATTTACATCCACTGCCATTAATGGTAAAACTCGCTCTTAACTGGCTAGCATATTATGTCTTGAGACACTGAGTAATAATAGGAAGTTCGGTGATTAGCAAGACAGTTAAAAGCTATGCATCCAGAACAGGAAGGCGAACTTTAGTTTTTCAGTGATATTGAAAGTAAGTTGGAACTCTGATTTATTCATCACCATTAAATCATTAAAGCTTTTCACAGAATTGCAAAAATAAAAAATAAAATAATGTGGCACAAACCCAGTTCCTGACAAGGCTCACAAAACTTACAGATAACTGATCTTCTAAAGACACTTCTTTTGAAGGTTTTCACTTTGTAATGAAGGAACAAAAAAGCCACAAACCCTCAGGGTCTCTGGTCCATCCTGCAGGAGTTAAAGAAAAAAAAAAGGTTGAAATAATTGTAAAACAAAAGACTAACAAACTAAAACGCATTCCTTTGTCAGCAAATATTTTGGAAAGTCACATAGAAAACATTGCTGATGATATGAAGAAATAAATATTAAAACAGATTCCTCAGTATTGGCCATGCATTTGGGTGAAAGAACAAATGTTTGTAACATGTCTCAGCTTATGGTATTTGTTAGATTCTATTTTGATGGTTACGTTCTCGAAGAACTGCTTTTCCTGAGGCTTTTTTTTTATTTAAATAGTTTATTTTCAAATTGATTTACATATAACACCCAGTGTTCATCCCAACAAGTGCCCTCCTGAGGCTTTTTAAAGAAAAATCCTACCAAAGACTATCCCAATGATAAATGATTTCATAAATAAAAACAACATTTTCTGGGAACACTGTTGAAGTGTACCCACTGAGGAAATAAAGGAAGACTTTGGGAAACCTTGACAGGGATGCTCGACTCTGTGATTTCATCCAATGCTTCATTCTCCAGGGAGGCAATGCAGCAAAGAAACAGATGCAGGAGCTTACACACAATGCCACCTGATGTCATTGGTGTTAGTTTTAATGAAAACTTTTAAAACAGAACTTTACACAATCATAATGAGATAGCAAGTCTGTTGAGATTGCATTATGACTTGCTTTCTTCTTCTGCCCAATTCTTCTTTCTTCTCTTCCCTTCCACAGGCAACGGTCCCAAGAACACTCCCTAATCTAGTTCCTGTATGCTGACCTCCATCTCAGAGTCGGCTTCCTGGGAAACACAACTTGCAACACTGGCAGGTCCAAGACAACAGGCATTTACATGGGATTCTGAATCTGTCACCCACAGGCCACCTTGCAGTGAGGATCCTGATCGTCAGAAGGAGGAGGGTTGCTGTTACATGATGGGTCAGAGAAAAATATGATGGTGTCCTGGTGATCCACTGGGATGCCTCTTGATATTTCTTTGCTCATCTTGATGATAAATGGACAAACACAACAGTTGTGCTTAAGAAGGGCATAAAGATCAGGAGCCCAGAGGCCAAAAAGTAAGCAAGTCATCTACTCAGCAAACATGGTAGCTGAGAATGAGGCAATCTAGAATTGGTGGTAGATGATGGGGAGCGATTGTAGCCCCAATTGCTTAGGCTCCAACTGCTTCTACCTGGGGCTGCAATTTACCCTGCTAACCTTCTTATCTGTTTCTCTCAGGAAAAGAGGTTCAACAGGATCCTGGAGGAACTCTTTCCAGAATTGATAGGGAGGGTTCAAAGTAGCTCAAACGGTAGATCAGAGCAGAAGCTGTGATGTGCAATTCTGACTCCTTTAAAACTGAAATGAAGGGCTTATTCCTTCACCTACTGAGAGTGCTTTTGGCTCACAGTCCTCAGAAATTACCCCAGACTGGAGAGTTCTGCCTTGCACAAAGACATGCCTCCTTCCCCAGAGCAGCTCAGATCCAATAACTGGTCAGTGTACGGTATAAAAGGTCAGATCACTCATCTTATTTCAGGACAACACCGAGAGCTCATCAGAGCTTCAGGGTTTCCCAAGAGCTGACCTAGCCTTTTTTGAGACTGCATCAATTTCTTCCTCCATCCAATATTGATTGCTTCCTTCTTTTCCCTTCTGCAGTGTTGATCCTAAGAGCACTCGCTATAAAATTCCTGCACACCATTCTCTCTCCCAGAGTCTGCTTCCTTGGATACCCATCCTTCAACAAGAACATTATTGGGATACCTGATGAAATGTGAATATGAACTCCTTTGATAATAGGACTATATCAATGTTAAATTTCCTGAGTTTTGACCCCATACTGTGTTTATATAAGATAATGTCCTTGCTCTTAGGAAACACAATGAAGTAAATAGGGGTACATAGATACAAGATATCTATGACTTAATTTGAAATAATTTAGAAAAAATTGTACATGAAAAGGTAGAAGGTCAGAGAGAGTTAAAGATTAAAGAAAATAAGATAAAGTGTAAATACTGGGAAATCTGGTTAGAAGGTATAGGGGAGTTATTTATACTCTTCTTTTCTGTAAGTTTGTTTTATATCAAAAAGAAAAGTTACAAAAATAGGATGATCAGGCCTTATCCAATTTCCAGTAATTCTGATTTGCTTGGTAGGGTATTGGCATCAGTGTTTTTGTTTGTTTGTTTGTTGTTGTTTTTGTTTTGTTTTAACTCCTCAGGGTTTAGAACTATTACCATCCATGGGAAAGGTCCACATGAAACAAATAATTTTAGTAACATAAAATGTGATGAGTGTTATAAGAGAGGAAGTACAGAGTATCAAGAGAAGACATACAAATAGGACCTAACCTAGTTAACTGGGTCAAGGAAGGTATCTTTAGAAAAATGACAGTTTACACCTGAAGGACCACTTAGATGAAGAAGTATCCATAAGAAGAAGGAGGGAGTATTCCAAGCAAGAAGAATAGGCTATGGGAAAGTCCCAAAGCAAGAAAGAGGGAGTCACCATCATGGAATTAAAATAAGTTAGGTGGAAGTGGGTAACTGCTGACTGGAGATGGCATGAGATGATCCTGAGGAGGTCAACGGAGGACACGTGGAGATTTAACTGGAAGACAATGTCAGGCCAATGAATGGTTTTAGGCAGGGGACTGGCTTGATCAGGTTTATATTTTTGAAAGCTCTCTCTGGCTACTGGGTGGAGAATGATTGCAGGGTGGTGAGAATAGGAGCAGGCAGACCAGTTAGAATGGATTCTGGAGACAGGAAGATGGCTTAGACCAGAGTAGTGCAAATGAGAAAGATGGGAAGTAGATGAAATCCAGAGAGATGTACGATGTGGAATCAATAATATCTGCTACTGATTGGCTGTGGGAGACGCAGTGCAGGGGAGGGAAGGGTGACTTTCAGATTATGGGTTGGACAACCAGAGAAGGCAGAGAACGTCTAAGCTCCATGGAAACAGGGGCCTTGTCCATAGTTGGTGCTGTTATGTTCCCAACAATAGCCCTACTCTGTAGGTGTCCAGTAAATACTTGTTGAATAAGTAAGTAAATCATCTTGGAAGATAATAAGTCCAATTTTGGATATGGAGGATTTTGAGTTCCTGTGAGTCCTCTTTTGAAAGCCCACTCTGGGGACTATATAACCTTTCATTTAATTCTGAAGATAAACAGTGGAAAGGTAAGTCCTGTGTCCTTACTTTGAGACCATCATTCTCCCTAGTATTTAGAAATCTGAAGTTCCCATGAGACTTTGTATAATCAATATCTCATCACTTTGGATCTAATTTGATTTTAAAATGACATAGTGACTAAATATTGACCTTAACTAATGGGGGAAATTGCCTGACTTTGTGGCCATACAAATTTCCTTATCCTGTTTTAATCACAATACACATAATTGTTTTTCCTTTTTCTTTTTTTTTTTTCACCTTGAACTTGAGCACATGTCATAGGCATTTCATATTAAGGTGTTCTGGCAAAAGTTAATTTTAAAAGTGTGGCATTTTTAAGTGGACAAGCAGGACTAGGTAATGAGTAGAAAGAAAAAAAATAAAGAAAGAAAAGAAAGAAAAAGAATAGAGAGAAATCCAAGGATTTTTACTGCTATCCAGTGGTGGTGATTTCAGACAAATATGGTACTACGCCCATGTTTAAACTCTGTTTTTCACAGTAAAGTCCCAAATGCCATTCATTCAAGCATAGGGATTAAGCAATAGTGCTAAATTGCCATGAGAATTGTATTGTTTTCCTGATTTTAAAGTAATAACTTCAACTGGTCCTCTTGTGGTCCTGAAGATCAGAGGATTCCTTCATCAACTAGTTTACTTTGAGAATATACTCAATATGGGGAAAATCCGGCTCTAAATCTCTTGTCTTTTAATATTTTTTAATGTTTATTTATTTATGTTGAGTGAGAGAGAGAGAAAGCAAGTGGGAGAGGGGGAGAGAAAGAATCCCAAGCAGGCTCTGCACTGTCAGCGCAGAGCCAGACATGGGGCTCAATTTCATGAACCTCCGCCAATATCAAGACTTGGATGCTTAACTGACTGAGCCACCCAGGCACTCAAAAGCCCTCATCCTGATAACACACCAAGCCCTTGCCCTGTTCTCCCTAGCCCACCCCTTATACAGACCCTTAAGGAGAGTGATCATCACTGATTCACCTTTTAGTTCCTACTAGGCATTTTCAAGTCGTTTTTTATCCGTGCTCTTATAACTGTGAGCTCCCTGACTGACTGACTGTTTAGAGCTTGTGGAAACAAAAGAAGGAATTGACCAAACCCCAACTCACTGATTGTAACCAAGCAAGAGTCTTTGCCAACCCACTGGAGTGGAGAGGGGTGGTGGGGGGGGGGGTGAAGAATATTGTTATCATAAGATTTAGAATAAAAGAAAAAATTGGCCCTAGCACATCATATAAATTTTATATAAAGTACACTTTTTGGCCCTGACACACACTACTCAGTTTACGTGAAGCTCATAAAGTGTTAATATTTCCTACTTTTAAAACGTACATATAGTGTTCTCTGTGCACTAATGATGTGGTCTGTTAACCAAGGTGTGACCTTTCTGTGCTGTATATCAAAGCCCACCCACCGGCTTGTCCAATAATCTTGTCATAATCTCTGGCAGTGATGTCATTCCCTGACACTGAAAACAAACACTACCCAGATTTCTGTTTCCTTTCTCCTGCGGGTTCATCGTCCATTGTAGAGGTGCTGATGGGCAGGGATTCGGGAGACCACAGGGTTTTTGCTTGTGCCTTCTGACTTGAGCAACTGTCTTCCAGGGACTTGCCCAGACGAAAAACACATTTCCTGAGAAGGCTGTACAAGCTCTATTTATACAATTCATAAGGATATGAAGACCAAAGCACACAGGTGGTATCCAATGAAATGTCAATATATATTGTACTCGCTGGTAGCTAAGAAGCCAATATTACAAGGAAATTTGGGAGGGAAAAGTGGAGGAAAAAATTTAAATAGTTTTCATCTCACTTGGTTTTTTGTTTGTTTGTTTTTACAGATATCCTTTTTAATGCTTATTCATTTTTGAGAATGAGACAGAGGACGAATGGGGAGGGGCAGAGAGAGAAGGAGACACAGAATCTGAATCAGGCTCTAGGCTCTGAGCTGTCAGCACAGCTTAACTGACGGAGCCAC
Source organism: Paguma larvata (assembly GCA_030068075.1). Classification (NCBI taxonomy): domain Eukaryota; kingdom Metazoa; phylum Chordata; class Mammalia; order Carnivora; family Viverridae; genus Paguma; species Paguma larvata. Next base: position 26,229,813 of record CM057836.1, on the reverse strand, counting down.
CCAGGCACCCCCTCATTTCACTTGTTTTAAAGAGATTTTTAAGTGGTTCTGTAGATACAGTATACTCTATACAGGACTCCAGACGAAAATCATTGGTTATAGTTATACACTAATATTCTGCTAACCCTGAAAAAAACCAAAATCAGACGGTTAAAAAGAAATACATTAGTGACTTTTGGTACCGAGTAGACTACAAAACAAAATAAATTTACTGGTAAATGAAATCCCACATCCCACATGGAATACTGTATAAATTAATATCAACACCATCTTCCAATCAACACCGGAAGCCAAAAGTAAATCACAACATGAAATCGTGTCGAACCGGTTTTACAAAAACTGAGGCAAATCAACTAGCAAAACAAAATACACCAGAACAATTTCCTATACAGTAGCCAAAGGAGCCCGTAAAAACTTGGTATAAACATAGCAAGGACATAAATGTGAAGGAATGCCTATTTTACACTCATAGAGTAAAGTTACTCTTTCAGTGAATTTAGCATACAGTAAACAACAAAAAGAAAATGAATGGATACTAATTACAAACAAATCTGATTCTAAGATTATAGCAAGGCCTCCGCTGGCTCACAGATAACATTCACTTTGCTTGGATGTTGGTGACACTATGCTCTACCACTAGGGCATCTCATAATTGCTACTGTCTTCCTGTTTTCTATTTCTTACCCCTCTCCACATTATTGGGCCTTGCATCTTTAATATGGGTAGGCTGATGGGTGGGGTAGGATGGATATATCCCGACAGAGCAGACAAAATAACTGTGCTTCCTAGATTTGAGGGTACTGCATTTGGCTGTTCTATGCCTTTCAACAGAATATTTCCTAGACAAACCTCTGGAAATACAATCTACTTGTGGTTTTAATTTTGTACCAAGGTATGCACTTGAAGTTGGATACTGTTTAAGAGAAGTTATGATTTCCAGTACTTGGCTATCTGCCTGCTTAAAGGGGAGATAATCAAAGATTTTACCTCAATCGATCAATGAACTTTTATTTTTTTAATAATCCTAAGTGACCTGGGTTTCTTGGACGATGCATTGAGTATTCCTCCCCAACAGAGGCCATTTCAGGCATGTTTTCAGCTTAGAGGTTTACTCTTGAGTTACATGAGGTTTCTGCAGGCAACAAAACTGAAAGGCAATTTTTCTTCAGCTGCAAATAATTCAATAAAATTCAATATTTATTTTCATATTAAGCCCACTGGCAAATTAGGAATAGGAAGGAATATACTTCAGCAGATAAAAGCATACATAAAGACACTTTAGCATCAGGGTGCCTGGTTGGCTCAGTCAGAAGAGCTTGTGACTTTCATCTAGGGGTCATGAGCTTGTGACTTTTCATCTAGGGGTCATGAGTTCCAGCCCCATGTTGGGTGTGGAGATTACTTAAATAAATAAAAAACTAAAAAAAAAAAAAAGGGTGCCGGGGTGGCTCAGTTGTTTAAGAGTCTGATTCCTGATTTCAGCCCAGTTCATGATCTCATGTTTTGTGAGCTCAAGCCTGGTGTCTGGCTCTACACTGTCAATGAAGACCCCGCCTGGGATTCTCTCTCTCTCACTCGCTGGCTCTCTGCCCCTCCCCTCTTGTGGGCTAGAGAGCCCACTATTTCTCTCAAAACAAATAGGTAAACTTTTTAAAAATAATTTAAAAATGAAAACAATTAAGTATCCTGAGTATCATATTTAATATGGCAACAATATAAAGATTTTCTTTAAGTCAGGATGCCTGCTATCACCACCACTATTCAGACAAGAAAATTACAAATATAAAGACTGGAAAGGAAGAAAGAAAACGATCATTATTCAAAGAAGATTTAAGAAAATCTCAAAATAATCTAAGGATCAATTGTTGGAATTAAGACAGTTTAGCAAGGTTATGATCAATATATAAAAGTCAACTGTATTTCTGGACATCAGAAACTATTACACATAAACTTTTAAAAATATAATATATCCAGGAAATACCAACAAAAAATAAGATACTTAAGGAAAATCTACTAAAATGTTTGTAAAGCCTGTATGAAGGAAATTATACAATTTTATTGACAGACACCAAAATAAATCTAATTAAATGTCATGGACCAGAAGATTCAATATTGTAAAGCTGCTATTTCTCCCCAAACTGATCTATAGAATCAAGGTAATTCTAATTAAAATCCTAACAAGGTGTTTTTGGTTTTGTTTTTTATTTTAACTTGACAAAATAATTTTAACAGAATGAAAAGAAAGCTACAGACAGAGAGCAAATCTTTGACAACACATATTCAAAATATACAGCGGTGCCTGGGTGGCTCAGTAGGTTAAGCATCTAACTTTTGATATCAGCTTACATCATGATATCAGAGCCCCACGTTGGGCTCTGAGCTGACAGCATGTAGCCTGCTTGGGATTCTCTCTCTCCCTCTCTCCTTGCTCACATACTCTCTCTCTCTCTCAAAATAAACAAACATATATATGCACATAAATATATATATATGCATATATATATGCATATAAATAAATCTGTAAAGCAAACAATAAGAAAACAGCAAACCCAATTAAAAATGGATAAAAATTATAAAGAAGATATAGAAGATATATGTGGCAAATAAGCTTATGAAAAAATGTTCAATATCGTAGGTCATCAGAGAATTGCAAAATAAAAGAATAAAATACCAAATCCACACCTATCGGGAATGGAAAACCCAAAACACTGACAATATCTTACTGTGGCAAGAATGTGCATTGCAGGTGGGAACACAAAATAGTCTAGCCACTTTGGAAGACAGTTCAGCAGTTTCCTACAAACTATAAACATTCTTACTATATAATCCAGTAATTGCACTTCTTAAGAGATATCAGATAAATTTTCACCCACATGAGTTGAAAACTTATATCTACCAAAAACCTTTACGAGAATGTTTACAGAGATTTTATTTATAACTGTCAAAACCTGAAACCAAAGAAGATATCCTTCAGTAAGTAAATGGATAAACACACTGTGGTATATCCATAACATGGAGTATCCAGCACTAAAAAGAAATGAGTTGCCAAGCCACAAAACTTAAATGCATGTTAGTAAGTGAAAGAAGCCAATCTTAAAAGTCTACAGAGTGTGTGATTCCAACTAGACATTCTGGAAAACACAAAATAAAAAGACAGTAAAGAGATCAGTGGTTTCCACGGGGGGAAAGAGAGAGGGATGGATACGTGCAGCACAGTGGGGTTTTAGGGCAGTGAAATTACTCTGCATGATGCTGTGATGGGGATACATGTCATCATACATTTGTCAAAACTCAAAGAATGCATAACACAAAGGGGATACTCTAGTGGAACTATTGACTTGACTTAATGTGTCAACGGTGCCTCATCTATTGTAACAAGTGCATAACACTAATGCTAGGTGTTAAAGGTGGAACTACTGAGTAGAGATAGAAGTCAGGGCATAATATGGGAACTCTACACCTTTTCTCTCAATTTTCTAATAAATGTAAAGCTGTTCAAAAAAGAAAGACTATTAATTTTTTTTAAAAGGTGAATATATTCCCAAAACAGTATTGTGGAGTAATTTACTTGTTATCAGTAATGGAGGATTGAGAAAAGGCTGATAATAATGAAAAGAGTATTATATTGATACAGAGAGAGATCAGAAGTGATGAAATTGAGCACAGAGCTCAGAGATAGACCCATGCATATGTGGAGACTTGATCTATGACAGAGCTACTGCAGATCAGCGAGGGGGAAAGGATGACTATTAAATAAAACAATCAGTTGCAGAGGCACATGGGTGGATCAGTCAATGAGCCTCCAACTTTGGCTTAGGTCATGATCTCATGGTCTGTGGGTTAGAGCTGTGCTGACAGCTTAGAGCCTGGCGCTGCTTCGGATTCTGTCTCCCTCTTTCTCTGACCCTCCCCACTAGGGCTCTGTATCTCTTTCTTGAAAATAAACAAACATTAAAAGGAAATTAAAAAAAAAGAAATCAGTTCTACCCAGAGGGATGTACCCTGAAATAATGCTTCCCAGTGTTTTTCAAATGTTGCAAAAAGCCTGTTTCATCGGATTCATTTGGCATCCTGGAGGAAAAGGGAGGAGATTTGAGGCTTCTAGGTAGAGCTTGATGGAAAAAATTAATCAAAATTTCTTTATGTTATATAATCATTTTAAGAAAAATAAAATATGAAGTAGCAGGCATAATATTAAATATTGAAGAATTTTCCTACCACTTCCTAACCAAGTATTTTTAAAATTTCACTGAAAACTTGACCTTGCAGCTGCAAACACTTTTATGTTTTATCTTTTAAATGGCCTCTTGCAGTTCCTGATCTGCACTTTAATCGGATCTCTCAGATTCCTAAGCTGAAAAATTTGCGAAAATACACAAAATTTGTGAAAAATTTGCACAAATAGATGTTAAAACTTTAAATCTAAAAGTCATTTATAATTTAAGACATTTAAAATTGTATTCAAAGCAGCTCTTCCTAGTCCAGGTTAGCAAATATAATTTGAAATGTCTTGTCATAATGCCAGTGTTTTTGGAATCTAATTGTTCCTTTTCACATGAAGTTTATTTAGATGTTGAAGCTCTGACTTGCAGAAAGTCTGTGTATGGTTAGAGCAGTTACCACATGTTCTTATGAATCTAGGCAAACATAGAAACACCCAGCTTTCCAGAGATTGGCTATACCCCCAAATGGCTTTGATAAGCCATTCTAAGGGTGATTCATTTATGTAATCACAGTTAACAGGACTAAGAAATCAGGCTTGAGAAAGAGAAGCGATTTTGACAAAATGAAAATCAAAGAATTAAACAATTTTTGACGTAGTAGGGACCTCAGAGTTCATTTTACTGATGAAAAAACAAAGTTACAGGAGAAAGAGACAGACACGTTTGGGCCCTTATAGCCATCTGTGGAAAAGCCAGGAATTAGGACACAGGCAGGTGTTCTAAGACACCATGTCTAGTGCTCTTTCTGTAAGACCAGATGCATGTTCTGTGACAAACAGGATGGGGCAGGTGAAGTGGCTGAGTTGTCACTTTATTTTCTTTTTCCCCTAGTGAAATTTAAGACCCATAAAATTCCATTTATTTCTTCTTCTCCCTAGGGCTTCTATCTCAGCTCTTCTCCCACCTCCCACACATCCCAGCCAGACAGAGATAACTGGTTCCTCCTTGTTCCCATAACACTGAGTTCTAGCTTCTACTGGAATACTTACCTCATTGGAGCATGGTTAGCTGGGCTCATGTCTCTCCTCTGAGCCAGCTGTGGCATCAAACACTACAAGTTGTGCTTCTCATATTTCCAGGGTCAAGCACAATGTTGGGTACAAAATAAGCATTTAGCAAATATTCACTGAATAAATGAAATAATGGCAACTCCCTTTGGCCATTAAAATCTTAGCACGGGCTAATTAGTGCCTATCCAGTTTTCCTATATGGGAAAGTTCTGTACAAACCATTTCCCCTTTTCAACTGATTTCCCTTCTCCTCCTTGCCCACACGTGGGAGCAGGGTGCACCTTCATAAGCACACAGCATCGCCAGGATTCCACCTGTTAGGAAATTACCCATTTTAAAGAAAAGAAGCCGAAGTGGGCATTTCTCATTGCCTGCCTCCTCACTATTTCCTTATGAGGGTCTCATTATCCTTCTTGTTTTTGGTCTTTAGTCTTTCAGGTGGTGAGAGGAGAGAGAAGAGGGCTGTTTCTCTTCCAAGCGCAGGACATTCCACCTAGGGCTGAGGAGCAACATGACATCCTGTTTTGTATGTGCCCTAGGAGGCTCTGGGATTTTTTAGAGCTCTGAATAATAATAATTAAAGCCACAAAGGAAGGAACCAGGGAGGATAATCCCTACGGAGAGGAAGAGAGAAATCTGCCTACAAACAGTTTGCTTATTCATTGTCCAAGAACAGCTGAGTCTGGGAATGGACTGAAAAGTTGAGACACCTAAAGATTGAAAGAGAACTTTTCAACAATCTTAGGAGGAAGAAAAACTTTCTCACCTGTGGCCAGTAATCCTCACAAGATAAAGCTTCCCTTTGACTCTCTGAAGGCATCGCTTACTTCTCTCCCAGGTGTTCCTTCCTCTATAGCCACACTGGCCTTACTGGTCCTAAAGTTCCCCAGATGCTCCCACCTCACGGTCTTGGTACTTCCTCGACTACAGAGGTACTCCTTCCTCAGATATCTGCAGGACTTTCATACCCTCACTTCACCGAGGACTTTGCTCCAATACAAGCCCAAGAGATGTCTTCCCTGATGTCGTATACCATAGCCTCCCTCCATAATCCTCCATCTATCTTCAGAGTTTTTATTAAAGTAACATAAGAGTTGATATTATTGTCCCCTCACTAGAATGAAAGGTCCATGAGGACAGAAATGCTGTTTATAGGTCACTGCTGGGTCCTAACACCTCCTATGCCACCCAGCACATCTTAACATTCAGTCAATCTTCTTTGAGTGAGTGAACGAAAGGGATGAGGTTCATGCACCTGAGCCTGACCTTCTGTTTGAGCCTCTGTGACCTGGGAATCGCTAATGCTAAGTAACCAGGATCAGCCTGATTAAAAGTCTGTCTTGAGAGGCTCTACAGAAGAATCTCCTCTACACTCATTTTTATTTTCTATTGTAAACTGAGAAGTGTGTACTTCTTCCCAAGCAATGGGAAATTCAGGCATAGGAGGTGGAAGTATGGTCTGGGAACTCAGTTGAAGCTCTGGGTATTATTCTTTATGGAGACCTAAGCAAGATCCTTAACCTCCCAAATTCTATAAACATGGAGATTAAGTACAGTTCCCATGAACATTAGATGACAGACTTGCCACAGAAGAAGTAATAATCAATGAATAGTAGCTTCAGTGTTTGAAAAAGAAGACCAGGAGGAGATGGCCCAGAAAGGAGTGGTTAATGTACACTGTTAGGGGTGGGGCCATGCAAATCCCAGTCCAGGGCTGTGGGGCTCTGGCCAGGGTAGGGGATCTCACTTCTGAAATGAGGGCAGAAATTGAGGGCCTCTTACAAACATATACATGAACCTGGCATTTCCCATAAACATGCTAGGAGAGCAAGTGAATTGAAAGCTAAAGAAAAGCTTATGATAGAGGATGTGAACCAGCTTTCAGAGGGGATTCCACTGAGAGTGGTGAAAACAAAGAGCCCCCAAGGGGAATGCACTGCTGTGGGTTGACTTGGAGAAAACCTTCCGGTGTTGAGCAGACAAAGGCCAGGAGGACAATGCAGGCCAGGTAGCTCGGGTGATTCCCAAGGAGAGACAGCCAAAAGGAGAACTGAGCTGAGGCTGCATCTCTGGCTACCCATCGGGGCAAAATGAAAGGTAGAAAGCTCCAGAGCCCAGTCACCCTGGGCACAGTGCCCAAAGGAAGTAAGGTCCAATGTCACCTACAGTTGAGAAGGAGGAGACTGACGGATCTAGAGGTTGCCTTTGAGGCCCTGCCTTGTCCTTTACAGGTTTCAGTTCTATATTACTCTGGCTCCTAAGGACACTAGCAATCAGTCAGGTTTGTTTGGTTGTTGGGATTGTGCATCTAAGGTGAGTATACACCAAGAAGAGAAAAGGTCTTCTCGTTTTAAGAACTGGATGGATCTATATAAAGTAAAGAGATTGAATTAGTTTCCCCAGAGAAGGGCCCATGAGCAATTTAATGAATTTTGTCAACCATTTAAGAAAGAATTAAAACCAATTCTTCACAAACTCTTTTAAAAATAAAAGGAAATACTTCCCAACTTACTCTCTGAAGCCAGTACTACTCAATACCAAAAGCAGACAAAGCATCAAAAGAAATCTACAGATCAGCATTTCTCATGAACATAGACACAAAATTCCTCAAAAAAAAAAAAAACACTAGCAAATTGAATCCAGCAACATACAAAAAAGGATTATGTGCAATACCCAAACGGGATTTATCTTAGGAATGCAAGATTGATTTAACATCTGAGAATCAATTAATGTAGTACTCCACATTAAGAGAAGACAAAAACCACATGATGATCTCAATAGACACAAAAGAAGCATTTCACAAAGTTCAACATGCCTTTGTAATAAAACCCTTAACAAACTAGGAATAGAAGGGAACTTCCACAACCTGATAAAGACATCTATGAAAACCTTCAGTTAAATCAGACTTAATGTTGAAAAATCAATCAATCAATTAAGCAATCAATCAATCAGACTTAATGTTGAAAGACAAAATACTTGCCCCCCCCACCCCCTAAGAATCAGGAACAGCACAAAAATGTCTGCTCTTGGCACTTCTTAACATTGTAAAGAAGTTCCTAACCGGGGCGATTAAGGAAGAAAATGAAACAAAAAGTATCCAGATTGGAAAGGAAGAACTAAAATTATATTTGTGGATGGCATAGATTTACCTATAGAAAATCCTAAGAAATTCACTAAAAACTATTAGAATTTATAAATAGGGGCGCCTGGGTGGCTCAGTCGGTTAAGCGGCCGACTTCAGCTCAGGTCATGATCTCACGGTCTGTGAGTTCGAGCCCCGCGTCAGGCTCTGTGCTGACAGCTCAGAGCCTGGAGCCTGCTTTGGATTCTGTATCTCCCTCTCTCTCTGCCCTTCGCTTGCTCACGCTCTGTCTCTATGTCTCTCAAAAATAAAATAAAAACGATAAAAAAAAACAAAAAGAATTTATAAATAAGCTCAAGCAAGATTGCAGGATATAATATCGATATACAAAACACATTAAAATTATTACAGTAATAAGTAAATTGAAATTAAGAAAATACTTACATTTATAGTAGCATCAAAAAGAAGAAATTACTTATGAATAAGTTTAACAAAATAATGTAACATTTATATTTTGAAAACTATACTACCCTGTTGAAAGAAATTGAAGACCTTAATAAATGGAAAGACATCTCATGTTCATGGACATAATCCTGTTAAAATGACATTGCTTTCTAAATTGATCTACATGTTCAGTGCAATCCCTATCAAAATCCTGTCTGTTTCAAGATTCTGGTGACAGTGGGAGAGTAAATCCCCAGTTAAACTTGGTATTTAAACTTGCAGGGTAGTGTGGGTGATTTTTCTAAGAAAGGAGCCAAAAAAATCTTAAACATGAAAGACTATCTTAAAAGGGAATGATTTGAAAAATGTTAAGTCTGTCCTTGAGAGTGTGACTTTGTGATGTGATTAACACATCTTCCCTCATAGGGACCCCACTTCATCCTACCTTTCAAGACTATTGCTTCCTCTGCTCTACAGAAGGGTATTCTGAGCCTGGGGCCTTCTAGGCATGGCCTACTTCTCCTATTCAGATACTGAATGCCCCCAGTTAACTGAAACCCAAGTATTACCAGGAGAGCCCTGTAACAAAAGAAGGCTGGTTTTGGAGTTTATGAGATCTGAGTTAAAATTCATATATATGCAATCTTGGCCAACTCAATTTCACTGATCCTATTTCTCTTCTTTATAAGAAAGGAGGATTCAGTGTTGCATTGGTAAATGTTTAATAATCAGCTGTTTGCCAATTTCTGTTGTGTAAATACTCTCACCATGGCCCATTTCCAACTACCAACGTGGTTGGGAGTTGATATGTACAGTTAGCTCTCATGAACTGCTAATAGCCAGCTACAGCAACACCTTTCAACACTTAGGTTAAGCGTTGTTGATTAAATGTGCAACACACAAAAAATAGTGTTGTGCTCTAATGGACTTTCAATAAATAAAAATATCCACTGGTAAGGGGCTCAGAAAGTCAACATTTATTTTGGTCCCACCTGGAGGAGTGAAGTTTGGGCTGGACAACTTGGAAAGGCCTGGTACAATAGGGGAAGGAAATAGAGGAAAACAAGAATTAAACTTGGATCTTACAGAATTACCTTTCCTAGGAGGGCATTAAAGGGGTTGAACGTTCCTGAAAAAAAGTATCAAGATTCCTGGAGCCCTAGTAGGCACCTATTGCCTAATGAACAGATGGTTATTTAGGATGCAATCTCAAACTTTATTATGTATCAGAATTTTCTGGAGGGCTTATTAAAACACAGATTGATATATGGCAACCATGGAGTTTCTGATCCAGTAAGTCAGAGATAGACCTAAGATTTTCATTTCTAACAAGTTCCAGGTAATGCCGATTTTCCTGGTTGGTGACCACACTTCGAGAAACCTAGAGTTACAGTAATGAAGGCCAGAGGTGCTAGAGAGGCATTTTCTCTGTCTTGACATGTATCTCTGGCTCTTTCTCCAGAGTTCAGGTCTCCATGATCCTCCTCTTGCCATTCTCCACTACTGTGGCAAAATTGACTGGTAAGATATTTGGCAAAAACGAAACGTGTGTGGCAGTCTCTGAAGATAAAACAAATTGAGTTATGTGAATTCACTTGTTGCTTTTCTTAAACACCGACTGCACGTCTGCCTTGGAGAGCATTTGTAGTAATAAAGACATTGTTTTCTTTACCACAAAAAGCTTTCTACCTAGTAGTGCACTAGTAACCACAGGTTGGGGGAAGGGATTAGGAGAGAATGTGTCCTAGGTGAAGGGCCAAAGAAAGGGGAGACCCTAGGCTGTGCTGACCAATATGGTAGTCACTAGCCACACGGTGCTATTTAAATTTAATGAAAGGTAAAATAAAAAAACTGAGGTCTGTAGTTACGCTAGCTACATTTCAGTATCCACACGTGGCTGCTGGCTATCACATCGGACAGCTCAGATACAGAAGTTTTCCATCATCAGGGAAAGTTCCACTGCACATTGCTGACCCAAACTTCACAAGCACAAGCACTAACAAAGAGAAGGCAGAGATTGATGATGAGAGGAACAGTAGTAGCCTGCAGGAAGTGAGTTTTGCCCCATCTGTACCAGGCTGGGGAGACTTTGGAGAACAATTCATCACTCTCCAATTTGTAGAAACCACAATATTTTTGATTCACTGTCCATAGGTACGAGGAATCCACAGGCTCCTCTCCCAGCCCCCAGCCCTTGCTTCCAGCTAGGTCCTTAAACTAGAGGTTAAAGATCATGAATGGCGGTTGGACAGAAGGACTTGGCTGCTTTTATAATCAACTCGTTATTCATCCTGTAGTTTCTTAGTCCTCAAGCTCAGCGTCATGGCCTTTGGCTAAGAAAGCAGGTTGTGTGCTCCCAGACCAAGGCTGTCACTCTGTCCAGGCACAGCCTGCCCATCAGCTGCCCATCAGCTGGATGATAGTGGACAGGGCTTCTGGCCTCTTCCCACTGAGTCACCAAGGCCAAACTACTCTGATGTCAGGGCCTCCTTTCTAGGTCCCTGTGTGTGTCTCAGGATCCTGTTCAAGGTTGGAAAATAAAATCTGAGGTGTGCTCCAGATTATGTGGGCCAGTGTGGCCATTTTTCTCCAAAAATGAGAGGATCCAAGAAAACGTTGAACACTGAACACTTAAACTGTGAGTCTTGACTGACACTTAGCCACCTGGTGTACGTGAGGCCATTTTGTTCTCAGACCAGCAATCTTCTCTCTCGCCCACTTTCTAATACTTCCTAGTCTGATTTTGCTTCCAAAATCCCTGCCCCTTTTCCCCCTGGAAGGTTTAGAAGACTCCTGAATTTACATATACATGTCTAGTCTGTGCCTCCAAAATCTTTTGTTTCTGATGCTCCATCACGGCATCCTTCCCCAGAAAATTATTTCAGTGAACAGGCAAGAGTGTCCAGGTTGTGGGGAAATAAAGAGTTTAAATTAAATTGTATCCAAGGAAAGCCTCAGGCTTGGAGGAAAGCAGAATCAAGGAAGAGAATCAAGGAGAAGTCTAGACTAATTCTTCACTGTAGCCAAAGGAGCGTGTAGAAGTGTCAAGGTTTTAAAGTGTGGTCAGTGGCATGGAGCAACGAATAATCATTCTTCACCTGCACACAATGAATCCTGGCTTATAAAGCTTTTTAAAATATGATCTTATTTTGATCCCTTCCACTCCTATGAGGTCGTAAGAGCAGGTGTCACTGTGCCTATCTTACAGATAAGAATATTGTTCAGAGAGTAATGATTCATTAAGAATTCCTCTGCACCCAGAAAATTAAATCAGGATTTCTGGCGATAGGGCCATCAGGTTTCGAAGCTCTCCAAATAATACACAGCCAAAGAAACCACCCTGCTTGTTTAGAAAAGTGTCTGCAAATTTAATATGCACAGAAACCATCTGTAAAGTCTTGCTGTGCAGACCTGGGATTCTGCATTTCTAAAACTCAGGAAACAGAACCTGGTCTGAGGACCACACTTTATGAGTTTGTCTGACTCCAGATTTTCTCCAGAAAAATCCAGATGCATATGCAAGGTTCTTACGTATGTGTAGATGTTGGAGGTGGGGGGCATCAAGATAGATCATCAGTATCCTATTGAATTTTCTGTGTCTGGTCACGACGAGATGGCGAACCTGCTCTAGTTATACTCAGAATCACACTAAAAAGAAAAATCCTCTTCATAAATGACTTGGGAGATAACTGCTCTTCCTCCAGTGATGGCCATCCTACACTCTCAAAGAGAGAGGAAAGTTGGTTACAGGAATCTCATATTCCTGTGATGGTTACAAATGTTTTAGCCTAAGGAAGTCTTTTCTCTGAGGCCCTCTGTCTTATCAGACTGTGACACCTACCCTTAGTTTTCTCAGAATTGTGATTCCCTATCACTGGGATAGTGATCAGTGACAGCCGTTGTTTTCTTCTTCTTATCACCAATTTAAGCAGCAAATTGTAGATGATCTAATACATACGTAAGTCATTCCTACCTGAAAGCTGAAGAGAGTGTTAGAATCGTAGTATGTTAACACTGGTATTAAAACAATTTCTAAAGCCATGGTTATGGTTTGTCTCCATATAGAGGAACATGTAACATTGATATGCGTATTGTTTTCTTGCACTATTGACCCAAATGAAAAGTTCATGGGCCTTATTTTTAAGCGTATCGGATTTATCATTTGTGCCAATACGAAAACATTACTATTTCCCAGGAAAATTCAAGTACATTTTAGAAAAAGAAAGTCCTTTGTGTGTGAAAATACTGAAGCTGAATTATGGTATTCCTTAGAACATATAAAAAATTTTAAATAAAAATATGGATGGAGTTGTGTCAAACACCTTTGATATGCTTTAAGGGTTTGGTTTGCTGGGTTTGTATTTAGTGCTCATTTTGACAAACGTGGCAGATTTCAAGGACATAACTTCCAGTGACATAGGCTTAAGTCAGATAGCCAGGTCTAGTTTTTTTGGAGCAGAGTGTGACCTGAGGACAAAAGAATAGAATGTTATTGTTGGTTTCAGGTACACAGACTCGTTCTGTGGATGGACTCTGGCTCTGGCAGCTGCAAAATACATGTACTAGCACACCAGATTATATAACCAGTCTAACAATCCAAACGCACTGTACTATGTGCCTGCCTCTTTGCAGCCGATGAATTAGAACCACTGCAGCAGAATCCTATACCTGTGGGTTTAGAGGACAACAGGCATGGAAAGTAAACATGCAGTAACTACTAAAAGCAGCTAAAGAATTGTACATCACAAAAACAAAACATATGGGGAGGATGGGTACAAAACGAGGTAAAATTAAGGGCTAGACAGACACGGAAAGAAAGCACTGTGGAAATGCATTCAGAGTGAGCACGCCAGCTGGCCAGCAACATCCCGGAGCACATCCGCTCCATCGATAGTCTTTGTGCTTTTCAAACATCCGTGACGACTCCAACTATGCTAACATTTGGAATAGAATTCAAGACGTGTGCCAACAAGCCCTTTTATTTAAAATACTGCATTGCATCTTGGGGAGATAATTGCAAGTGTCTCCTATACATGAACATCAATTGAAAACATAGAGAGGTCCATTTTATGATGCTTGGGTGTTGGTCTAACTCGTAATCACTGCTGCAACAAATGACCACCAACGTCACGGCGCACAACAACACACATTTGTTATCTTACAAATGGATATGTTAGAAGTGATCCATGTTACTGGCCTGAAATCAAGGTGTTGAGAGAATGGCGCTCTTTTCTGTAGGTTCTAGGGAGAATGGCCCCTTCCCTTTCCGAGCGTCCAGGGGCTAGCCACGTTTCTCGGCTCATGCCCCTCACCTCTTCTTCTGCCTTCAAAGCTGGCCTGGCAGGGAAGTCTTTCTCACCTGCATCTCCCATCTCGCCCAGACTTTGCTTTTCTGTCTCTCTCTTCCACTCTTGCGATTACATTGGGCCTACTCGGATTATCTCCTATTAAGGTCACTGGTTAGCAACCTTAATTCCATCTGTAACTTTAATTTCCATTTGCCACATAAAGTAACGTTCACAGGCTCTAGGGAATAGGACATGGGCATCTTCGATGTGCCATTATTCTTCCCACTACAGGTATTAAAACACCTGGGGCGCCTGGGTGGCTCAGTCGGTTGAGGGTCCGACTTCGGCTCAGGTCATGATCTCGCTCATGGGTTCGGGCCCCACGTCAGGCTCTGTGCTGACAGCTCAGAGCCTGGAGCCTGCTTCAGATTCTGTGTCTCCCTCTCTCTCTGACCTTCCCCTGTTCATGCTCTTTCTTTCTCTCTCTCTCAAAATAAATGACAAAATGAAAAAAAAAAAAAAAAAACCACCAAAAGCCTGTATTTCAGGAAAATGTTAAATGAGATTTTCAGTTGGGTTTCCCTACACATAGTTTTGTTGTTTTCTTTTAAAATCAGATGCTTTTCTTAAGCAAAAAATGGGTTCTGAAACTCCCTTTAACAATCGCATAACCATACAGATGTGTAGTAAGCAGGGGCTAGAATCTCACAAGCTGTTTTCACGGTTCCTGTGCTATCTAGCCGTGACCTGTATCTGTGTCCTGTTTGCCAGGGCTGCTGTAACAGAGTCCCATGTATCGGGTGACTTAAGTAACAAATTAATTTTCTTATCATTCAGGAGGCTAGAAGTTTGAGATCAAAGTACTGCAGGGTTGATTTCTTCTGAGGCCTTTCTCCTTGGCTTAGAGATGGCTGTCTTGTCCCCAGGTCTTCATACGGTCTTTCCTCTGTGCGTGTCTGTCCTTATCTCTTCTTATACGCACACCAGTCACGTTGGGCTAGGGCCCACCCCAAAGACCTCATTTAACCTTAATTACCTCTTTAAAGACCCTGTCTCCAAATAGACTCACACTCAGAGGTACTGGGGGGTTAGGACATCAACATATGAATTTTGGGGGTGGATGCAATTCAGTCCCTACCAGCATCTAACAAATTTAATAATTAACCTGTAGAAGACTTTACGTTACTAGAGAACCCTTCGTAAAAATACATGAGGTGGGGGGGAATACAACAGGTACTCATTGACAGTTACTCCCAGGTAGAAATTTTTTTCTAAAAAAATGGTGATTTATTTTGCTTTAACATACAATGGTAAATATGTTGGGATCATCAAGTTTTCAAAAAATTTTGCTGGGCTTACTTTACACATCACGATACTAACGTAAGCTCATCAGTTCTTCCATTTCAATGCAGGAAAGGATCCAATTGATGCCTACTAGCAGCTTGGCTAAGAATGGACATTAAAATCAGATGATACGCTGTAAATATAAAGTATTTCCGTCCAAATGTGTATAAAAGTTTGAGACAAAAATCGCTGCCTGCTCCACAGGACAGACAGTTCGGATTGTTAAAATGCTCCAGACCAGGAGTAACATAACCCTGTGTAACAATACTTATAATACAGTTTAACAATATTTTATCAAAGACTTGTGCCCTTGAGCTTGAAAAAAAAATCTGAAGTAAAACAGTAGCCAAGGAATTGCGCCACCAAAAAATTGAAAATTATATAAAATATTTTCACCACTATTTAAATGCCAAATTTAATCAAGCAATAGTAAAAAAAAAAAAAACAAAAACACAAACAAAAACATCATAATACAACCTTCTGTTTAAAATAACAGCACTGTTCCGCCTCTCTTCCACTGAATTTTACATATGAACAGACTATATATACTGGGTTTTTTCAGAGAAATGTCCATTTGGTCTGTCACACCAGTCAGGCTCACACTGGACCCTCTCCTCTTCTTTCTGAGGAGACGAAACTCTGTGATCGTTCCGTGTTTCCGACATTCTGGGGGAGGTGCAATGTCTCAAGTATAATACATTTCTCTCTTTTCCTTTACACAGTGCAGAGTATATGGGCTTAGGTTATGTAGATCCTCTTTTACTCCAGGTCACTGTCTTTTTCTAAATTCAAGGCGGTATTCAACGGGGTGCAGTAGTTGGGCTTGTCAGAAGGTACGTAGCCAGGCAGACACACACACTTGTAGGAACCCTCAGTGTTGATGCACTTGGCATTCTTGCAGAGAGACATCCGGTTGTTCAACTCATCACACTCGTTTACATCTGCAATAAGCCAAACCATGCGGGTGAAGAAGCTCCAGTATCACTCCAAGAGGAAACGTAACCTACAGCTCACCTGAGGCAGCGAGGCATCTGGCCCGAACACAGCCGGGCTCTTCTCTGCTCTCCCCACTCCCCACCCCCCACCCCAGTAAACTCTAGTCTTTCTCATTATTGTCGGTTGCAATCACATGCAAGATAAATAAGACTTTCTCGATCTGAAAAAAGTAGATGATCCAGGAGGCTCTGGAATTTCTTTCTCTGTTATTTAACACAACAGGAACATTCTGTCAGCTTGACATCTCATAGTCAACACTTAGGAAAGCTGGAGACATTTTTTCTACATCTAAATTCCTTTTCACAGGTAGAGAAAAACGGTTAGCTCTGTCTAGAGGAATACACTAAAGAACCAGACAAGCGAGCAGAAAGCCTTCGGGGCAGCCCCTGTAAAAGCTCACGTTACCTTCTCGGATTTCTTTCCACAGGAAAGAAATGCACTCGAAACACCTGTAATAACCCAGGTTACCTATTTTCCAGACCCACCGCAGACAGAGACAAACACAACTCAAGTGGGGAAGGGGGTTGCTGCCAGAGGGAAAAGAAGAGCCACAGAAATAGGAAAACCCTGTAATTCAAGGGCCAGGCCCTGGAAGACAGCACTGAGCACGTGAGGAAGAATTAATGTAGGCTTACCAGTCTTTTAAAAATGGAAGCAAGGGCAATGTGAGGGACAGAAAGGAAGAGGTAGTTGTAGGAGGAACATTCTCCAAAATGATTACCATAAAAGTTGTGTTGTTGTTTTTTGTTTGTTTGTTTTTTTCAGACATCTACATTCCCTTACGCTTGTGTCAGGTACTGGGGGAAAACATTACCTGCTGCAGAGTCAAAGCTAAAGTTAGAAGAGTCAAACTAATTACCTAGAATGTTCTGTTCCTTCGAAGGACATTCATACTGTTATGATACCATCACCGGCATCTCCAGAACTTTTCTCATCTTCCTAAACTGAGACTGCAAATCTATCTTAGATGTACTCGATTACATGAGATCTGGCCACAGGAGACCTCGGGCAAAGAATAACTTCCCAGAGGGCGTGCATCATCCTTACCAACACAGGTCATCTTGGCCATATCCAAATGATACCCATCAAAGCAGTCACAGGTGTAGCCTTCCTGCACCCTCACACAGCGGCCATTCTCACATCCATTGAGGATGCCACACTCTTCAGCCTGCAACTCCTCGAAGCTATTTAAAAAACCTACAAAGGAAAAGACAGGAGCCAGATTAGAAATTTGCAACCTCTTTCACTGTCTTTTAAAACTATACGATTATTCGGGCGCCTGGATGGCTTAGTTGGTAAAGCTTGGTATCACTCTGGTTGTGATCTCAGTTTGTGAGACTGAGCCCCCCAGGCAAGCTCCGTGCTGACAGCGTGGGGCCTGGTTGGGATTCTCTTTCTCTCTCCCTGCCCACCCCCATCAGAAGAATTAAATAAACTTAAAAAATTCTTATAAAAAAACTATATAATTATTTAGGTTGTGGTTCATCATCTATACATATTTTAGACACCTATTTCAGATGTCTTAAAGATAGCAGTAAAATTGAACACTGCATATATCTGTACACAACATTATGCATAAGACAGTAAAAGCTTTGTATATTATCTGTACATTAGTAGCCCCACATCTTGAATTCTACATAAAAAGAAAATATGACAAAGCATCGTTTTTGGTTTTTCCCTTAATAAGTAGAAGTGTTTATCTAAAATTCCAAATTTCCTGACTTCTCAGTAGGGCAAATGTCGGAACAATGTTCAGGATGGAACCAATGGAAGTCACTATCACAATTCAGCAGACATTTGCTCAGAAGATCCACGAGAATTTCAGACGGTGGTTTTTCACTTGGAGTTCCCCAAAAAGCAGTGAAAAGCCAGGCTGGCCTTGCCATGTAGCGTGTGTGTGTTTGCTCTGCCTTTGGAACGAGCCCTACAAAAGGGCTCTCAGGAGATGAAGGATGAAGACAGTAACAGGGACTTGAAACATCCTGATAAATGAGAAAAGTACCTCAGAGTTGTGTTTAGAAAGCCAAAAATATTTTTTTAAGGAAACAAAGAAGTTCTTGTTTGGCTCTTTTTATAGTTTAGGTGTCTTTAAACTGATTCAGAGCTAGCGTTTAGTAATATAAAAGCAGATTAAACAGGCGTCAAAAGTATTTAGCTCTCTTTCTAGAAAGAGAAGTTGTAAATATAAATCCATGGTCATACAAAAACTCTGCTGATGTGGGCTTCCCCACTTCAGAACCTCATCACTTTATCAGCTTTAAAAAAAGAAAAAAAAAATCAAAGTATGACTAAAACGGCTTGGCCTCTGAAGTAATTCTCCAGTTGAACTGCAGGGGGCAGCAAAATATCATTGCTTATACAGGGATGAAAAGTTTAACTTGATGACTTTAAAAATTAACACGCCCATGATAGGCACTTTTATTTTATTTTATTTTTTGTTTGTTTTTTATTTTTTTATTTTATTTTTTTATAATAGTTTATTTTCACATTGGTTTACATATAACACTCAGTGTTCATCCCAACACGTGTGATTGGCACTTTTAAAAATTTTAAAGGGGAAAAAAAATTACAGGCCATCAAGAATATGTCATCAGGGCCCCAAAGCCAGTCTGAGAAATACTTAAGAAAATAAAGTCTTAATCTATGAAAATATTTTCAAATTCCAGGTACCATGTCAAAATCGTTTTGACTTTATAACTGCTAAAAATCCTTATTATTACAGAAATTAAAACATGGAATTAAATATTGAAAACTTCTACACACACACATCAAGTAGATTCCCCAAAATACTTCTGCAGCAGTCAGCAAAGGACAGCCCCTTCTCGAAATGTGGTGGTCTGCCTACTTCTGTGAATAAAGTTTTATTGGAACGTAGCTGAGCCCACTGCTGACATGCTGTCTGTGGCTGTTGTCATGATACCCTAGCAGGGCTGAGTAGCTCCCTTAAAGCCTAAAAAATTTATTCTCTAGACCCTTACAAGAAAGAGCTGATTTCTGCTCTAGAAGATTCTACTTTTATAAAATATTGCCTTAACTTAGCTAAAAATATGCCCCCCAGCTACCAGTTTAATTTTCTTAAAGAACCAGAAGGCAGGAGATTAAGAAATCATCTCAGCTGTCCCTCTATGTTACTATCTACCCAATACCATCATTTCTCCAGCGATGCCAGAAAGTCCTCACTCCTGGTCTGGGAAGCAGGAGCTATTTCTCGTAAATTGCAATAAGTTTAAAGGCCATCGATACAGCTAGTGCTGGAGGTCTCAAAATTGCATCTCAGCTTCCCCTGTTGCTAAATAGGAAATTGATGTGACACCAACATGTTTATTTCTGAACATTTGTAGTGAATTAAAAAAGAGTCCTGAAGCAACGTCAGCATTAAAAAAAGAAGGTACACGGGCCAGAACATTTCGACACGAAAATTCCTGGAATCTGGACTCTATCTAATGTGCTGGAGGCTGCGCATGGAATTATGGGATTGGGTCATTGTTGTATATAGGCTTAACCTGTTATTTTGGATTTATGGGGCAGGCAAGCTGGGCTTTCTTTCCACCTTAACATTTCTTCTCCCTTTCTTTTCCTTTTTCTTTTTTTTTAAAGGTACATGTTTGTGGACCTATAACAGTCACAGCTAAGTGTAAAAATTGTAAGTGCCCAGTCTTATACCTGTCAGTGTATTTTGACACATTTCGTGAAATAGTTCATGGCTGTATGTTGTCGATTAAAAGAAATAATCCAAGGTATTAGAAGTTATGATACCCTTGGGGCAGGGGGCCCAGCTGGGAAAGGGCTTCAGGGGCCTTCTGGATGTTGGGAATGTTCTACACCTGGGGGTGGGGGGTACACAGAGGCATGTTAATTAACTCAGCTGGACTGATACAATGCTGTTTTCATGTAGCTCATGAAGAACTTAATTCTGCTGAATGATCAATGCATGCATCCATCAAAAAACAAAAGGAAGGAAGGAGAAAGGAAGGAAGGAAACACTCTCTGACTCATAACTGAAGCAGTGCCAAACGTAGCCACAAATAAGCTTAGGTTGCCCTCAGGAATCAGGTCATGGCTAGTACACTTCACTCACAGGTAACAGGGACCAAGAAAGAAAAGGCTTCACTGTAGTCTGTCATTCCGCAGTGTCTCCAAAGTCCTAACTCCAACC
This sequence comes from Paguma larvata, assembly GCA_030068075.1. Lineage (NCBI taxonomy): Eukaryota > Metazoa > Chordata > Mammalia > Carnivora > Viverridae > Paguma > Paguma larvata. The sequence goes on along the minus strand of CM057836.1, from coordinate 26,209,270 downwards.
CCCTGGCCTGCAGGGATTCTCCATCTTGAAATCTGGTGTAGCTTTGCCACACGCTGCAAGGAGGGCCCTCTGTGAGATTCGGACAAGGCAGCTGGAAGCCGCGTTTCCCCGTTACCACTCTTGAAGGAAGACAAGTACTCTTTACCAACTCTGCGTTGTGACTTTGAAAAGCTACAGCTTCCCCCATAGAAATCTTTAGCTTGTATGGCTTCCTTATCCAGGACACTCCCAGTCAAATACCTTCAGACATTTCTTTCTTTCTTTTTTTTTTTTTTAAAGTTTATTTATTTATTTTGAGAGAGAGAGCGAGCACATGCAATCAGGGGAGGGGCAGAAAGAGAGTGAGAGAGAATCCCAAGCAGGTTCTACACAGATGTTACGGAGCCCTGCATGGGCTTGAAATCACAAAGCCCTGAGATCATGACCTGAGCCAAAATCAAGAGTTGGACATTTACCCGAATGAGCCACCCAGATGCCCCTCAGACATTTTTCCCTAACAGGAACAGGGTTCACAAAGGCACACTCCATCTCCCAGAGAAAAACTCTGCCCTCAAGTCCAGGAGAAGCCGCCATGCATCATTTCTTACTTAATAAATCCCACCATGAGTGGATTCTAACAATTTCTGATCAGAAGAGCAATTTTTTTGACCTCTCACTTTAAAACAGCCATAAAGATCAACTTGGTATGGTTAACATGTTATTTCCTTATGTGAAAAAAGATGTCAATTATAACCAGCTTTCAAGACGACCCCAGCCCTTAAATTAGACCACCATGCAATGAGAAAAGAAAGGACTTTGTTATGGATCTTAAAAGGCAATTTTTTTTTTACTTTAAAGAAAGTAAACATAACAGCAAACCCTCCAGCATGCCAATAATTTGATCCAATATTTCTCAAACTTGAACATGCATAAGGATTATGAAAGGGTGGGTAAACCTATTGGGTCTCACCCCAGACTTTCCACTTCAGCAGGTCTTAGCATGGGGCCCGAAAGTTTACATTTCTGACAAATTCCCAGGGACTACTTTTTGAGAACCAATGACTAATCTTTGGTCCGTCATGTTAGTTTCAACACAGCTGAAAAATTTTGCTTACGGTCCTGAATAAAATAGGGATCAGCTTCTGGAGTGTACTGTTCGCTGAAGTCAACCAAGGCATCCCGTCCATATGGCCGTCGGCGTCCCGTCACGGGGATGTTACACAGCTGGGCATAGTCATCTAAGAAGGAAATGACAAGCAACGTGAGATGCTATCACTGTTCGCTGGTCCCTAGACATCCCCACTCACAGCTCAGAGTAACGGAAACTGGTCAGGGCACTGTCCACCACATGCCCCTGTCTCCCACACACGTGCACCTCTGACCCTAGACCTTGTCTCCATATTCTTTATGGGAGCTGTATTCACCTATGCACAATGAAAAGCTACGTAGCATAATTACGATTCTTCAATGAAGAGCAAAAACAGGAGCTGAACAGCTGGTAGAACGTATCCCAGGAGAGTAAGGAACTGAAAAGTGAGCCAGTGTTCAGAATGCTACAGGCCTTTTGGAAGAATGGTTTTATCTGAAACCATCAGGTGGTATCATTTTAAAGCACTGTTCATTCTTACAGACAGGTATGTTTTCACTCAAAAGAGACAGAAAAGATGTTGCTCTGGTGATCGAAAAAGATACAGCCAAGCGAGGATGCCGGTAGGTACCATTTCAATGTAGTGCGACTTTCATAACTCTAAAATCAAGGTCTGGTCTGTAGAAACATAGCATTACAGTAACAAGGACCCAGCCACCACATGGGATATTGCTTTCCCATTTGTTCCTGAGTCACTGAGTTTTCAAGGCATTTCATGGTCCCAGGCCCTTGCCTGAGCTGAGCAGCAGAGTTATTTGGCAGGTCTAGAGAAGAAAGCTTCAGAAGGGACAACTTCATGTTCTGAATACATGTTGTATAGAAACATACTGCCCAAGGATTTATCTAGCATATGGCAGAAATCCTGGGGTTCCCCAGACTTTAGCAGCTCTGCCCGAACTGTGAGAAGCCAGACCAGTGGCCCCAAGACTGGATGGACACTCTCAGGACAGTCACACAAGGCAGCAACCACATTTACCTGGACCACAGACTGGGGGAGTTTTCCTCTCTTCTGTTTCCACCTGTGACATATGAAACTGAAGAAATGCACTAGGGTGATGGTGTGAACTTTCACGGCTTTCTTTCACCCCTCACCCCCACTTACAGGACTCAGAGGTGCGTGTGTGTCTGCACACACACTCACGCAATTCTCTCCTAGAATTGCACAAAGCAAGCACAAGGCCAGAAAATGCCCTGCACACTGGATACGGAGGATGATGGTTGCCCCTTCCTCAAATTCGCCTCGTGTGGAAGCTTTCCTGGACCAACATACAGACCCCAGACACCCCAACACTTTTACATGAAACCATTTCATAAGAAATATTAATTTCATTAAGCAAACAGGTGGACCTAAAGAAAAGATCCTTGACTTGCACCCCTCCCCTCAAAACACCACACACAACTGGAAACAAAGAGAATGCAAATGGTTGCCAGTTCTGCTTCAAGTTTGAAAAAGAATTAGGGATCTCCTTACGAGAGCAAGATTGCTGAAATATTTACAAGTTTCAAGAGCTGAGGTCATTTTCTCTTATGGTTGTTTTTTTTTTATACATATTCCTTGCACATCTGAAAGGGAGACTATTCAATATTTTATATCCAAGCAATGGCTGTGATCAAGAGAAGATATTAAAAATAAGTTCATGTTCTTATTTTGTAAAACTAAATCCAGAAATGGCTGAGCAGAGTCCTACCCAACATCTGTCTGAGGAGGAAGCCTCGCTGAGACTCAAGGTCCCGAGCTGTCGACTGACGCAGGGCCATTGGGGGCTGTCTGGCCCTTAGGCCTGGTCTTCCCCTGGACCATCTCTCTTCCACCATGAAATGAGCTGGTGCCTACCCTTCAAGCTCTCCCCATCTAGCACTGCAAAGGAAAGGGCCCAACGGTGAGAGTGAAGAGGAGAAAGAGCTGCCTGGAAAAGGTGGTGCTTGACCTGAAATTTCGAAGACAAGCAGGGCTTCCTTAGCTGGAAAAGGTATTTTGGATTCATTTTAAAGAGCTTACCCAAAGGCATCAAGAAAGAAGCTGAAAGCTGTGTTTGGGGACTACCAAACAGTTCCTAAGCAAGGTTTCTGACTGGACCCAGGCTGGTAAAGGGGAGCAGGACAGTAGAACAGGGGTGAGACCTCAGGGACCCGCCATATCTTCCTTCTCCTCCTTTCTTCCTCAGCCATGCATTTTTAAGACTCTAGAACTTACTGTCCTTTGCTGCTTTACTTTCTCTAACACATTAAACATTTCAAATTTCCAAAGACTTTTGGTCAGTTTTCAAAACATGATTTCTGCATGAAATGTATGCTCTTTTGTATCTGAAGATGCACTACATTCCCATCGTCACCGGGACATACATTTTGAGTTCTCTCTCTGGGAGCATGGATGGATCTACCCTAATCCATCCATGATGTCCCTCCTGTTGTGCACATCTGCTCTCATTCCCAGCCAGGGTCAAGGGCAAAGCGAGGGTGGGGTAATGGAAGGAACATGGGCTCCGGAGGCAGAAGCTGGGGCTCAAGTCCTGACTGGACCACTTACTTCCCAGCTTAGCAATTTGGGGAAGGCCTCAATTTCCACATCTGTCCCGTGAGGGTAATAGTTCTTGTTTGCCTACCTCTGTGTTACCGATGTATGAAAATGATATACTGTTTCGGGATGGTTCATAAATTCTGAATCATCAAGAAAATGGAAGTTCTGATTTCTCTCATAGGTAAAAATCTCTAAGTCCTGACTGAACACTGCAAATAAAGGAGGATTTTCAACCATAGTCAAAGAATCGATTTCAGAGTTGGCAAAATGTACAGGTGGTTGATGGCGGGCAAAGACGTGTACAGAAAATTAAGAGCAATGAAGGTCACTCTCTAGATGCTTTAAAATACTGTTTCAAGAGTATTTGGAATTTTTAACTATGTGGAGAGGGGCGCCTGGGTGGCTTCATTAAGAATCTGACTTCAACCCAGGTCATGATCTCACAGTTGGTGAATTCAAGCCCTGCGTCAGGCTCAGTGCTGACAGCTCAGAGTCTGGAGCCTGCTTCAGATTCTATGTCTCCCTCTCTCTGCCCATCCCTTGCTCATGCTCTGTCTCTCTCTCATAAGAATAAACACTAAAATTTTTTTTAAATACATGGAGAGAAACTCTTGCTTACTAAACAGAGAAAGACATCTTCATAGACTTCGTCTCAAATGAATGGGGACAAAAATCACTCGCTGCCTTGACAAGTAGAATTACTTGGCCAGGCAATGAGAGCAATAGCGTATTTTAACACCAGATCAACAGAACTCAGAGTATAAGGGGCAGTGATGTTCGACAATTCTTCCTGTATGCCTGAATCCTTCAGAGATGTCTTGAATAGACAGGCTTCTCGTCATCTTCCAGGGGAGCAACTGGAATGTCACAGAATTTTCTGGGTCTTCACCAAGGCATCCTCCTCAGGACCTGGGCACGAGCACGTTTCTAGAACCTGCTGGGCCTCTGCGCACCCCAAGTCACAACCAGAGCCCATTCTAGCCTTGGTGATCCCGAGGGCTGGGGCATGGACAAACTCTGGCTGGGGGACACAGTGAATCGTGGTTGGCAGAGAGTAGGGAACCCAGGAAAAACAGATCCCTGAACTACTTCCACAACTTCCCATGAGAGCACATGAGACTCTACTGGCTCTCCATTTCACCTAGCTCAACATGCGGAAAGAACACATATTCTCCCTGGAGTCTTTTTCCTTCTCCAAAACACCCTTTACTTAAGCACATCAACAACTATTAATCACCTAGTTGTCTGGGGACCGATACAAAGGAATAGTTTTGCTTAGCGGAGCTTATGCTCTGGGAGGCAAATACCATATCGGAGCCACCATTTACAACATGTTCATCCAGGAACTGGCCAAATCTGAATGTGAAATGAACAGGAAATGCAAATATTCACACCGTGAAGCCTCCCCCCTCAATGCATTCTCTACCTCCCCAAGGACAGATGCTAAACTCTTGATCAAAGCTATGAAAAGACACACATGGGATGGTGTGGGACACCGTCACTAAGTGGTCTCAACAAGATCCAGGCCATTGATCACACTCCGTTCCCTGGCATAGCAGATTCTTATGACAGATGGTGCTGCTTTGATTTTAATTTTAAATTGAAAAAAAAAAAGTTAGAAACATTACCCCCTGGAGCCACCGGGTCTGGGGCCTCTGCTGTCAGCAGCAACGGGAGGCCCAGCACTATATCCTGGCAGGAAATCTCCCTTCCTGATGACAGACACATCTGCAGGGCTGGTCTGGACAGTCACATGTCACCATGCCACTCTGGCATGTGAGGAAACTGGGAGGTGAAGTTTTGGTTCTGACTGAAGCAGATTAAATTCAGCTGCTTTTAGAAATGAAGACGAGACTGCATTTCATCCTCCACACATCAAGGCTAAAACCTCAGGGCTCCAACGTTTGAAGTGCGTTATTTTCAAATACAGGAGAAACAAGGACCAATCTTATGCATTAAGAAAAATGGGTCATGTTTTGCTCCAATGTCTAGACCAGGTGTTTTTCTTACAGACTTCCACGCGTCTTATTGATTGATGGTGGTGTTTGGAAAACACAGACGCACAGCCAGGAAATGAAGGAAGAGGACGGGGAGAATGGAATAAGGATTTATCCCAGTGCCTACGGAGCCAGCAGTACAACGAGCATCTGTCTTTGACTGAAATTAGCAAAACCCATGAGGTTAGAAAAATGGGAACCATTTACAGAAAATACCATCCAGCACTGATGATAAAGGAACCTGAAAGGGCACAAGCAACTGGTAGTCCACGCCCTGTGTGTTGGCCACCTGTTTGAGGGCCTCTCTACTTACGCTTTTTTCAGAAAAAAACTTTTACCCACAGTGTCCAGTGAACGGGCAGTAACCTGCTTCCCGGATATTAAAACTTGCTGTGCTGTGAGAGGAAACAGAGTATACTAAAAAGAAAAAGGACTTAGAGTCAAAAGTCTTGGGTCCTAGTGCTGTTTCTCTATTTTCTAGTTCTTTGGACTAGACATATTTTCTTGAACTTCATAGTGAACAGGATTAGGGTACCCATCTTTGTCATATTAAAGGCAAGTCACTGTTTCATTCAGTGACTGGCTCGCTCATTCAACCAGACACAGAGAATACTATGGGCAGGGTGGGATTTGGGAGAAAGGTTATAATGACAAAGGTACATACACTGTGACATGTACAATAGTTTATCAGGACCACAGAGAAGGTCATGCTGAGAGCCACCAGGAAGAGCTGAGGAAGGCTTCACCTTGGAGGTGAGCGTCTTTGGGAAAGAGGCCAACTAGGTGAAGAGGAGGAGGGAGGTAACTCACAGTCATGGGCATATATAATGGGTAAGAAGGCTTTAGGGAAACATAGTACCATGTCAACACTGGCTACTATAGATCTCTGCTAAAGAACAGTGGGGGGGAAAAAGGAAGTTAGCTAACATGTACTTCGAAGTTCCCACGTGTCAGGTGCTGTGCACTTTTGCATACATTTTTTTTTCCGTTGAAATCTCAGAACACCCTATGAAATAATTGTAATTAGCTCCTTTTGCTTCTGATTAATAGTGTAACTTGTCCTAGCTTAGGTGAGAGATTCGAACCTGACTTGGTCTATCTGCTAAATCATGTTCGATCTCACAGCTGCCTTTCAGAAACCCTGCAAAAAGACAATTATGAAATCCACTCCCTAGACCTTAAGCACCAGGTAAGTACTTAGTTCAGCAATAAGCATTTGTGACTCAAATTCCAGGGAGAGCAATAACCATGAATGCTGATGAGCTCAGCCCCACCAGGGTCAGCTCTATCATTAGCAGGATTTATGTTTATTGAATTTGCTCGATTTATTAGGTGAAAGAGATCAAATTGCTTAATGTTCAATTAAATTGTACTTGTCGAGGACAGGGAAGTAATGAAGTCTAAAGTCTTGGCAGGGTTTATGTTCTGTGGGACTCCTGTAAATGTTAATGCTCTAAGGAAACTCATGGGCCACAGACCAACTGAGCTCCCCCAACCCCCCCACAGTCACCTAACACTGCCCTTCCAAATCCAGTCACTCCCTGTGCTTCCAGCAGACTGCTGTTTATTTAGCTAGACTCTACTGGAGAAACTGATTTGTTGGGCATGAATGCCAAAAACTGGAGGCTCCCTTTGCTTTCTACAACCTGGATTCGAAATTTATGCACTTGTAATGCCATTAAATCATGCCACACACGAAAACCCTGAAATAATGATTGATAACTTACGAATTTCTTATTAAGGATTGCATGAAAAAGGTTTCCCCATTTCTAAACACCTGGGACTCTGGAAATACATCGTTAAGTCTTACATTCAGGGAATCTCTGGGGAAATTGGGAATGAGGTAACCTCTGGTGTTTGATGAGAGAGACCACTGAACAATACAATAAACAGGCAAACAAGGGGAAAGTTCGGCATGTTTTGTTTTTCTAAACTGCTCTACCTCACTATTTTCTGACTGCAAGGGCAGATAAATCATTTTATTCTCTTCTTCCCTTTTCTTTAAATATTACTCTGAAGTGACGATCTGAGAAGTCAACAATTAGGAAAAATCAGTTAACTATTATATCAGGAATACACTGGTTTCAGTCTTTATGTTTGCATTAACCAAGTAAGAATTATTTTAAAATAGGAGCTAAGTACATCCTTAAGGGGGAGGTTGTACAACACGGTGGATGTACTAAAGGCCACCAAAGTGGTCACTTGAAAATGCTTAATTTTATGTTAGGTGAACATCACCTCAAAAAAAAAATCAAAAGAAAACCAAAAATAATACAGGAGAAAAAAAATTTATATATTAAGTCTAGAGTTCACCTAGCCTTCCTAATTTTAACTGGTAGAATGAGGAAACTAGACTAGTTGATCTCTGAGATCGTTTCTAGCTTACATATTTTATGATCCTGAAGAGACCATTTTTACTATTAGGCTGAAGGATCTAGAGAAGACAATTTGTCCTGGAACTTTGTGGTTGGGATAGGAGGTAATCGCCACTAGGTGCTGCTACCACACTCAGCAGAGCTCACCTGGGTGGTTTCAGAGTGATGGACAATTATGGAATTTAACTCACTGGAAGCAATCCATCTTACATCTGTAAGGTCAGTCTCTCGTTCACTTTTCTGCTGAGGCGATGGAGGTCTAGAGAGGTTTGATGATATTCAAAAGGCAAGCCAGGAGAGACTTACTAAAGCAAATTGTTAAAATGTAAGGGTAAATATAACTGGGTTTTAATGTATATTATTTTGACCTCATTTATTTAAGTTTGGAAGCAAAGAAAGCTGTATTATTATTTGTTCAAAATTCTTGATTAATATGCTGAAGTACAGATTGCAAGGTTACGAGATAAAGATACTGCTGAATCCATTACTACTTGAAGACCAGGTTCTAGATAATAAGTAGAATATTAAAGTAACACTAAACATAGTCAATATTATTATTCCACTCAATTACAGGAAATAAGATGCTACAAAGGAACAGTGAACTATTTTAAGATCCCTAACTCAGTTTTATGGTTTTCCCATACATTGCTATTTATCTTAATCTGAAATGACTCTTTTTACCTTCCCCTCTGGATCTATTCAGAATCAGATATAGTCTTAATAGCTCCTGTCTGGAAAGTGATTTCTTCACCTATACTTTGTAGGTGCTCACAGATTACCATGTGAATAGTATCTTCTAGGGTTGAGCAGTATACAACCAGCACAACTGTTCCCAACAGCTATGCTTGCCATGGAGACTTGAATCTCAGAAGGAAGCATAAAGAAGGCATGCTGTGTCCTAATCCCCCCAGTGAGTGAATCTTTTGAAATTTGCTTCTTTCTTAAGATACTAGCTACTGATACGGGGCAAAAACAATGGCCTAGCTCCCTTCTGCTCCCTGCAGATTTGTGTCAACACAGAGATAAGAACGTGGTAGCTTTCTAAGTATTTTCTAGATGCTTTTCTCCCATTTATCAGAGGCACAATCTGTGTGCTACATGAAGGGAGAGTAGATAAGCTTCCCCTAAACTCTGCCAGGCTCGCCTGCTCTGGCCATGAGGTCAGCATTTAAAAGGCACAGGGAGCCAGCAGCTCTGTTCTAGCCACAGCTGTCTCATAAGCTTAATTAAGAAAAGGTCAGAATAAACATAGTATTATTTGAATTCAAAACTTCAAGCATAAAACAGGTTTTAAACAATTATGGGCAGTGATCTTCCCACAGTCCCACTCAGCACATTTCATTCTTAGAGTACATTTCAACTGTTCCTGTCATCGAAGAGGGGGGAAAAAATCCTAACAACAGCCAAGTTTGTTTAAAAAAACGTGAAAGTAAAATGTCCACTAAAGAGCGAGTCATCGAGTAAAAACACTGAAAAGGTGCTTCTAGAAACTGAATGTCTACGTGTAAGCTTCGATTTCAAGGGAGAGAGTGTAAACTGCTAAAACAATCTTATTTTTGAGATGAATTAAATGGCTTGTTAATTAAAAATAAAAGTGTTGCTCTTTGTCATCAGATTGTTCATTTTAAATGTACGTGTTAATTTCTCTACTTTGGCTCTAAATGAGAAAGAGTCTAAGAGGACATCAGTGTGATTACAGTCATACTGAAATTTACTCTCTACTCAGCATATTTTACAAAAGAATGTGGCCAAATCCTTTCTTAGCACCTCACTGTAGTACAGCTTTTAGGAAAAATAAGCCCTGAGTACGAGTGATTCCCTGAAGTCCAAGTCGTTCACAAACTAAAAATTTCACAAGTGCTCAGGACACCAACCGGCAATCTCCTCCTCACATTCTGCTCGCATTTAATTGTTCTCTAATTGTTCTGGAGCCCCGGAGACCATGGCTTCCACCAGTTCTCAGAGTAGTTAATACTCGGGTTTGCAGTATACCAGGGTCTCCGCAGCTGGTGTTCCAAATCCTCGCTGGCTCCGACCCCAGGGAACTGGGTTTGGAAACAACAGCTTGTTCTAGGACATGCCTCCAGAGGGCTGTCTCTGGCCATATAGCAGGAAATGGAGCTCCCCTGTATAATACGGTTGGGTTTTCCCCCCTTTTTAACTGCCCTTCCTTACTCTGAAAGCCCAAACCAGGTTTCCTTTCTTCATAAAATATTTTAAATCAGCGACTACAAAATATGACCCTAACCTGAACGTGCCTGACTTGCCTGGTGCTTGCTTGTTGACCAATGCACCTGCCAAAGGCAAGGCTGTTGTTGTTGTTTGAAAGTTTATTTTTTTACTTTGAGTGAAAGCATGGGAGCAGGGAAGGTTCTGAGAGAGAGAGAGAGAGAGAGAGAGAGAGAGAGAGAATCCCAAGTTTGAAAGAATCTCCATCACACAAACTGTGAGATGATGACCTGAGCAGAAATCAAGAGTTGAACACTTAACTCACTGAGCCACCCAGGAACCCTGGCAAGGTTGTTTTAAAAATGCACATTCTAGGGGGGCGCCTGGGTGGCTCAGTCAGTTAAGCGTCTGGGTTTGGTTCAGGTCATGACCTCGCGGTCTATGAGTTTGAGCCCCGTGTTAGGTCTGTGCTGACAGCTCAGAGCCTGGAGCCAGCTTTGGATTCTGTGTCTTCTTTTCTCTCTGCACCTCCCCTCAAATAAACATTCAAAATATTTTTAAGAAGCACGTTCTAGAAAGCTTCATTTCTAGTATTCTTCCTCTGACGCACTGACCCTCCTATTTGTAGCAGGCTTCTCTGTCACTCATCCCTGCCTACTTATTCCCTCTCTCAAGTCCTGTATCTCCTGCAAACAGCTTGGGTAAAGAGGCCTTGACCTGCGGTCATGGCCCTGTCAGCTGGAGGCCCTGGCTAAGTGTTAAGTATCCCACCTCCCCGCCCGTCTAAACTGAAAACCAACGTCCTTCCTTAAACAGGATGGTGGTGGACAGCGCAGACGGCCCACAAAATCCAAGTTCTTAACTTTTGCACCATCCCACTTGTGATAGCTAATTTCATGCGCCAACTTGGCTAGGCCATGGGGTGCCAACCTGATATAGTTGGTCAAACATGATTTTGAGTGTTTCTATGAGGGTGTTTTGGATGAGACAAACATTTAAATTGGTGAACCTGAGTTAAAGCAAATTGCCCTCCATAATGTGGGCCTCGCTCATCCTGAATTCCTGATTCACTAGATCGCCGAAGAGAGCAGAAAATGACCTTCCTCTGAAGGAGAGAAAACTCTCCAGCCCACTGTCCACTGTCCACTGCCTTCTGGCTTGTTCTGCAACACTGGTTGTTCCTGCCTGAAGGCCTCTGACCTGGAGCCTTGGCCCCCTCAAGCCTCGCCCATCTTCAGCCCACTCTGCAACTTTTGAATTTACCAGCTGTTACAATTATGTGAACCAATTCCTTATAATGAATGAATCAATCAGCCAATAAGACCCAGTCTTTTATTGGGCCCATTTTTCTAAATACCCTAATACTACAGCCTGCCTTACAGGCACAAGGGAAGTTAGCATCAGTTCAAGCCACCAGGGTGGTAGGGAATCTCGATGCGGAGAGCACATTCCTTTGGGGAGAAGGTATCTGATTCTAAAGGGGAGTCATGTGTAGTTGGAGAAAAGCGTTTATGTACTAATTTTATCTGCCCTGCTACTCCCTTGAGAGTCGCTGTAATGGACGATACTGGTTATAAAAGGAATAACATGAAAAGCACTAGTGGTCCCCTGCTGACACGGGAGCAACGGGACGTGCCCATCGTCTCGTGCGAGGATGCTCAGACTCACTTGAGCACACACATCCCACACGCTGGTCCTCATTCTCCAATAACTGACCGTCCCAGTCGTGAATTTTTCCACCCGGTGACCTCAGCTGGCCTGAGATGGAAATGCTGCTATTAATGATGTACATTAAGTCTTGAATAGTAGTACTTTTCTATGAGGTTTTAGAATAAGGGTTTTGTTATTTCATATGTTTATGTTGGTAAGAACCGTGTCACAGAGAATCGGACAGACAGAGCTTGGGATTTTATTTTGAAATAAAGCTGACTTGCGATTAGGATTTGTGTTGAATGAGAATTAAGAGAAGTTGATTAGGGGGTGCCTGGGTGGCTCAGTCGGTTGAGCATCCGACTTCGGCTCAGGTCATGATCTCACTCATGGGTTCAGGTCCCACGTCGGGTTCTGTGTTGATGGCTCAGAGCCTGGAGCCTGCTTCAGATTCTGTGTCTCCCTCTCTCTATGCCCTTCCCCTGCTCGTGCTCTGTCTGTCTGTCTCTCTCTCTGTCTCTCTCAAAATAAATAAATGTCAAAAAAAAAAAAAAAAAGAGAAGTTGATTAGGTTGGGAAACAGTATTTAAATTTATTAAAAATTCAATTTGCTGCATTTTAAGTCTGACTTATTAAGATTTAGAAAAGTGGCTTAAACACTTAAGAAGAAAATGCTGGGGTACCTGGGCGGCTTAGTCGGTTAAGTGTCTGACTCTTTGATTTCAGCTCAGGTTGTGATCTCATGGTTTGTGAGATCAAGCCCCTTGTTGGGCTCCACATTGAGTGTCATGCTGCTTGGGATTCTCTCCCTCCCTCAACAAAAGCATGGGCATATTCTCTCTCTCTCTCTCTCTCTCTCTCTCTCTTCTCTCTCAAAATAAATAAATAAACTTAAAGAAAAGAAGAAGAAAATGCTTTTCAGGACTGTGGACTGCCCTTTCGAGTATGTAAAATGCTGGAGAGAAAATCAAATACATAAAATTTATAATTTTTTTTTTGAGAGAGAGAGGGCACAAGTGAGTGAGTAGGAGAGAGAGAGAGAGACAGAGAGAGAATCCCACAAGAGGCAGGGAGAGAAAGAGAGAAAGAGAGAGAGAGAGAGAGAGAGAGAGAAGTGGGGCTCGAGCTCACCTGATGTGGGGGTCTAACTCACAAACTGTGAGATCACAACCTGAGCCAAAGTCATACACTTAACGACTAAGCCACCTGGGCGCCCCATAAAATTTCCAGATGGAGACCAAAGTGTTCAGAGATTTAATTAATACAGTTTTGATACAGAAGTCACTCTCACGGAAAATTTTATCTGTTCCTTGCTATATTTAAACATTCATCACAAAATAAAAGTCAATCTTATTTTATATAAAAAATATTGGACTTATTAGAATGACAAAATGTGTAAGTTGAACTTAAATTCTTAGGAAAATATCTGTTTGAATATTTATAAATTGTACTCTTTATAAACATAAAATATATTATTTTGCTTTTTTTATTTAAAAAATTGATAAATTTAATACAATGCATGTTTACTTAAAAGGCAACACTAAATGGTCCTTTCCAACCATAAAGCTTCTCTTACCTGACACTCAAAGCTCTGGAGTCTGGAGAGGCAGGGAAGAGCCAGCTCCTCTCGGGATCCCACAGAGCTGTTTGACTGTGTTAGTCCCCAAACACTCTTCCAATTCTTCGTTGTCTTTAACTCACGCCCTCTTTCAAAAAAGACTTCTAGCACGGAACAATCATTAGCTCAACTCATTTCCTGATACGGGATTTGATTTGCTAACACCTACAAAGCATTTACTGTAATCCAAGCACCTCGCATGCATTTATCACATTTAACCCTCAAACTGTCTACTGTTGCTACTGCCATCTTACAAGGGGGAAACTAAAGTAAGGACTAAGTCACAAAGCTATATGTGCATAATTCACTACTAAATTTTGTCTTCCAGTCATCCTTTTATAGTAAGAAAAGTATTTTCACTCCTTTTTGGAGGGAGTTAGAGGAAGCTAAGTAAATAAATCCTTTTGATAAGAAACCACATAAATTGCTCACTTGCCATTCCATATGGTATCCAAGTCGATCTAGTTCCATGGATACCAACAATTACGTCCCAAAGAACTGGACCACTTACCACTCTACGTATATATGGTATACATTATGTGTGCAGGAATGGTAGCCAGACCATTTAGGAGACCTTTTATATCCTTCCAGTGTGATTTGAATGCTCCACTATAATTTATTAACAGCTGCACTTCCCTTAATCATAATATTCAGGATCTATGATCGAAATGATAAATGCTTTTGTACTCAGAAAGTATTAATTACCATAACCTCACAAGAGTTCTCAACTTGGGATAAAGGAAACTGAAGTAACTTGTCCAGGGCGATCGACAGAAGCAGTGCCAGAAACAGAGCAGGATCCCTGGACTGCCTAAACTGAAGGCAGTGACCACTCACTGTGCCTCACATGTAGGATGTTCCAAAGTTATTATTAACATTCTTTGGAAACATATTTCTTGGAAAAGCTTTTAAACCATGACTGCTGAAAGGTCTTTTGCAACCACTGCCCAGTTACAATATTTTTTCAAGTTCAGTCCATGACTCAAATCCCTGTCTTCCTTCACACCTCCAAGAGTATTATGAAACTTCTTATATGGAGATACTTAGGAACGTGTAAGAGCTGTGCACAGATCTGAAGAAATCAGGAGCTCAGTGGTTCAAAAACAGATTCCAAAGCCTTTCGCTTTTGCAAAACCATATGAAAATACTGGGGGTAGGTTAGCTATTGCAAAGTATTAAAAAATTTGCTGTTGCAGCAAATAGTGAATTTATTAAATACGGGAAGCAAAGGTATCACGTGCATGTTTATATGTGACAATATTTAGTAAAAAAACAATTTTAATTTAGTAACATAATTGTATGCTATGTTAGTTTTTACATAATCAAAATTTACGTTTCATGTAAATACAACCAGCACATCTGTTCCAAAATTTGTTGGCCAGTGCATAGCAGGTGTGCAGTAAATAATGGAATGAAGGAAGGAATATGTAAGTAATTTAACTAAAACTGAAAACAGGCAAACTATAAATAATTTAAGATTGCATTTCAAACATGGTTCTTATTCCTAATTGCGTCTTGAATATAACAGTTTACAAATTCCCTAATGACAGAACTGATTGCAAATTTTTCTTCAGCTGTAATGACTCCATTTTCCCCGTGGCACTCAAGGACAGGCATAATCTGTGTCCCCAGAACTAGAATTTCTGCATCAACTGTTTCTATGTATTTGTATTTTCCAACTGTTCTCTCGGCAAAACTGAGAGGACCATTCCTCTGAATTTTGATCAATATTAGTGCTTTACAATTTTTTAAAAACATTTTCCAATTTCTTTTGTGACACTAGTTTCTTTCGAGTTTTAACTACTCTCACCTTTGTACACCTGACTTTCATTAAGAGTGCTTCAGAGGGTCCAACACTTTGGTGCAGTACATCATACCACCAATAGGTGGCACTCTCTCAACACACTAAGTGTCCTATCAAATTTTTTTCATGTCAAAGTTTTAGATCAAGACTTTAAGTCTTTATGTTCAATTTACTTACAATATGTCTAATTATTTTAATAATTTACTTAAGAGAAGTCTGATTATTTTAGCAAGATAGCCACAGACACTGGGAGCCCTGGGAATTTTAGATTCCAGTATTCAAGTGTGTCTAATTTTCTTTCACATGTGGGCTAATGGGTTTTTATTTCCATGAGATAACAGCATCCTATATATCTTGTAATTCATAGGCACATTTTCCAGAAAATTTAATTTTTGTTTTCAAGAGTAACAATAAAAACATTAAAAATTCATTTTACTTAAGAGCAAGGTATCACTACGTTCTATTAACCAAGGATGACTGTCTTGCTTTAGTTCCTTAATTCACTGAATATACACTGTTAGTATGCCTGCCAGTGTGCCAGACTGTGATGGACAGCTGAGGAGACACCAACTCTCATTTTGCTAACCTTACCACCTGCCTCTAAAGCTGTAGTTTCTCTAAGTCTTGTTCATGACGTGGATAAAATGATTTGTTTTCCCTGACTTGGTTTTCCAAACACCTTTTTCTCCCACAGTCTGCAATCATATATCATGATAAAGATCTCCAATTCGAGGGTCCTCCCAAAGCAGTTCACGCCTCCTCCCTCGAACATTTTAAAAGCAGGCTGCACCCAAGGGCATAGGAAGGGAAGGAGAGGACGAGGAGGCCAGACCAGGAATACGGGCGCTAAGGCCTCCAGAGGTTGAGGATGGGGAAGCTATCGGTGCAAACGACTTCAGCAAATCATCCAATGTCATGTCTGTAGGGCCTCCTTCAGTCATCTGGAACCTCCACTAATGCCTGGTGTCTGGCCTCCACGACTTTAGTAGAGGATTAACGTGGGATCCTAAGCAGCCTCAGTAATGTCGGAATTGTACAACTATGCAGTTTTCCTCATGTCAAGCTGTCCGGGCATAATCAGTCTCCCTCCGCTTACTTCCCCTGCATGTGGTACCAATCCACAACATGCCATCTAGCTTTAGAGAACACTATTGAACAAGCCACTCCTACCTCCTCCAACTACCAGAATTCTCAGACATAGCTGCTGCCTTAGCAAGAATTAGTGCCCATGACCTATTGCACCAGAAGTGTGAAAGCCGGTTCCAGAGCCAAAGCCTTACTTTACACTGCACTTTAATGCTCAAAGCCGATGACAAGTGCCACGATTTACTCCTCAAGTTCCTCCAGCACTGTTTCCATCAGTAACTAATTGTTCCCCAAAGCAGTGCTGAGCAACTAGGGGAACTGGAAGGTTCAGTGCCCGACACGCTGGGATTCATCCAGTGCTTATATTAACCAAAAGATAATGTGGTCCTTTCAACTATCGAGATACCCATGAACGGCATATTTAAAAGGTTCAAGGACAGAAATTATGAGTGAACATGTTTTAAAATTCACACATTCTTTGTTTCCTCTCTGAAAAATTATTAACAGTATTAAAGTAGGTTTTCACAAAATCAAGGAGGATGCTCGTAGGTGTCTTTAAAACCTTGCTAGTGTGGTCTGAGGACCAGCAGCATCCGCGTGATCCTGAGACTTGCTAGGAACGCAGAATCCTGCCCCACCCTATGCACTCAGAAACCAGAATCTGTTTTTTCGTAAGATCTTCACATACGGCGAATTGACATGCCCAGTGATATTTACAAAGCAGCTGTCTAGAAAAGTAAGACTTATAAGAGAGAACAATTACTTCTGCATTTGTCTATCATTAATTCATGTTCAGATGCTATTAGATAACTGTATGTTTTATAAGATCCTTGGATTTCGGTTACATTTGAAAATGCAAAATTGCATTTGATCTGGGTCACTTAGCAGTAAGTAGCAATAGCCGCTAATATCTTCTGAATGTGTCAAAGACTAGTCTAGGTGTGGGTGTATGAACTAATTCAATTCTTCAAACAGTCCTGTAAGGTGAAATTACTTTTACATGGGGAAACAGAGGCATGGAGAGACGATGTAACAAGGTTGCATAGATAGGAAGTTGCCAAACCAGTATTCTGCTCCAGAGCCCATACACTGACCTCTGTGTTATGGCTCCCCTTAGAGACTGTACCCCAGCAAAAACATTCGGTGGAAGATGGTTTGGTGTGGGCATAACTACAATGTCAGGTGCTGATCAAGGCGATGGCAGCTGGTCGGAGGACCTCTGGAAAACCTTTGCTGTGGACTTTCTCTGTGGATTTATTCTGAATTCAGTACAGTTGTAGGCCCATAATTTTAGGGATATGACAGAAATACTCCTGGGCTGCCTAACTTACTCCTATCCTCCAACTAAAACATTTAGGACAGTAGTTTTCAACATGTGTTCCCTGGAACTCTGGGGTCCTTAAGAGATACCTGCAGAGCCTGAGTAGTTATTCTCCCAACCAGTTCTGCCAGAAATTTGAGATAAATGAATTTACATATTGGAGGTTAAAATAACGATTCAGATGACAAACTACCATTGTTTAAAAAAAAAAAGCCTGAGAAACACTGATTTTGAACATTTGGTTGACTATATGCTAGGGATTCATTTTAGAGATTTTATCCTAAGTACTATGCATATGTAAACTAAAAGACTGTTGTGATGCTAATTACTGTAATTATAGAGTGCTATGATAATCAGCAATGATAATTATTTTTTAGTTTGGCAAGGGGTACCATATTTTTCCTGATACCCCATACTCTCCTAAAAATATTATACGATATGTATTTGTTCAAATTTATATTTAAAAATGTTTTGTTAGGTCTCAGTTAAAGACAGTGAATGCAATATTCTAAAATTCATTTCTAAGAGCAAAATACTTGACTGCTCTTCCAAAAGCTATGTCAATTAAACTTGACTTTCAAAGGCATTGTCCTGTCAGACTTATCTGCAGTAAATACTTAATTATCATACAATCAGAACAGGGATAGAATAAAATGCAACTAGGTGCAGAATCTTTATAAAAGAGTTTCCTAACAAAGAGCATACATATCATAACCCAAATGTGGGGATTGTGAACAGAATATCTACAAAACTCCTAAAAATTAATAAGACACCAAGTCCAGCAAAAATGGGCGAAGGATCTGATAAACAATTCACTGACCAAGAAATACATCTCACCCATAAACGAAGGAAAGATACTCGAATTCCCTAGGAATAAGGGAGATGCATGTAAGACATCCCTCTCACGCATCTGTTAAAAACAATTTTAAACACTGAGAATATTCAATGGGAGAAGGGTATGAGGAAGGAGGCATTTCAAAAGCTGCCCAGGGGAGTGCAAATTTGCACCATATTTTCAGAGTAATATAGTAAATTTAAAGTGCACATTCTTCCCAGCCCAGCATTTTCATTTGTAGGAATTTTCTTACTAAGGCACTCCCACAGGTATATATAAGATATATACATGAAAGTTCACTTGCAGCATTGTTTATAATAGGAAAGTCAAGACAGAAGGGGTGAGAGGGACAAACAACCCGAATGTCTAGTGCTGGTAGTGACGAAGTAAAAGCACTATCCAGAAAACAGTCTGGGCAACCAGTTAAAAATTTACCATCTTTCCTCTATTCCAAGATACCACATTGTAGAATACATTCTGATATAACAGTATGAAGACGTAAAAAAAAAAAAATAGCTGGTGGCCACTGTTCAATCCTGTCAATTGTAAGATACTTCCCATTTCAGAGAGGCTGAAGAGGGAAACAAAAAAACAAAGTGTGTCTTACTCACCATACGGAGTGAGGTTTTGAAGACGCTCTTAAATGTAAATATGTGACAATTAATGTGTAGGAAAAAGGTTTTCATGATTAAAAATTAATCCAACTTTTAAGGATGAACATCTTTCGGGAGGAGCGGTGTTCAATTGTGATGGGGTAGGTGGAAAGGGACAGAACCCCTGTCATTAATTCTTTAGAAGGGGTCTATGTTATTCTCAGAAAAAAAAAAAGTCAACCATAAAAACCAGTGGCTAAGTACAAGAGATCTGAGAGATAAGAGCTCTGTGAGAACAGGTCTCGAGTCCCCGTGACACCCTTCCTATGGATTTTGCTTTCCTCTCCTTATGGCATTTGCCTCTGGGGACAGAGGCCACAGTAATGCTAATAATCATCCAAGTCTCTGTGTCCCTGCTCTACCTACATCCTCCCCCTCCTCAACAGCCCAACAAGATAGACATAAACGCCTCTGTTTTACCAACGAGCTGCGCTGAGTGAAGTTATTTTCCCAATGGGCAGGTTCTGGATACTGGACCCGCCCCTGTCTGGCCCCAGAACCCGTCCTCTTTCCAGTACCCAGGCTACTGTCGACACCACCTATTTCTTTATGTGTTTGCTCTTTACCCTTTGCAAGTCTTTTCTTCTTTTAAGGCATTTCAAATCATTTTCTTTTTTTACGCTACATTGGCTTTAAGTAATTGCCAATCCGAAAAGCTATAAAACAGCTTGAAATTTGCATTCTCATGAACTAATCAATGCATTTCCTCTTTTCAGGCATTTTTTCCACTCTTGCCCATTCTGAGAATTTGTTCATTATAAATTCCCTCACTTTATACCCACAGAGTATCTTTCTAGCTTTAACAAATCGACTTCATAGCGAAAGACAAAATGATATAGTAAACATTTTCAAGGGCTTTCCTTTCAAGAGCAGTTAAGTGGAACAGAGGTAAGAAGAGAAGGAAGCAGTCAGGGCACAGGCCCACAGGTCAGCAGACAGCCCGGACTCTGCACCTTTCGGTCCTCCCCCAACACAAGGAGAGGGGATACACCACGAACCCAGCCTGCTGCATTTTCCACTTGAGCAAAGGTTTATCCTCAGACCTAAAACTTGAAACGAAAAATGTGTTCACATACATTTCAATTACTTGCTACTCTCTTCCTCTATTGTTCTAACCCCTTTTTGGTCTCTCTCATGAGGAGGCGGACATAAAACCCAGGACAGATTTCTATAGGCTCTAATACTTTTTGCTCTAAGTAGTTAGAAATGAGAAAGACTGTAGAGGAAAAGGAAATATCAGGAAATATAAATTCTAAAGATCTATGCCACCAATTGTTAAGTTGCATTATGTTTTTGGGTCATTTATCATTCATCGTGGAAATGGAATGAAGGTCTCAAAACTAATGACAGGTCTGGACTGGAGGTAAACCAGTAAACCTCTGATGAAAGCAAGGAATCAGGAGTGAAGGTGAAGATACAGAAGGGAAAGAACGGTCAGGCTCCAAAGGAGTGAGATGAGCCTGTTTCCCAAAGGTCTCTGGCAGAAGGAACTGGACGAGGGCTCACCTGAGTCCTTCATGGGGCAGAGGGCACATTGCATACCCCAGGCCTCTCCATACAAACAGCAGCACTCGGTGTAAGTTGTCTGCTTGCCAACAAGAGGCCGGCTACACACATACTCATCGCTCAGATGTTCCCAGCACAGATCTTGGTAGACATCAGTTTCTTCTATTTGTTCTGAAAGGGAAAACATGGTTCCATGACAATTGCACTGTTATTCCTATTTCATAAACACTGTGGTGGAAGCCAGCGAGTCTCAAAATTTCCATCTCTATTTCTAACAGTGACTTCCAAGTAAAAGTCTGACGCCAGCCTGGTCTTTCCATGGATCAAACCTCTGTCATCTCCAACTGGGTGTCATTCCATCAGCTGAAATTCAACCTGCCCATCATGTTCCAATTAAATCCCTCCATCTGTAGCGTCCCATCATTATAGAAAGCACTGCACTGTTTTCCTTCTATACTCCATAATTCTTAAGCACTGTTTTCTGATTTCCCACTCTTTCCTTTTTTACATTTACTCTTCTGTCAAATCCTACCATTTCTTTCTACACAACACTTTGCAGATTCTTGCTTTCTCATTCAATTCATTCACCGAAGCCCTAGTGACACTTCATGCCACAGTACTCAATTCCAAACATTTTGCCGTTCAATTGACTTCATCCAAAGAGGTTTCTGACAGGGATGATGGATAGATGAATTATGCCAATTATGAGGGGGGCATCATCTCATTGGGGAGGAAGAGGGATTCCAATCAACAGACGCCGGGCGTCTCCACCACATGGTTGGATTCCACGGTCTGTTCTGCCCAGTCTCTTTGGTGTCCTCCAGTCCAGTCAAGCAAATCTGATTATCTTATCCTGAACTCATATCTTACTCAGTTGCCTTTAGGGTGAAATGTAACCAACAGGCACAGAACAGCTCTGCCATCTGCTCAGCCCATCTATGTTTTGTCGATTAAATATGTGCAGGATACTGAATACTCTACATACTGATATGCATCTTATTATTTTTCTTATTATTATTCTCATTTTTAAAAAATGTTTATCCATTTTTGAGAGAGAGACAGTGAGAGCAGGGGAGGGGCAGAGAGAGAGACGGGGAGAAAGAGGACCCAAAGCAGGCTCTGCCCAGTCAGTGCAGAGCTCACTGAAGGGCTCGAACACGAACTGTCAGATCATGACCTGAGCTGAAGTCCCATGCTTAACTGAATGAGCCACCCAGGCACCCGAGAACTATTCTCTTATTATTTTTAGCATCTCATTTTAATTACTCTGAAACACCCAAGGAATCAATTTTTCTATTTCCCAGTTGCTCACATTTCAGTTAAAAGGAAAACCTTGACATTTATTTGGACGCAGACTTGCATCTCCCATCCAAACATACCGTGTGATTCAGTAGGTCGTATACATCTTTTTTCAGAAGCATCCAGGACCATTGGATGGGTACAGAAGCAGTTATAGGAGCCTTCTGTATTAACACACTGGCCATCGATACAACTATTGGGGTCTTGACATTCATCCATATCTTAAGAGAAAAAAATTAAAGAAAATCAACAATCAGTTGTACCTCATACACTCGCCAAACTTTACACACTGCTAAATTGAGTCTAGATTCCAGAGGCTGCCACATTTTAATTAACTACACATCATCATCCAAAAGAGAACAGCCCTGACTATAAAAATATTAAGTTGTCTTGATTGGAAAAATCATGTTTCCCTGCTGCTGCTGACATTAAAGAAATAAAGAAAACATTAAGACAGGATATACTTAGAAATTTAAGATAAAATGCCTCTTTATGATAGTTTTAAAATTATTTCCTTTTGCTATGTTTTTCTGCCTAATGTATATGGTTTTCTGCTTAAGCCTTAAAGTCTGGGTCAGTATTTAAAAATGACTTTCACTTGCATGGTATGAGTGATGAAACAGGAGGCTCCCCAGACCAAAGGAACACTTCAGTTAAACCAGTGACCTGAATTATAATTCCACATTGACTGTTAACTCTTTGCTTGAAATCTTTTCGAAAAATTAGTATAGAGATTTTTTATTTTCCTAAATCTTGTTTAAAAAAAAAAGATCCATAAGCCATTTACAGGTCTTTTCAACATGTGACTTAGATGCAAAGCAATTGTTTTAACTACACAGCATATCTTCTTTCTTTCCATCTGTGTATTTTCAGAGCACCCTGTATCCTCTCAATACTTACCAAAGCACTGCAACTTGACAGGATCATAGTATGTCCCCTGCTTACAGTAGCATTCATAACCAGGCTGAGTGTTCAGACAGAAGCCATTTTTGCAGATTTCTTGCCCGAAGAGCAGGCATTCATCTGCATCTATGGGGGGCAAAATGGTGAAAGAGAAGAGTGAGCTTTGGTACGAGTTAAAAAAACAAAAGAGTCTAACCAATATTGGGCTTCAATTGAGTTACGTAATATAATATTCATTGTCCAAAGAATCTTCAGATACAACAGGAGAAAATTCTTAAAGTTACGCCTAACTCAAAGATTCTGCAGTGAACAGAATTCTGTAGAAACGGAATCTGTGATATTTAGGGAACAATGTCCAAAACATTATTGGAGGAGGTCTTTTTGTAAATTCAATTTCTGGGTAAATATAATTTCTAGTTCATAGACTCTTTGATGAAATAGTCTATGAATTTCACAATGCGGACAACAGTATTTTTTCAAGAATATACCTTTTAAGAAATGTGCCTTTCTCTAAATGTGTATTTTGGCCCATGAACTAGTTGGGATGAAGAAAATCCCCAGGAAGAGTTTGACAGAACTTGATGAGTCTGTCTTGGTGATAATGACCAGCTAAGAAACGCACAAGTTCTGAGGGTCTTCGCAGACCCATTTCTCCACAGAACTTACAATGCTCATCATCTGTAAGCCTCAGTTTACTCAGGGGTAAGTTGGGGACAATAGGAACATCTGCCTGATGGGAGTGAAACAATTAAGTGAGAAATGGATCCATGTAGAAGATTCCACAGACTCTCAAAATGTATTTATCCCTTGCTTTCATTGCTATTATTATCATCATCAGTTCTAGCATTTTAGAGAAAATGTCATGTCATTAAAAAAAAAATCATAGGCTTCATAGATGAATCACTCAAAGTTACACAGCTGGAAAATGGCAAAGTCATGTCCATAATACATAGCTGTTTGGATCTGCAACTAATATTCCAACCATTTACAGCACTGCTAAGACAGGGTGAGGAGGAACTTATTTTTATATGAAAGAGAGGGTGACTTTATAGTAAAATCAGGGCTCTGTTCCATAATATGAAGTGAGACTTAACTATATCCCTGCAAAAACAAAGAATGATATTTGTGAACTTGAAAACCATTAAACACATACTACAAACCAAGGCTTCTTGTTATTTAATTGGACTGAATCATAGATTTATTTAAAAAGCACATATGGAATTTCTTATCCAGCTACTGACTATCATTAAAACAGTAGTTCTCAAAAACGGATGGACAATAAAAATGTTTAGTCTGTTTTCCAGCCACTTAACAGTTTTTAATATTAAACTGTAAAGGGAAGGAAAAAACCCAGGGTGTATATAAGAGGTCATAATATCTCTATCATGGAAATGTCAAAAGTGAGTGGTTAACAAGGAAATATTTATATATGTGGTTTAAATTTTGCCAAAATAAAAAGGCTGTGCAATTATTTCAGAATTACAGATTACCAGCACTAAATACATAAAACACGTTTACTTTCGTTTTCTTCTCTTCCATTCCTTATGATGAATCTGTAGCCATTAGTCAAGCATCTTAGCAACAGCAGGATAAATTTTTAAAAAGTCAAGAATCTTAGCTTTGCTGATGACCATAAAGACAAACATAATGATGGTCAAAATTGTAAGGTCTTAGCTTGTATTACTTGTAATATACTACTGGAATAAAAGCATAAACTCATTAAAAGTTATTAGGCACCTCCTAGGTACAGAGTTTTAAGTATTTGTAGTATTTTATCTCATTTAATTCTCACAATGACCTTTGAGACATCATTCCTATCTTCAAGATGAAGAGATGGAAACTCAGGAGGGTCACATGACATCCCAAGGCCGTGTGGTCTTAAGTATTCTATCTCCCAAGATACACCACTGCCCAGAGCTGACAGGCACCTTCCCCTAGAAGAATTAAAGGCTTCCTATACAGTTTCCACAATGAGTAGAGCTCTAATTCTATGGAACCGAAGCCATGCTTTCACTGGAATGCTGATACGCGCACATGTTACAAATTCATTTCTGTTTGATTCTGACCTTTATAGCTCTCGTCGCCAATGTCGTAAGAGGATTCTCCAGTGGGGACAAAGCCTTTCCCTCTAGGACACATTTCAGTGAATTCAGCTGATTTCAAAAAAAAAAAAAAAAAAAAGGTAAAAAATAGAAAAAAAAAACCATTCTCCATTAATGTGTGTTTTAAATTTTTAAATTCAATTTTTCATTCTCAGACTCAATAACTTTAAGGCAACTTTTGTCATCTACTCCAGACAAATAAATTCAGTATCATCTCCAAAACTATGGATTAGGTACAAATAAATCTAGTAAGTTTTTACTTATAATTAAAAAAAAAACCACTCTTAGTTCATGCACTTCTCATTTACCCACGTTTTGACTGATGTTATGACTTACTTCTCCACTACTGTGGTTTCTAGCATTTTAAAGGTTGAATAAGATTCCAATCAGGCAAGATCTTAGCCTAACTATGCAAGTTCTATCCAAAGGATAATGTGGGATCAGTTTTAGTCAAAAAAGAAGGGTTTTAACTTAAAAATGGAATAAAATTGAATTGCCTTTCTGCCAAAATATCATATGGAATCTTACTGTAATAGTGTATTCTGTGATGGACTGAGGTTAAGTTTAAGAATTCATTTTGAGGTGGGATGAGGGGGATGGTTCCAGCACTGAATGAAATGTACTGTAGGGTAATCCCATCTCAATTCCACTACAGCAGGTACCAGTTAATGTCATCATTTCAAGACTTCAATGCAGGAACCAAAATGAAAACCTTCCAAGGCCCCGGACATCACAGGACCCAACCCAAGTGTGAACAAACCGCTCAGCTGGTCCTTACCAGTGCCCACAACAGGGCAAGGGAAGATCTCACAGTTGTCTCCCCAGCCGGCACCAGAGGTACAGCAGCACTCTTGTTTGGTGACGTTGGGGGCCAGCACATTATCACAGAGACTGGCATCGTTTAGATTATAGTAGCATTCTTTCTTTTCTTCTTTGGGTTGATCTTCTTCATCTAAGTCTAAATAGAATGCAGAGAGTGAAAAGGGAGCCTCCAGGACACATCAGATCTGTATCACAACGGAGACGGACACGGGATGAGTCTGCAGCATTTCATTTACACAAAATGGTCTTCTGCTTCAGGGGTGGGTCCTTCCACCTCAATATAAAAGTGCACTGGAGGGGCGCCTGAGTGGCTCAGTCGGTTGAGCGTCTGACTTCGGCTCAGGTCATGATCTCGCACATGGGTTCGGGCCCTGCGTCAGGCTCTGTGCTGACAGCTCAGAGCCTGGAGCCTGCTTCAGATTCTGTGTCTCCCTCTCTCTCTGCCCTTCCCCTGCTCATGCTCTGTCTCTCTCTCTCCAAAATAAATAAATATCAAAAAAAACATTTTAAAAAAAGAAAAAAAAATGCACTAGAATCTTGAATTTTGATGGATTTCTAACACACCCCAAGAGTGTAAATCTGTCAAAATCATTTTCTTTTATGTTAAACCAATTGCTATCCTCTTGTAAATTTGGCCGTGAGAAGAGTTTGCATATCTGCTTTCTTGCCAAGCAGAGGGCCGTTCAATGTGAGCTATAACACCTACTTAAACCAATGAAAGTTTTCCCCAACATTTGACCAGAGATGTGGGGCCACAAAAAATATTTAACTCTTCGGTGGTTATTTGAATCAACAACGTCCCAGTCTCTTCTGAATAGGACAAGGTAGCATACAATAACCAGGAAAACACTGCAATAACCTAACATCTGTAAAATAACCTTTCGTTACTGAAAGTCTACTTAAATTGCTTCAAATATAGGACTCTGAATGAAATAATGAGTGCCAGCTATGCCTTGGGGTAGAATTTCAAGGCTCAGTTATAGTCCTGGCTCTTGTGTGTTCTAAAGGAATACATTTTCCAATAGACTCAATTTAACTCTCTGTGATAAAAGACAAAGTGATAGGAGACAATACAAACAATGAGAACAAAATTCACTTACTTTCAGTTACTACTACAAATGACTTAATTCCATCAGATTTATAGCCTATGAACAAGATTGTGCTTTTAAAAAATGATCAGGAGTGCATGAGTGGCTCAGTCAGTTAAGCCTCCAACTTCGGCTCAGGTCATGATCTCACAGTTCAGGAGTTTGAGCCCTGCATCAAGCTCTGTGCTGACAGCTCAGAGCCTGGAGCCTGCTTCTGATTCTGTGTCTCCCTCTCTCTCCCTCTCAAAAATAAATAAAAATATTAAAAACAATGTTTAAAAAAATGATCAATATTTGGGGGAGTCTGGGTAGCTCCGTTGGTTAAGTCTGACTCTTGATTGTGGCTCAGGTCATGATGTCACAGTTCATGGTTCGAGCCCCATATCTAGTTCTGTGCTGACCGTGTGGAGTCTGCTCAGGATTCTCTCTCTCTCCCTCTCTCTCAGCTCCTCCCCCACCTTTTCTCTCAAAATAAATAAAACTTAAAAAAAGATCAATATTTTGAGACTAGGCTTGTAAAGTAGCCTAATCTCTTCCCTACTATACGCTATAGATTTCAATCACTGCCTATGATTCAGTTAGGACTTATTAAGAGTTTTTACTTTATGCTCTACCAAATAAAAAGCTGACTACTGCCATAACAATTACCTAGATTAATTCCAATGAAATATTTTCATTAGAATGCTTCTTAGAAGTGAAGAAACTACAAGGACAAAGGGAAAACATTTGCCAGTGAGGATAAGACATGAATGTCAACACCTACCTTTGTTTTGCAGTTGGTGCATAATTAATTAGGAAAGTTTAATGAGTTACTTTCACAATAGTTTCCTATATATTTATTTTGGCATGGTTCAGGTTGACTGTGAAGACTAGATTAATATGCCACTTAGCAAAAGTGTTCCTAAAACAGAAGTCCATAAAATGCTATCAGAAAAGCTACTACCCTTTCTTTCCTCCCAAGGGAAGGAAAACAAGCAAAATGGCAAACAAAACTCTGATGTATATATTAGTCTCAAAACACAGAACATCAACGAGAATGTAAAATATCTCTTTCACACTTGATTCCGGCTAATTGTTAGATCATTCTGTCTTTGACGTTATTCAGTTTGGATTCTAAGTTAGTGTGAATAGCTGATGACAAACTCCAACCTTGAGTACATGTCCAGGAAAAAGCAGAAATGCTGATTTCTACAGCAGATTATGAAGTGGTTTTAAATCATTTCCTTGGATATGAAATTGGATAAAACCTGCTACAGCTCTCATCTCTTCTAGCTTTCAAGTGTGCAGGAGACAGAAATGTGCTGTGTCCACAAGGAGACAACCACCACATCCTTCTCTTTAGGAGGGGCTCCGAGCTCTTATAAACAGAATTATTTGGGAAAAGTAAGGGCATTTTAAGTTATTATTAAAATCAACCATGAGCCCTGCAGAAAAATTTGTAAGCTTTCCCCCCAACACTTGTAAATTAATTGACAGCCCATTACTACTGATTTTCCTCATTTTATTCAGTTGACCTAAAAGTACAGCTGTTAATGTATGCATTTAGAAATACAAATCAAATCAGCAACGCAATTAGCTTGTCAATCAAGTTTACAGTCTGTGCTAAGAGAGGGCTGAATAATTGTTTTCTTCTGTTCAAAGTTGTAAGCATGTCATGGTATTTCTTACAAAATGGAATACTATACAGTAGGGCATCATGAAAATTGCTATGTTCCTAGATAATCAGACACCAGAGGCTTCTGTAGAAGTCAAAAACTTTTATATGTGTATAGATAGATAGATAGATAGATATAGATAGATAGATATATCTCAAGATATAGATATATCTATAGGTATCTAGATATATAAATATGGCCTGTTTTCTACAATGTTTGTTATACTCATAGCACAGAAACTAAAAAATAATCTTTTGTTTTTTTTTCTTTTTTGGAAGGAAACTCACGAGATTTTGCATAAGGGAGACAACCAGTAATATCATTCTATTATTCAGGTTTCGCATTGGTTGTTACAAGTTTTGTTTTTTCTCCAAGCAGTTTGAAAGCTCAATGTTTATACAGCTGAAATTGGGGGTTAGTCAGGCCCTCATCCGTGTTTGGAAAGAGATGCAAATTCTTTTCAAAAAACCAGTCCACAAAGGTCATTTTGTAAAAAAATATCAATTTTCCCTATCTTTCTAACCTTTAAATAATTAACTTCCTAGAGCATTTTTCCACTGGGGGAAACTCATCAGTAAACATAATGCAGTGTGATTTCTTTAAACAATCTCTACATGAGTTTAGGTCACCTGCTGCCGCGGGAAGAATGGTTAAATTGCAAAATAATTTTAAGAGATCTATTTGATGGATATTAATTAAAGTGCCAGGCATGAAAAACAACAAATTTTATTTTTCTTACAGATTTTATGAGTAAGATTAGCTATACTACATACTTCATGCCACGGACTTCTAAGAAATATACTACCTCTCTTCCGGTATCTTCGTATTTGACCTTTCAATTTTATTAAGAGGTTGGCATAACATCTATGTATAAATAGCAATTTGCATAGTCTAATCATAGGGTATGGATGGTGATAAGAAGTGCGTTTCTGAAACTTTTATATGTTTCTGAAACAATTTTTATAGTGGCCCTTTCTTGTGATCCACGGAGTAACTCCATGAAACAGTACGTGCAGGTTACAAAGCATCTTTACTTTCCAGCAGAGACAACTTAGGTTGGATCCAGTGTCTCATATCTGTTGCTTTCTCCAAACCTCTTCTGTGGGGCTCAGCTTCTTAGCATCTTAACTAGCATAGGTTTATTTATTGTTTCATTTCTTTGAGATGAATGGGGAGGGGATAGCAGATAATCCTTGCTGGTGTAGAGTTTAGCTACAAGGTCACATATAGTACAATCATGTTCCCTTGCTCTGAATACAAAGTCATGGATTCAATCATATGGTGCCACTTATGAAGAGGATTTTCTAGAAAGATCATCTCTCCTGGTTCCTCAGAAAGAAGAGAATGTGGTGTTCATTTACAGGATGGTTTCCTTCTTCAGTCTAATCTCAGGCTTGCTCTTAGGCTGAGGAAATCTGAAACATTTTTCTAATTAGAAGAGACACGAGCATTCTAAATGTGCCCTTGTCTTTGCTTTCAATTTCCATTTGCAAAGTATTCTGAAGGCCATTAAGAGCTAATCTTCTTCATACCTTCATGAGATAGTCAGGTATATGACAATGACCGAAGAGTAACATAACAAATACCCAGGAGCAAACAATGCCTCCAAATAAAACACCTTCCAGAGTTCTGAAAAAGGCTCAATTTATAAAACTCACCGTGGTGATGTTCAGTAAATTACTTTCAACATTCATGAAGCTTTATTCCCTTTTTTATTTTAAAATCACTATAGGCATTAATGTTTTATACCAACTTATGTTCTTTCTTTCTTTATTATTACTTTTTAATGTTTGTTTATTTTTGAAATAGAGGGACAGAGCGCGAGCAGGGGAGGGGCAAAGAGAGAGGGAAACCAAGGGAGACCCAGAATTCGAAGCAGGCTCCTGAGCTGTGAGTACAGAGCCTGATATCTGAGCCAAAATCGGATGCTCAACCCACTGAGCCACCCAGGGGCCCCAACTCATGTTTTTTATGAGAAAAGAATTTCTAGTGTAATATTCTAAGAAGGAATAGAAGAGAACTTGGAAATGCATATATTTCCTTTTTTCCTAGTTTTCTCAAAGACTTAAAAGATGAGAAGTGTGTGTAGTTTTGAAGTTTATTTATTTTAAGAGAAAGAGAGAATGTAAGAACAAGTGTGAGAACAATTGCAAGTGGAGGAGGGGGAGACAGAGAGAGAGAGAGAGAGAGAGAGAGAGAGAGAATCCAAGCAGGCTCTGCACTCTCAGCACAGAGCCTGACGTGACACTCGATCCACGAACCATGAGACTAGGACCTGAGCCAAAATCGAGAGTCAGATGCTTAACCGACTGAGCCCCCCAGATGCCCCAAAAGTGTGTGTGTGTTTTGGGTGGAATTCAGGAGAGAGCCATTGGTGGGTTTCAGAAAACAAGCACTGACAACAGGAGTGGGCTGAACAGGAAGGAATGCAAGGAAAAAGGATGAATGGTAACAGATGGTAACCTTGATGGTGAAGATATGAACCAAGTCAAAACGAAGATTAGAATGCCAAGCATAAGACAAAAAGTACTTGGAAGAGGATTCCTCCACACAGTTCCTGTCATTAAAGAAGGCAAGCAGATGGGGAATCAAGCTGTGACAGTGCTAAAGGAGCAAGTACACGGCACCTAAGCCACACCGCATAGGGATAGGATGGGCAGGGCTACCACAGAAGGCTGCCTGGAGGAGCTGAGCTGACATGTGAGCCAACTTCTTCAACAATAACTTTAGAGAAACTGGACAGGAAATAAGGTGCAACAGGGGTGAGGAGGAATAAAAAGGACAACTGTACTTAGGTCTGGGCAGAGCAGGGTGAGGGGAGTGGCGGTCCACAGGAGTCACTGAAGGTGAGCGCTGTCATGGGAACAAGCGACAGCAGTGTCCCTGATCTAGGTGCTGGGTAGAGGACGGTGCCAGTCTCTGAGACTCACCTCACGGCCTCAACTTAAAAGGCAGGCGATGAATACCGGCCAGGCTGAATGTAAGTTCTTTGCTTTTGTTGCTTTTTCCAGTGAAGGAACATTAGAGAACGGGAGGAATGAGCCTGAGATAAGAACAGGCTAGAGTGAGGGAGGGGAGAGAGAAAGCCTGGGATTCATGGAGACAGTGCTGGACACTGGGACCGTCAGGACAAGACATGGGTGAGAGAGGAGGCTCCTGAAAGCAGAAAGATGTTACGTGGCAAAAAAAAAAAAAAAAAAAAAAAAAAAAAAAAAAAAAAACCACAAAAAACGGGTGTGACACGCAGAGATGTGTGAGCAGGTGACACCCATGGAGACAGAGAAGAGAGAAGACGTCACAGCGGCAAGAGTCTCGGCAAAACGCTGCCACATGTGCATCGTGAGGGCCTGCGAAGATGACTGGGACAGTAACGCCACATCTGATATGACAGTTAAATATCTGGAAATGCTTAAAAGGAAATGTACAACCTCCTCTTCACCAGGCCACATTTATAGCAAATGCGAGGGCCGCCCACGATTTCTGCTGCAACAGCGTGGGCGTCTCCAGTGGTCCCAAGAACACGAAGTGGCTCATACCCTGTTTGAATCTGTCACTTGGATCAACGGCCATCAGTTCATTCAAACATGGACATCTCCTTAAAAACCCAGATATTATTTTACATACTATATATAGCGAGTAAAAAGTTTCATAAAAGTAAAAGAGCATGGTTTGGTAATTAGTAAATTCTTCTCTCTGAATGTGGGAAGAAACCTGATCCAACTTCCGCCGCCCCCCCCCCCCCCAACAAATGAGCGTGTTTTCCTTAGACTCAGCCTACATTTGTAGCATAGATCCGTGACGGAGACACAGTAAGACCTCCGCAGTTCTACGGCACTTCACGATGTTTGCATTTTAAAGACTGTGTTCTCACTGTCTTTCATTTTTTTTTATCGAGGGTCTTTTCTTCTAATCAGAAATTATTTTTAAAAAACTCTCTCAATGTTAATTTATTTTACAGGTTAACTAAACACATTAAAAAAAACCCTACTCTGCCAAATATCACAGTTGAATGATATTATATGTGGTTTCCTGCCTTTAAAAAAATATGTACGTACATCGAACCTGTAGTGGACCTCTCTAGGTAGAGAACAAGAATGCTCTTTGAGTTCAATTGTCAGAATCATGAGGATGATTTACATGTGTCCCTTGACAGCAGGGAAACTCTTTTATTCTTCTGTTCTACTTGTTATTTAACCAGAGCATATGAAGGAACCACCCCCCCACAAGGAACTATAAATAGATAATTCCTCATTCAAGTGTGGCCCCTATTCCATCTCTGATAAAATGAATCCTTACTCTAATTCTACAGAACTAGCTGGGAATGAGACAGTGAACTACAGAGGGGATATACTCCCAAATGTCGAGAGGCAAGTGATTTAAGAGTTGCTGAGTCTCTGCCACAGGTGAGGCAGCGAGCAAAGTTACAGGGGATGTGAAGATGAGTAAGGCAGAGTATCGAGGGTCCTGCTGCCATGCCAATGGCTTTGGACTTCATGCTGTAGACAGCAATAAGCAGCTGAAACTCGTGATGAGCACCGGGCGCTGTATGCGGGTGATGAATCACTAAATTCTACACCTGATGCTACTGTTGCACTGAATATCGACGAAGTGGAATTTAAATAAAATCTTGAAAAACAAAAATAAAACCAGATTCGTGTTTTGAAAACATCATTGGTGGCAACGGCAAGGAACAGGAATCAATGGGAGAGGCTGGCGGGAAGTCAGGAGGCTACTGCCACGGTCCAGGTAAGAGATGTTGAAGGACTGGCCCAGGGCAGTGGTAACACAGGAGCAGGGAGAGCTCTGAAGGACACTGGGGAGGTAGAATTGGCAGAATGTTCTGGAGGCTTGGATAAATGGGGAGAAAAATTAAGGTATGGTGTCAGGATTTCCAGTACTGAGGTTTGGCAATTAATGAGTGAACACAGGTTGGAGAAGGGATGGTAATGAATTTTGTTTTGGGATAATTTCAGGCAGATACACTGACAAGACACCCTGGAAGCAAAGTCCAATAAAAGGCAGCTGGAAATAGGAGTGCGGCTCTAAGGACAGAGGCGGAGGCAGAAGATACTTGGCAGGCCATACCACGTAAGTAAGAGCTGAGTCAGAAAAGAGGATTAAATATCCCAAGAGAAGAACAGAGAGTAAAAAGAGGCCCAAACATGCAACTCCCCAGGACATTATTATTTAAGGAATAGGCAGTGGAAAAAGAGTCTGGAAACAAGATAGAAAAAGACCAGAGCAAGAGGAAGGAGAATAGGGGGAAGAGAACGTCCTAAATCAATCAAGGGGAAAGCAGGGGGCAGGAAGATGGGAAACCGCCGTCAGTTGTTTCATGAGAAGGAGTGAGCAGTGAGACAAATGGCGTTAGTATGTAGGCGCTCTCCGCTGACGCAAGGGAAAGGTGCTTCATGCAGAAGAAACTGAGGGCCCTGGATCAAATGGGGGACGGTTCTGTGAAGGTAGGTGGAGCTTGGATGTCCCCACAAAGAATCTGGCGGCCAGCATTGTGGCAGAGATTATTCCTGGGCGGTGCCGCTGCGGGGGATTTTCATTTTTGATATATTTTTGTCCTTGCCAATTTTCTGAGAAGAATATGCATTGCTTTAAATAAAATAACATGCGTTATTTTTTTTTAAAAGGAAGCCAATTAAAAAATATATTTATTTTGAGAGAGAGACGGAAAGAGCATGAGCAGGGGAGGGGCAGAGAGACGAGGGGTAGAGAGAATTCTAGGCAGGCTATGCACTCCTGATGCAGAGCCCAACACAGGGCCCGAACCCATGAACCATGAGATCACGACCTGAGCCAAAATCAAGAGGTGGACCAACTGAGCCACCCAGGTGCCCCAGGAAGCCAATTTTTAGAAGTTGGTGTCATGGGGTCCTCGGCCTTGAGAAGTGGAATAGCAAAGTGGAAAAGATTATAGCACAAGATTAGCTATAGGACCCCAAGAAAAACCCTTAGAGCTTCTCCTTGGGCCTCGGTTTCCTGACAGGTAAATACAGGAGCTGGGCTAGAAAGCCACGAAGGTGCTTCCTAGTTGTAGAAGCCTAGAACCTACCTTGTGATGTAAGAATAAGCTCTTAAATACATTAGAGAAAAATGGATATTTAAGAAAACGGTGCAATAAACTGCAGTAAAGAACAATTCTTTTATGATGCAAATAATCACTCCAGTTTATGTTCTATAACTTCTGATCTCGTTTATTTGCTTTTCTTCAAGTGAGGAATACCTGCCTCGATTATAATGTCTATCTTTTGGTGTTCTTTTCCTTATACCTTCTGTTTTAAAAATAAACTCGGCTCCTACCCCAGAGTCTCCTCTGTTCACCAATCGAAACAGAGAGCAGCATTTTGTGGGTAAGGCTTGAAGGCCGCCATTGTCAGGACCACGTATTTACTGCTTCGTTCAGAGTGCCCGAGGACATAAAGTTTTTATGGAGCAATTATCACAGGCACTGAGGAAATAAAAGCATCAGGCTATATTTCATATCCATACCCGCTTACATGTGATGAGTGGCACGGACATTTTTTAGTTCTTTCTGTTGCAGGTGCTTTCAGGCAATGTACAGCAATGTCAATCAGTGGCCAAAGGCCCAGGCAGTGAAAACCATTAGACTAGACCTAAAAAATAGTAGGCGGGAGCCAGTACGTAGTTTAGAAACAAAAATCCTGGGACATTAAAATTTAAAAGGACCTTAAAGTCTACCTTGTATAATACCCTGCTGGGAAATGGGTGCCCTTTCCAGGAGTGGGAATCCCACCCATCCCGGGATACCTCCAGGGAAACACCTGTAATTTCATCACTGTTACCTATCCGTGGTTACTGGAAAATTCTACACACTGATCTGAAGTCTGCCTTCCTGACATCTACCCTTGGCTCCACTTCTGTCCTCAGTATGATACCGCTACAGATTATGCTACTGCTCATTGGTGGTATAGCCTCTATCCTCGGAAATTTCACAGTTTGGTAAAAAAAAATGATAGCCTATCTTGCAAATTCATCTTTCCTTTCCAAATTACTTTTCAGGAAGGATGAGATCTGAGCTGTTGGTCTAGCACGTATATAGTGAAATTAATCTGAATCTTTGTTAAAAACCCTCACTTAAACTTGGTATAAAAAGTTTGGTTCTGTGTAATGGCAGATCCTTTGATAGGAGTATGATACAAACTCTTTTAATTGGCCTCCATTTAACCAACTTGTGTTAACCAGTGTTCTCTGGCCCTCTGACAAGCACCCTGGCTGGTGCCCACAGCAAGTGGGACACTCACAGCGCAGCACACGCTTCCTGCTCTCACATGCTGAGCAGTATGCTGTGCCAGAGGATTAATTATTGTAATTATGTAATTAAACAGTATATACACCAATAAAGTATGAATTGAGAAGAGTTGTTTACAGAACAAGTTAAAGGTTTAGAAAGACAAAAGTTGATTCAGGGAATGAAACGCTATCAAATTAGGAGTGGACAAGACAACTGTAGGGGCTCCTGAGAGGCTCAGTTGGTTAAGCATCTGACTTTGGCTCAGGTCATGATCTTCCAGTTTGTGAGTTCAAGCCCCGCATCGGGCTCTGTGCTGACAGCTGAGAGCCTGGAGCCTGCTTCGTATTCTGTCTCTATCTCTCTCTCTGCCCAACCCACTCACGCTCTGTCTCTGTCTGTCTCTCTCACAGACAACTGTACAAAAATGGAGAAAAACGATAAAAACCTGGAGGAATTTTATACTCACTTGGCAAAGGCCTTTAAATTCTTCCTCCCTTTAAAGCAGGTGGGGAGATCATGAGCAATGCAGTTTATCAAGACAAGCCACACAGGGCTCCTAAGAGTGGACTTCAAGTACTCAACACAGGACCGTGGCCCTCTTTCAAAGATCGGCAAATGAATGTACCTTCATATGCTTTAAGTTAAAATTTAAAAATTTAGGGGCACCTGGGTAGCTCAGTTGGTTAAGTGTCCAACCTCGGCTCAGGTCATCATCGCATGGTTCGTGAGTTCGAGCCCCATGTCAGGCTCAAAGCCTGGAGCCTGCTTCAGATTCTGTGTCTCCCTCTCTCTGTGCACCTCCCCCACTTGCGTGCCTCTCTCTCAAAAATAAAAAAACTTAAAAAAAATAACATTTAAATATTTAGAGACTATATTATCTTTTTCAGGATTCTCAGCTTCTATCAACTTGTCAAACAGCAGGTCACTTATTGGCTCTGATGAGGTCAGGCAGAGAAATCTCCTCCTTAAGTTTATAGCTGGCCTGCCTCTCAGGACCCTGACAGAGAATTGCTCAGATGAAGATGTCATCATAGACAATCTTAAGACTGCATATAATCACAGTTAAAGTTTGCCAAGAACTATGCAAATTGAGGTATGGTAGTGAGAGCTGCCAGGAACAACGTAAATTAGTCAGATTCTACTGACAGGGACCAATAAAAACAACTGGGTATGTACAATATTTAGCAGAAGCCAGGGAACTATGGGGAAAATATGTAAGAAACCATAAATGAAAAAACTGGATACAAAGAGGAAGGAGAAACTATGTATCTATTGGCAGATTTATGAAGCTGAGTATTCAAAATGAAGTTCTTTAAAAACGCAAGATAGTACTTAGTGAATTCTGACTGGAAGAACTTTCCAGAAAAAAGTCAGTCAGTCTGTCTATGAGAGAGCAAGGCAAAGCAAATGTTAGGGACTTTATTATGGAAAAGCTTAAAAATAGGAGATGAGGAACAAGGCTTACAAAATGAATCACTGTAAAGTTTTAAGCAGCAGTTTGAAAACATTTTTTTTCCAAGTTTATTTATTTATACTGAGAGAGAGAGAGAGAGAGAGAGAAAGAGGGTAGAGACAGAGTAAGAGAGAGAGAGAATCCCAAGGAGGCTCCGAACCATCAGCGCAGAGCCTGATGCAGTGCTCAAACCCACAAACCATGAGATCATGACCTGAGCCAAAATCACGAGTCAGACGCTCTCAATCAACTGAGCCACTCAGATGCCCCTAAGAAGCTACTCGAGTTCACCAAATACGGTTCGGATGGTCTCACGATCCTATTAATGTATTATTAATTCCCAAAAAAAGAAATGAACAAACTTTAGGATCCCAGACATTTACCTAAACTGAATCTATATGAAGTGAAAACCATTCCTTGACATTACTAAAACATTCCAGGAAAAAAATATCTATCTAGAAGAAAAAATAGTTAAAATACCCACCATTTCAGAACAGATGATAAAAGGATGAGAAATAGATATCACATAAGTATTTGGATCATAGCTTACTATTTTAATACTTCATACAGTACTTTGCCATTAACGAACAACTTTTATGTAGAGGATTTTTTTTTAAAATATCATAAAATTCTGTGAGGTAAATAAAATGTTTCTATTTCACAAGTGAGAAAATCAAAACTCATAAATGTGGAATGATATGCCCAAGCTGACACAGCCGGAAAATAGCAGACCACCATGGTCATTCCAATTTAAAGTATTATAAGACATTTGGAAAATAAAGGAAAAGGCTAAAATTTCCATTAATTCCAATAATTATCTTGTTTTTACGGGTGCTCTTCTTCCCTCCCACCACAGACTGTAATCACTGGAACAGCCCATTTTGTGACTTAACATTGTACTATACACATTTATCTGGACTAGCTATCCTTCACAGGAACCATTTAATGAGTGTATAATATGATGATATGTGAATTATTTTAGTCAAATACTATAAGACTATACTATACTATAGTAATACTATAATATTATAATATTTCAGTCAAATACGATAAATTCACCATAACACTATTTGTGAGGTGCTCCTCTACAGAGCAAAACACAAGTAAGAAAAACATAGTTACTTAACCGGTCCCCTTATGGGCCAGCCAGATTTCTGATCATGTGTTTGATTTTGCTATTTTAGGAACCACTAAGATGAAAAGTCTTTTCTCTATAGGCTCGTATGTCACAGTGGTGGTCACTGGAATGAGGAATAACCCCTCCCTCCAGTAACACTTCATCTCTTCCCCTTCACAGACACTGTTTTTGAATTACACATTGTATTGTCTTTTCATGAAATTCTACAATTCTGTATCCTTCCTTTCTATATCTACTAATTAAGAAGAATACATGTAGCTGAAGATATTTTTTAAATTTCATTCCCTGTTACTTGCAAAGATGGTTATTTCATACGGAACAAGTGTACTCTATTGAGAAGTAGTGAGAGCTCTCTTAGAAGCATGGATAAAATCAACTGAGATTGAGCAAGAAAGTCAAATGGCCAATGTTTCATTTTATTTGGCTCTCAAATGATCATTTGGTCTTTTGCTTTCCTTAAAATATAACCAGGCTATAGCTACATGGCACAAACTAAGAGAGTGATCTGGAAGTTGATTAATTTATCTGGAAAACCATCAGCTCTCCAGTTCAATTCGTGCCCTGACGACAAAGACTAAATCAAATTTTAAACGAATGCAAACACGGCCACTTTCTGGGCCAATTTCTGAAAAAACACCTTAAGTATTCCAAGTGGAAGTCTTTGTAGATCCTGAGAGGCCTATATGTTGCTTTTAATTTAGAGAAGTGTCAAGACACGTTTCTCTAAGGGCCAAGAAAGAAAGATTATGCAACCTAAGAAGATGATGCCATATTAAACCCTGAGCTGATGGCCCTCTCTGAGTTTTAAGCAATTCCCAGTGAATGTTCTCATCATTTTGGATCCTTTACCCTACACATGGCGTCTCTGGGTTGGAAAGCAAAAGAGAGGCCATCTAGCTCAAAAAGTCATCACTGACCACATCCTAATTCACTGATAAGACAGGCTCGGAAAAAGCATGGAAGCTTCCAGAGACAGCCGTGTGCCAGAACATTTGGTTATTTCTTACCTCACTCTCAGACTGTTTGGCCCAAACCTGTGTAGGTACAAGTCCCCAGGCGGAGCCACTGTGACTTACCTCCCGAGGCCCGGGAGCGGCACTGCCCGGTCATGGGGCTGTATTCCTGGTTTTCATCAGCACACACACATAGGAAGGACCCTTCCACATTTTCACAGAAGGCTTCACCACACACCCCACTGAGCAGCTCGCATTCGTTCACATCTGGAAAAGGGAGCACAGACCAAGTCAGATGTGTGCCTCACTCCTGACAGCTCTCTGCTTTACCGGCTGCGCCAGGGTTAGTGGTGGCCACTGGTCACAAATGGTCCCCAGGGAGCAATCAAACCCTTCTACTCTTCTGGGGAAGGGGCTCCCAAAGGCCAGGCTGCACAGTATGGTTTGTGTAAAAGGACCATGAAAACACAAAGCAAAGTTTCCAAATTCCAATTCCTCTTTAAAGGAATCAAGAAGCATCGCATGTATACTCTGACCATTTAACTTTCTCTTCCTTGACTTTTTGACATAAAGAGGTCTTAAATAACATGACAATGTACTCTCAGCTTTAAATTCAAGGAAAATTAGTAAAACTGGCACTTCAGAAATAACGTTTCTTACATTCATTTAAAAATTTGCTTTAAATCTACTCATATAACTGAAAAGCCACCAAAATGTCCATAATTTTACAACTAGAATTCACGCTGTGCATCCTTTGGGGAATAAAGGAAAGATCCCTGTAAATATTCGCCGGCATACATTATTCAATCGCATGAAACAAACTGTTCCAATAACTTATCGCTGACCGTGCCTTTAAAAATTCTGGGGGTGTTCCACAGTGTAATTTCTGTTTTGCTAAGTGTTTTTCATCTGTACTTTATACTTAATTAAAACAGTGTCCAGGAATCTACTAATGAGTACATTTTATTCCATATTATACACACATAGCCCTACAAAAGGCTAATCCTAATGTCCGACCTTGCCCAATACTACCTTTTACCTGGTCCCCTTCAAAGGAATTTTATTAATGAATGCCCAGTTCAACAAAGTACCTGACTTGACATCTGGAATGCTCATGTACTTTATGCATTAAACATGCATGAGCATCAGCTTCCGTGAGCATACTCGGAGACGGTTTATACAAAGTTAAATATCTGAGCAATTACCCAAATCATTCAGGGAAAAAAAATCTATTTTCACCTGCTATGCCCAGTTAATTGGACAAAAAGTTTATGTATCTTGACTTATTTGGATAATTACCTCAGTTTTCCATTTCACTTTGTATATAAACAGATATAAACCTAATAAGCTGGGTTTTGCTTATGAAAAGGTATTATAACATGAAGGAAAGCAGAGAGCTGGCATATTTAATCAACCCAGACAGTCATAATTTAGACCAGAAACATTGACTCTAGAAATGTGCCAGTTCATATTTGTCAATTTGGTAAATGTCAAATGGAACTTTCTACTTTCTAACTTGTATTATTTACACGACTGTTGAGATCTCTCCCACCAGAATGAATTTATCCAATCCAAAAACATTT
This sequence comes from Paguma larvata, assembly GCA_030068075.1. NCBI lineage: Eukaryota > Metazoa > Chordata > Mammalia > Carnivora > Viverridae > Paguma > Paguma larvata. The sequence continues at coordinate 26,168,352 of CM057836.1, read as the reverse complement.
TCTAGCTTATGCCGATGGGTCAGGCACTGGGGAAATAGTGGCCCAACTCCTGTCTTCATGCGGCTTATAGTCGAGTCAGAGAAATCAACCAGATCATCTCACAGGCTGCGACAGATGGCGCAGTGGACCTGTTAAGTGAAGTGTCGGGTTAGGAAAATGATACTAGAGCCAAGTTCCAGCTGAAGTTTGAGTAGGTAATAAGCAGAGCTGGCAGGAGGGCTGGGGGGGTCGGGGTACAGGCAGGGATCCAGGAGAGGAAACAGCACAGCCAAATTTTGGTCTCAGGGCTGATTTGACTCTTAAATTCTACAGAACACCCAGCATGAAGTGCACAGAATAGGTGCTCAGTTAATATTCTTGAAAGTGAATGAGCAAATAAAATGACACCTCTGGAGTCCGACAAAATGATAACAAATATTCCTCCTCTAACAGTGGTGTTTTGTAGGCTGAAATGACGTGTCAAGATGGGTTTGGTGCGCTCATCTGACCAGTTCGAAGTGAACATTAATCAGGGGGCTCAGGAGCTGTGTGGAGTCAACGGTCCGACACCTGATATCTCATCGGAGAACGGTTAAAATTTACTGTGCACACATAGTAGGAAAAATATTAGTCCCAGGCAGGGGAGAGAGACAGACAAGGTTCTCAACCACAGGATCTTGAGGCCTTGGAGAAGGTGGCTGAGGCAGTACTCACAGACAATTTCCCCAAAGTGTGTAAGAACTATGATTGTGTCAAGGCATGCTAGAAGCAGAAGGGTCAGAATGAGCTTGAGAGAGACGACGGAGCAGGGACAGTGTCTGGGAGGAGAGTAGAAAAACTTCAGGAGTAAGTGGGGGGAGCCCAGGCTCAGGCAAGGGGACGTCAGGAGCTTCTTCCCACAGAAGGAGCACACAACGGCCCAATGACATCACAGTTGCATAGGCAACCACAAGCGGTTTTATGTTACTGGAACATAAAAGGCGCAGAAGGAGGTGGCGAGGCTGAGAAATGGGAGCCAGATCACATGATCTGTCTAGTCAAAATGTTTAGACCATTTTTATGGCCTGTATTTTAGCTCAAAGGAGATTAAAGCCGGAGTTGCAACTAGCAATTATGACAGTGTTGGTTTAAAAGCAGTGACTACTCAAGTGAGTGATTTCATCATTAAACTTCTAAATCAATTTTGCTTTCCTCGTTTGATCTGGACGGGAAATGAATTCATGCTTTTAATTGCAGACGTTCAGACTAAGAAGTTGCTGACTCCTCCTCAGCCATGATCTGCTGTGAAAGGAACAGATTAAGGGTAAAGAAAAAGCCTGGTTGTCTGTGATGTTCTGAATTTAACCTCTCTTCTGCCTCATTTAATGGCTCTAATTGCAAATGTTTCCCAATGAGTGCTATCTTTAAAGAAATCAGAGCTGGGGCGCCTGGGTGGCTCAGCCAGTGCAGTGTCCGACTTTGGTTCAGGTCATGATCTCACAGTCTGTGAGTTCGAGCCCCGCGTCGGGCTCTGTGCTGACAGCTCAGAGCCTGGAGCTTGCTTCAGAGTCTGTGTCTCCCTCTCTCTCTGCCCCTCCCCTGCTCATGCTCTGTCTCTCTTTCTAAAAATTAAATAAATGAAAAAAAAATTTTTAAATAAAAAAAATTAGAGCTGACCAGAAAATGAAATATGATATATGTTGTCTATATCATGGGCTGGACCCTGTTTGAGGACATCTGATGATATTCAAGATTCCTTCCAGCTCTGTCAATCCCAGGCAGACTGAAGAAATATAGTTGCACAATCCGAAGCATCATTTTACGGGTGTCATTCCTGGAAAATGAAACTCTTGCCAACACTTTTCCTTAAATGCACTGCCTAAGGAGGTACATCTTGCAGACAGACAAGCTACGCCACACAGCAGACGATTTCCTGTGCAGGCGGGACTCTTCCGGAAGGGCTCCGTACTCGCCGCTCGGAGTCTCAACAGATGTTCTTTTTTAATAGACGTGAAATTCCAAGTTCTGCTTCTCTAGCTCTTAATGTCCTGCACAATTTCAGAAGCCACCCTTCTGCCCATCCCCAAACTGTGTGACCAACTCACATGGTGATGAATTCTGTCCAAATTACCTTGTTTATTACAACCTCTCCTGTTGTTGATTACCTTTCAGTGAGGGAGAGGGGGTGTGAAACACGTTGGGGAAAGAAATCTAAAAACTCACCCACACACCCTTGCCCATCCTGTGGGGCCTGAAAGCCCTGATAACAGAGGCAGCGGAAGGAGCCAGCCGTATTGTCACAAAACCCGTGACTGTCACAAACAGTGTTGTTTACACATTCATCAATATCTGCAAAAAAGACATTTGACATCAGACACAAAACACAGACTGACAAACACCGGATATTAATGGATAGACAGAGGGGCTCAACACACCCCGGTTAGCATGAGATGATCATGTTTACACAGAATGAACTTCTAAAACATTTTACATATCAATAAAATGTTTTGATGAAAATGTCTTCATAGATGAACGTTGGGCACTGTGAGAAAACATTTACTTTTCCTCAGGAAATGTTTTCAAACGGAAATGACTGCTGTAATTGCCACGGCCAGTATTTTCTACACGTTTTCTACCCTTTATTTCCAAGAGAGCATACTCCCCTACAGGGGAATTACATGAAAGTGTGGTCACGTTTTTGGATCGCGGCCCATGCTCACAGTTCTATCTGCAGAGGTGGGGGTTGACAGAGCCCTGACCTGCCTGGTTGCTGTTCACTCAACCTATAGATGACCTTGGTCAAGTCTCAACAGCATTCCCAAGAAGGGAGGAGAGAAGGAGAGAAAGAAGGAGGAGGAGGGGAGGAGGAGGAGGAAGAAGAGGAAGACAGAGAATCTGAGAGTTCAGCAGCCTAGCCAGCCAGTCTTGACTTACAAGAGATTTCCTGTCACTAAGTTAGAGTCACTTAAGGTCCTCAATGTCGATGATGCTCCAACTGACTAGTGGTGGCCGACTTGTAAATTCATTGTGTTCTCTATAAACATGATAATAGTGGTCCTGAGCCTTCTTTTCCCAATAAAAATGTTCTCATAAAAGTGATGTCTCAATTATAAATTTACAAACAGACTTTCAGATACACTTCTTTATCGTTACGGTAACTAATTTACTTCTCCCTTTTGTTCTCATCCCCGTTCTCCTTGTTACTGCCACACCGCACACTTCCATCTGTTGGGTTCTATCCTCTCTGCCTCTGGATTACATGGTCCCAAAATACAGGCTTTTGGAGAAACAATTAAGAAAATGCAATTATTGCATCCAAGTACCTGGGACCAGAGCAAATGATTTGGAAAAATGACAGCCCTTGACAGAATTTGGTTTGGAGGAGTTAAAAAAAAACTAAACTTTCCTCCCTCACTTTTCTTTAAAGTTTTATTTATTTAAATAATCTCTGCACCCAACATGGGGCTTGAACTCATGACCCTGAGATCAAGAGTTGCGCATTCTTCCAATGAGCCAGCCAGGTGCCCCTGCTCTTTCTAAATTTGTTAACGCTGAGTCAAAATATGTTTTAGAAGAAAGAGATGAATGCAATAATTATTTGGTGGCTGTTTCACTTCCCTCCCTAAGTTTCCAACATAATGAAGCATAAGGTCAGAGACTGTCTCACTTCTGCATTGTAAAAAATGAGTGACTACCCACTTTTCTAAATTTTCTCAATGCAAATAAAGCCGTCCTTTCTCCTTTCAAGGCCAAAGCTCTCTCTCCCCTCCTTCCCAGTCTCTCCTCCCTCTAGTCCTACCTGTTCATTCTTCCTAGCATCCTCCTAGTTACTCCTCTAGTTACTCCACCCCTCATTGACTTCAAAAATGTTAAAATTTCAAAAAAAAAAAACACATGTTAAAATCTCTTGGAAAAGCATTCACTTACCGATGATGTCACCTACTGTGTTTTTCCATTCATTATATTGTTGCAAAATGTCTCAGACCTATCTACGCACACTGCCTGTATTCCTCACATATCTCTTCAGTAAAAAGAAAATATGGCAACCATACTACTGCTAGTAACAGTGGTGTATGCCTAAAACTACTGTGAGGACTCAACAAAATAATGTGTATAAAGTGCTTAAAACATCGCCTGGCATGTGACAGGAAGTATACAATACAGGCCAACCACTATTATTACTATTATTTCTCCTCCTCTTCCTTCACGATCTACAAACTCACTTTCTCCCTCTTTAGTCCAAGAAACTTCTCTGAGAAAGGCCACCAATGGCTGACCTACCAGTAAATTTGATGGTCATTTTCCAGTCAGTCATGACCATCATCCTCAACCTCCAACACTGGCCAACTGCCGCCTTCAACTCCCTCTTTCCATATCCCACAAGGGAATATTATTCGTTTGACTTATATTTTTTTTAATGTTTATTTATTTTTGAGAGAGAGAGAGAGACAGAGCATGAATGGGGGAGGGGCAGAGTAAGAGGGAGACACAGAATCTGAAGCAGGCTCCAGGCTCTGAGCTGTCAGCACAGAGTCTGATGCGGGGCTTGAACTCACGAACTGTGAGATCATGACCTGAGCCAAAGCTAGCTACTTACCTGACTGAACCACCCGAGCACCCCAATTCTTGTTTGACTTTTAACCGCTGTAGCCGGCCCTCACTCTTTCGCAGCCTGAAGGTGGGGTCTGCCAGGGCTTGGGCCTCCCTGGAACCTGCTGTTTCCTCAGTGCTGCTTCATTCCACCCTTTCCAGACAATCTGGACTTCAATTACCACCGTCCTCAGAAGGAATCCCAAAGCTTCATCTCCAGCTAGAAGATCCTTTTTCCTTCTTAATCATTCCCATTTCATCTTCTGCTATAATCTCAAACTTATCAAGCCTAAAAACAAATTCACTACAGCCCTCCTAAACCACACTTCCTGAGCTTACTGACAAATCTCTCTGATTTCTATCCTTGTTTTTTTGCCTCGATCTCTTACTTCAACTTGAATAAAAAACTCAATGGCATTATTTCGTATCTAAAAAAAATGAATCTCTCCTACAACATCTAACACAATGATGACATGAGGTAAATCTGTTCTGATGTAGCATAAGGCTACAATTTACGTACTGATTACAATCATAAGACTAACTACACAGTATCATCCAATCACTTAACACAAGCCACTGCTAATTTTAGACTTACAGAAATGGTATTTGTCTAAGAGATTATTCACTGAGCCACAGGATTTAAGGGCTGGAAAGAAACTCAGAAATCCTTCGCATTACCAATTATATACTGATGCTTCCCCAGTCTCTCTCAAAGGTTGACCTCCGTCCTTTTAAAATCATTTGCTTGATACTATGAGACATTTTCATGATAAATGAACTTTCTATCACCCTCCTCCTCATCTTCAATTCTCCTACACTCTCTTTATCAGAGACTCCAACCAGTCACTCCAGCCAGAAATCTTGGGGACATGCTACCCTCTCTCCACTGTCCCGTCCCTCCCCTATTATACCCTCTTATCCATCTTCCCCATAGTTCTTATCCCCAGCCTTGCCCTTCCTCTCATCCATTCTCTAGCAACTGCAAACCTGTCAGTGAGACTTCCTTGCTCAGAAAATTCAGTATCTCTTCTTAGCTGGAGGACACCAACCACTCTCCTTGGCCGAGCACAGAGGACCCTTCCTCCTTGGGCTCCTGGCTAAACATCTAGCCAGAGTTCGTAGTCAACACTTCCTTCCCAATTTATGCTCCAGCCCTCTCAGCATACCAGAGATCCTTGAAAACCCTGTGGTCTTTCATTTCTCACTGACTTGGGACCCCCCAACTCCTGCCTCCACTAGAAAGTCTCCCCATTATCTGCTTTGCTCAGAAACTCCTCCAGGCTGACCAGGAATCAGCCCAGGGGATACCTTCCAAGCGGGAGACTCCAGAGTCCCTCCTCTCTGCTCCCAGAGCATTTTTTGCCACGGCTGTGCCCATCAGGGCCACTTTTTGGGGTAGAGAACCTTCGAGTGAATCTCGCCAGCGACTTAGTCCCCTACTTAAATGAGACCGTAGATAGCAAAGAGGGAGGAAGGAAAACCAGCGCCTAGAAATCTGGCGGCTTTTCCATCCAGATTCTTGAAGTAAAATCTCTTGCTTTGCTTTTTATTAATCCTGTGCACTTATACCAGATGATGACTTCGTGTTAATGACCACCAGCTCAGGAACTGAATAAGTGACCTTAAGGTGAACGAGTCCTGAGACGGTTATGAATTATTGGGCGCCTTGCAGTCTCAGACTTAATGTACCAGTGATTAACACACAGAAAGTTTAGATGAGCAATAGTTTGGATTTGAATGAATAGGAAAAAATAACGTGGAATGCCTGCTGGAGAGAAGCTCTTCAGCAACTAATATTTTATGAAAATGATACACTCTAACTCTCCACAGTTTCATGTTTTCAACAAAGAGGTGAGGTAATAGCTTAATAAGAGGACAACATTTGTTTTACTTCTCTAATGACCTGTATAAAACATCATTATTTCATTAGAACTCTCTTTGATGATGTGAGCGCTGAGATATTTTTCCATTGTTAGCCCTGTCTGTGAACAGTTATAAGAATGGCTATAATTAAGATCAACTCTATAAAAATAAAAATATGTTAGAAGAAAAGTCCTACCAAGATGCAGGCGTCATTAAATGGACAAGTGAAAGCCGTCTTGTTGTGTTCAAATTGATTTTTGGATATGAAGCTCAATTTTGAAAGATGCTAATAACACAGGTTTTCTCTTTGCTTAATGAAGGACCATTCTATTAAATTACTGAAACCAGTTTTGCTTAGACATCTGTAGGAGCCATGCATGGTATTATCACCAGTCATACTGTCTATCAGAGGAATGACAAAGAAATGATTGTTCAGAGACCTCTCAATTGGCAACTCTGATGAATTAGTTACGCTCCCTGTAAGAATTGCTGATTTCTTGTGCGACTTTTTGCTATTAATATTTTATGGAGCAAGGCAGATATAAATATTATGGATATAAATTCAAGGAAGAATGACAGAGACCAAGGATAGTGAATCGTTGACATGAATTCGCCAATAACCAGATTATTATAAATGTCAGAAGGAGAAAACAGCACCATTGCAGATGACTGGAACTATCAGTGGCTCATTTTTAAAGTAGCAATGCTGCCAGTGACTGGATAGGCCCACACTGAGAAGGTCTTAACCTCTGACCCATTTGGTAGATCTATTTTCCTTGTCCATATGCTTTTTACTTGGTACATATTCTCAACAGACAAAAGCTTTTCCAAACCTACTAATTATTACCAGGGATTTTACATGTAAGAGCAGAACTCCCACCATATTCCTCAAATTCCCAAATAAAGGTATAAATAAGGTAGCCTTGGTGTCACCTTCCCACTTAGGTAAAGTGAACTATGAAATAAGGTCAAAGTAGGAAAAGGAAGCATAATTTTTTAAAAGGTAAACCTTATTTACCCACCAGAAAATTACAACTACATTCAAAGACCTCAACAATGAAATTCCTAATAAAACCTCAATGATTCCATTAGATTTTCTGTACTATCTCTCTCCAAGTATGGGTATGGGGAGAAAGGAGTATTTGTGTATATTTTATCAATGAAATGATTTGGTTTCTTCTTCTCAAATACACTTGTCAGTTTCTTGTGCTTTATCTTCTTTCTTAACATGTCCCATACTTGTTTTATTGATTTTCTCTTTCTTTATTCTGAGTAAGACACAACCACCTGTTGGAAGAGCGAGCTCACTAATGAGCCTCCTGCTGCTGCCAAGACACTCTAGAGAGGCGGGTGACAGAAACGGAACCCCAGTTTTCATCATTCATAGGAAAATCTCCACGACTGCAAGGTTGAGAAGAAACCTCACTTCCTGTCACCAAAGCATTTGTATATGAATGAGAGGGTTCATCTCAACTTGAAGGGACTTTGAAGATTATCCAGTTCAACTCTTTCATTTTAAGAACCAGAAAGCCAAGTCCTAGGGAGCCGAGGCCTAGGGAGTAACCTCAAGGTTACCCAGTCAGAGCTGGCAAAGGAACAGAGCCTAGTGAAGGGACAACCTTCTGAATCTACATTTGTGGCTCTACTTGTCACAGCCTCTTGTGAGGTTTTACTCATCACAGCCTCTTGTGTCCCACCACGATGATGGCTATAAAAGGCCAGGACAAGAGGACACACAGAACCAAACTGTGAGTCCAACAAGCATACGGGAGTTTTTTTCACTACACAGATGGAAGTCAGGACACACACTTTTCGACTTAGCTCTCACTGACATCCAGTTTAATCAATGTCCCGTCCTTCAAGAAGGCCTAAACATCAATTACCATCATACTTGAAACCTAAATATCCAAGGTACTGTAGGTCCTGAAGAGGCGATTTTTCTGGGACACCCTTACAAAGAAGGTCCATCAAGCACCTCAGTTGTTCTGGCCACGGGAAATCCCAGAGCCATGTCTAGCATTGCTGCTCTCTGGATTTCTTCGTAAAAAGAAATGACACACAATTTCAGTCCAGGGCTTCCTGACCAAATGCAAGTGGTTAAATATTTGGTGCCAGAATCTTAGGAAAATAAAGCCCAAAATATTGGAGGGGGGGGGTGGCGCTTACAGTGGAAGGGACGGAGGGTTCCTGCTTCAGGGGAAATGCAGCCTTCATACTTCTTACTGAGAGGAACGGAAGCCGACCAGGAGACAGTAAATCCCAGCCAAGAAGTGGGAATGAACAATGTTAAACCAGCTGAATAGCTGCCCAAAGGAATTTTAAAATGGCATGGCTGCTGGCCCAAGAGAGATTAAGGTCTCTCTCACAGCAAAGGAGACAAGCCAGGATTAAACAGAAGAGGGGTGCAAGGCCTAAAGAAAAAAATAAAATTTAGCCAATAGGAAATTAAAAACTGGATTTGGAGATGGTCCAGACAATACAATAGGATATGGAAAGAGCCTTTAAAAAAAAAAGGTCCACCGAGGTCTGGCAATTTCGACGAGGCTGAAGAATATGGGCCTTATGTGTTATGGAAAATAACTTTGTTCTGGGAAATGGGGATGAGCCAGAAAGAAGCAAAACGACGTCCTTGTGCAAAGAGTGACTGCCGTGCCGTTACTCGACAGCAATGGGTGGGCAAAATCCCTGGGGGCCTTGATGGTCACAAGTATGTCTTGAAAGCTAGTAGGCTAAAGTAAGTGGCAAGAAATGACAGAGGTAGCAAAATATATTTCATATTCAACTTTCTAGTACATAATTCTAGAAAACGAGGCTAGCCCATGAGAGATCATTTTCTTCCTACTCTTGAAACCCGCTACTTGAAAAAAGATTCACTTAAATTATTCTTTAAAAATTACCCAGAGCAGCCTCCCATTTGATTTCTGGAAACAGCTATAAGTTCCAAAGAAAGTAAAGCAAAATTGTGCTCTAATTTTGATCAATCATTATGTGGACAATGGATATTCACCATCCATCGTTAAAGACATTCTAAAGAAAACCACCCTAAAATCATGAACATCATCTCAGTCCAAAAGCATGGGGCTCCTTCTTGAGTACCGCCCCACATCCAATGATCACATTCTTCTGGTTTTCTCTCTTGGTTCTATCTCCATGCTCTCTCTTCCTCTCAACTTCATCCAGAGCTTCCCTGTCTCTAACCTTAATTGCCACAGTGACATTCTAATGGATTTTGTGCTTTCGGCCTCTCCATATCCATCTTTCATAATAAGAGAATAATTAACCTATTGAATCAGTCCAATCAAATAATTCTCTGCTTAAACCTCTTCGGTTTTTCTCCATGAAAAATAGTATAAAGGCCCTTGACACATGCCCTCTGGAGCTCATCCACAGTTGGCTTCTCAAGATATGTGCTTTTCTAGCCGGCCCCTGTGCCCCTGTATCTTCTACTCCTTCCTTCTTTCCCTCTCTATTGAGTCATTCCATCAGGATCAAACATTTCCAGTATCTTAAAAATAACCAAGAGTCTCCTTGCACATAAGCCTCTTAGCTAGAATCCTATTTTGCAGCCTTTTTTAAAAAATTTTTTAATGCTTATTTAATTTTTGAGAGACAGAGCATGAGTGGGGGAGGAGCAGAGAGAGAGGGAGACAGAAGCCGAAGAAGTTCAGCCTTTTTAATAGTCAAGGTTCTGGACCTTTCTAACCATGCTGTTGTCTACTCCATTAGTTCTCATACAGTCTTGGGTAGCTCCCATATACACTAACCCACCAAAATGGTTGTAGATAAGGTCCCCATTTTGAAAATCCAAAGGGCTCTTCTTGGCTAGTACCTTCACAGATTGCTCAGTGGTATTCAATACAGGTGACTACTCCCTTCTTTCGGAGGAAGGCGCCCAGGGCCCGGGGCCTACTCCCTGCAGTCCACACCTCTGCGGCTCTCTTTCTTTCTCCCAGATTGCACTCACTCAGTCTCCCAGGATTCTCTGGATTTTGCGTTCTCTTCCCTGTATCCTCCAACTCCTCTTCCTGCAGATCTCAGTGATAGAGACTTTCTCGGTCTCAGTCCCTCTCAGATTAAGAGTCGCCGGAGAGCAGCGGCGGGTATTCCTACTTCTCCGCCATGTTGGCCCCCCTCCAGTATATTTCTACCAAGCCAAATTTCTCACAGCCACTCCCTGGTTTGTTGACTGCTCCAGAAAAACTCACTACTCCCTTCTTAAAGTAGTCTCTTCCCTTGGACTCCATTGTCCTATATGCTTCTAGGTTTATTCTCAATCCTGTGGTCACTCCCACATAATCTCTGTCTTTTCCTTGACTCTTTAATGTTGGTGTTTCTCAGGGCCTAGTCCTAGATGCTCTTTTCTTCTCATTCTATGATCTCTCTTGATGGCCTCATCCATTGTAACAGCTTCAGATACCATCTATATACCATCTATATATGATGACTCCCAGATTACATCTCCAGCCTAGACTTTTCTTCTAAGCACTAGATCTAAATTGATCCAATTGCTTGCCTGATACACCCGCATGGATATTTCATGGGCAACTCTAACAAATCCTAATCATAACTGTGATCTTTAAAAAAAATTGCTTTATTTTTATCCTCTGTCAGCAAATAGTACCAGCAAATACCTACTTGCTAAATCCAGAACTAGAGATCTATCCTCACTACTCCCTCTCCTTCTGATCCTACATACAACCCAACACTATGTTCTAACCCAATATCAGGTTCCATTTTCAGAAGATTTCTTGAGTCATTCATTTCTTTCCATCATGCTATTACTACTCTAGACTGGGTACCAATATGTCTGGCCTGAACAATATTCTGCAAGAAGCCCCCTGATTTTTCTCATGTTCCTCTAATCCCATTTCCAAACAGAATCCTGGGTGATGTGCACTTTAAATACAGAAAAACCTTGGATCGTGAGTAACTTGTTCTGCAAGTGTCCTGCAAGATGAGTAGTCCATGATGCCAAATGTCACATGATCACAACTAAGTCAATGGTTTCTCTCTCTCTCTGTGGGATTGTGGATGATCGTCTCCCATGCTTGGATGCTCAGTCTCAGATCATGGGGTTTGGCAGACACCAGTTATTTTTCAGAACACTGGAAGGTGCCCACAACTAGCACTAGTGTTATTTTTTGCCACCGCAAAGCACCTATAATCAGTCCTTTGCTTTTTCATACAAGAATAAGATTAAAAGGATTTGCTTCATTCTAGGTCAGGCTGCCTTCAGATATAGACCCTTTTCTCTGCTGCCTTTTTGCCAATTACACTAAATACAGTATATGCAAGAGTTTATTAATACTGTACTGTAGTCAATATCCATTAGTGATAGTGAAAGTCATCCTACACAATAACCCTCCTCTCTCTTGTCTTCCTCATACTAGTCATGAAAGTTTTCAAAGGCAAGTGCAGGTTAATTTGTGTATTTTCCTTATATTTTGTATTTTGTTAATTTGTATTATATTACAGTATTATAATCAATTTTATATGCATATTTTTGGGTTGTGGAATGAATCATCTGAGTTTCCATTACTTCTTATGAGGAAATTCACTTTGATAACCAAGTGCTTTGGATTACAAGCATGTTTCCAGAACAAATTGTGCTCGCAAACCAAGGTTTTACTGAATATAGAGTATTGAGTAAAATCGAATGTAAGAGTACACACATTGAAAAGGGCACAATTATTTTATGTACCACTAAGGGGGAAAAAGTTCTTCAAACTATTTTGCACTACTTTAAAAAAAGTCATACCTATAATAAGAATTCCAATATTATAGTGTAGAAAAAATATGCACCTTCGAAACGATGAAATCTAGTATACCAGTGTACTTAAAATTACCCAGTGTGTTTCTTTTGCACTTAGAGTGCTATCTGAACCCTTGACATTTCCTGGGAGGCTCTGCATATTCCAGCCCTTACTCTCTAGCCCATGAGGCACTGTGCCTCCTTCCCTCTCAGCACCAGACACTGGACTTTCCCACTTCCCTCAATGTATCTACTACTTCCCTGCCTAAGCGTCTTTGCCCTCACTACAACTCCACCTAGCATGCTGCCGCCCACCTCCCATCCGCATCCCCAGCTCTTCGGGCACGTAACTCACTCTTTAGAGCTCAAATGCCATTTCGTAAGAGATCCTTTAGATGAAGTAAATTAGCTTCCCTGCCACCCTCCTCCTTGTCACGGACTCTTTCCTTGCCTTTACAGCAGCTCTAATGGTTTGTGGTTGCATGCTGTCTGGAAAGCTTATTTGTCTATTCACGGCTTGCCCCCTGCACACGCGCATCCTAGAAGTCAGAGAGACCATATCTGGCTTGCTCATCACCACATGCCCGTAGCCTAGAACCAAGTCTGGCACATAACAGAGGTGCAACGGCAACATTCAGCATACTGCCTGTTTAATACAAAAGCAAGCAAGGCTTCCACAATCCAGCCTTTGCCTACCTTCTTAGCTGTATCTTATTTATCACTTTTCTTCATTTCACATGTTCACCTAAAACTAATTTATGTAGTGTTCCTCAACCTATCCAGTATTTCATGTCTCCAAATCTTAGTTCGTGGCATTTATTCCCCCAGGACCCCTTCTCCCTGCAGCTCCTAGGTCACATTTTTTACCTACGGAACCTTTGTCTGCCCTCCAAGTTCTTCAAGGCTCAGCTGAGCGTCTTAGAAGCTTTTGACCCAATCTCATGTTAAAAATGTGCCTCGTCACATGGCCTCCTCCTGCCCCTCACTACACCCTTAGGAAGACCCTAAGAAGATAGCACATCACATTAGCACCAAAGCCTGAAGCTGAGCACCCGGAGTGGGACAAAGTACCACTGAAGCAGTGGGCTGGGCTAGAAGAGCAGCTGGTGACACAGCCAGTTTCCATTCCTTCGAAAGCAACAGTCACGTTAAGCTGCACTGAAGTTTAAAAAGTTGAATTTATAACGCAGAAACTTGTATCTGAAATTTTCAGAGATGAACTTGAAAAGGTGTTCTAGGATGAAGATAAATGAACTGAATGCTAAGAACATATTCATTTTTATATCCTGGAGCATAAAGGAGTTAAATACAAAAATAACGCCACAAAGAGAAAATACTCTAAAAAAGAGGAGGATATGATTGATCACAATAGAGAATATGGCAAAGTAAAAAGCTGGTAAAGACATAACAGCATCATAAAATTAAAAAGCAAACAAAAGAACGGGGGAAATATCTATCAAGCATTGATAAATCATCATTATTCTTAATATACCTAAGAAAAACACAAACTCCATCCCATTCAGGTAAAAAATATTTCACAGAAAAGATAAATATGAAAGAAGGTAATCTCACTAAGAGCAAATGCACATTAAAATGAGATATTACTAGAGCCCCTGGGTAGCCCAATCAGTTGAGCATCTGACTTTGACTCAGGTCATTATCTCACAGTTCGTGGGTTCAAGTCCAGCATCAGGTTCTCTGCTGTCGGTGCAGAGCCTGCTTCAGATTCTCTGTTCCCCTCTCTCTCATTGCCCCTCCCCAATTCATGCACACACATGCTCTCTCTCACTCTTTCAAAAATAAACATTTAAAAACATGAGATATTATTTTCTCCTTATCAATTTAACAGAAAAATAGGAACATGAGTTTCTTGAGAGTCAAGAGCTAACTCTCACTGGGTGGTGGTGGAAGCAGAAACCACCAGAACATTCCTGGAAAGCAAGGTGGTCCCATGTATTGTTAAGACATGTAAGATTGCCACTATCCTTTGATCTTGTATTAAGTGTCTTACAAGCTAGTAAGCACTAGTAAGGACTAAGTGTCTTACAAGCTAGTCTAAGGACATGATCACTGATGAAAATAAATGTTTATATACAAGTGTATTCACAGAGCATTAAGTAGCAACAACAAAGGAAATAGTCTCTATCTCCATAATTAGGAAGATATTTTTACAAATATATGGTATACTCATGTTATGAAATTATGTGGTCATCAAAAATGTATTTTCAAAGGAATTTAAATATCAGAAAATATAAATACTGTAATGCTAAGAGAAAAAGATAAAGATAGCCACCAGGGTGTCTCAGTCGGTTAAGCGTCTGACTTGATTTTGGTTGAGGTCATGATCTCACCATTCGTGGGTTAGAGCCCCAAGTCAGGCTCTGCAGAGCTTGCTTGGGATTCTCTTCCTCCTTCTCTCTGCCCCTCCCCCACTTGCAAGTGCTCTCTCTCTCTCTCTCTCTCTCAAATAAAGAAACTTAAAAAAATAAAGATAAAAAGTAGAAGATCTTATTTTAATACTTAAATGCTGAAAACTCTAAAAAAGAAATAGGCCAAACTGGTTGGTAGATAAATAACTTTATACTTGTTAGCATTTTCTAAATTTTATACAATGAGAATGTTACTCTCAAAATCAGAAAAATTATATACCTTAAAACAACTATTTGAAGATAACACAAGTAGAAAATTCTTTTACAATGTGCACCCAAGTATATACTGTACTCTAACCAGAAAAAGCAAATGAGTATTAAAGCACTATATAAACAAAAGTAGAATATTCACAATTATTCTAAAAAGAATTATAAAACTGAAGATATTAAACAAGTCTTCCAATTGACCAAAAACATAGAATGTCTTATTTTAAAATAAAGCATTTTGTGGGTGATGGGCATTGAGAAGGGCACTTACTGGGAAGAGCACTGGGTGTTGTAAGTCAATTTGACAAATTATATTAATAAAAATAAAAGTATTTTGCTTGAAATGATAAAAATTACATGAGAAAAATGCTGCTAGTTATTAGCAATAGTATACACATATTTTAAATTTAAAAAGTCATAGCAAGTCCCAATAATTGAAACTGAAATCGAAATCATGCAAACAAAAAAATATTTTAATGCTTTTTAATCTAGCCAAGTTTTTTTGTTCCTTGCACACAAAGCTGTATTTGTTTAGTTTTCAAAAAGTCTGGAGATTGCCCAAAAGCACAAATTTCTGAACATTAATTCAGACATTCTGTTGAATGAAAAGTAAAAACACTTTAGACTTAATCCCTTCCTTCAATACAAATGGTAAATTCCCAGCTGTAAATGTTTTCTACTGAAGATTGACTTTTCTATGGTATATAGTTAAGTACAGTATACAATTTTACTTTTTATTAGGTAAAAATAGATCTTGGACCAGTATGTTTCAGATCCCAAACTTATTTTCTTTTCCTTTCACACACTGTTGAGTTAAAAATCATAGGAAAACATTCTCCAAAATGTATAAAAAAAAGCAGGGTAGAAAGAGTTTGATATAATAATAAATACTCCAAAAGGCAGCCAAAAACAAAAACAAAGGAAAAAGAGATGAGACAAATGGAAAGCAACGAGAAAGGTATAGAACCCTCCAATATCCGTAATTATGGTAAATGTATGTAAACTAAATTCTCCAATTAAAAGACAAAGATTGTCAATCTGGATAGTAAAAAACTACACTATTCTGCTTCCAAGAAAAAGGCCCTTTCAAAATAAGAACATGGAAAAGTGGGAAAAGACAAACCATACAAAATCTAATTGAAAGAGGCATATGTAGCTACAGCGATAAAAGACAAAGCAGACTTAAAGACTAGGTGTACAGGGACAAAGGGTAGATACACCAGGAAGACACGAAAAATTCTGTTTTAATTCCATGGTCAGATACTGTATAAAACAAAACCCAGGAAACTAGAATTAGAAACAGATAAATCTCCATAATAATGAGAAATTATAAAACACTCCTTCAGTAAATTATGTCATAAGCAAACCAAAACAGTAGGGATATACAGGATTTAAACAATTTACAAACTGGGACCTAATTAACATACAGAGATCCAACTGCAAAATAGACATTGTTTTCAAGTACACAAGGAATATTTACCAAAATCGACCACATTCTGCACCACAACAAATTCCAAGGACTGGTGCCATTGAAAGTATGTTTTATGGCTGGAGATATTAAGAGGTATTAAGGTGTTATTTATATAAATAACAACGGGGCGCCTGGGTGGCTCAGTCAGTTGAGCGTCCAGCTTGGGCTCAGGTCATGACCTCTGGGTTCCTGAGTTTGAGCTCTACATTGGGCTCACTGCCGCCAGCACAGAGCCTGCTTTGAATCCGCTGTCCCCCTCTACCTCTGCTTCTCCCCTGCTTGTACTCTCCCTCTCAAAAATAAAGAAAACATTAAAAAACATATATAAATAACAAAAAGATAATTCAAAATTCCCCAAATATCTGGTTATTAAGCAAAACATCTCTAAATAATTCAATGGTTGAAGTAAAAAAATAAAATAAAATGACGATGGATTTGTAATACTTTTATCTGATAGCAAAAAACATATCAAAACTTGTGGATGCAGATAAAGTCATTCTTAGAAGTACAAAGCCATAAATATATAGTAGAAAAAATATATATATAAATGGAAAAGAAAGTTGAAAATCCAATGATCTAAGGGTCTATCTCAAGAGGATATAAGGCAAATGAAGGCCAAAGAAAGGATAAAAATAAAAGCAGAAATTAACATAACAGAAAACAAAGAGAAAAATCAAAAGAAGTTATTTTTGGCAAAGACTAACGCCTGTAGAAAGATTGATTGAGAAGAAAACAGGGGCGCCTGGGTGGCTCAGTCTGTTAAGCATCAGACTCTTGATCTTGGCTGAGGTCAAGATCTCACAGTTTGTCAGTTAGAGACTGGCATCGGGCTCTGTGCTGGCAGCATAGAGGCTGCTTAAAATTCTGTCTCTCCTTCTCTCTGCCCCTCCCCTGCTGGTGCTCACTTTCTCTTCTCTACTTTCTCTCTCTCTCTCTCTCTCTCTCTCTCAAAATAAATAAATATTTTAAAAAAAGAACAAAACAAAGAAAGCACAAATTAGTAAATAAAAAATGAAAGGCATCACTAACACATTCTACAGACATTAAAAAGAGTTTTAAAAAAGATATTATGAACTACTTGGTGACAATGAATTGGAAATTTTACCTAAAATGGGTAAGTTCCTAGAAAAATAAAGTTAACCAAAATTGTCATGAAAAGTCAAAAAACTGAATGTTACTTTATCTTTTAAAGAATTCTTAACTACAATTTTAAGACTTTCTTAACACCACGCTGTCCCCCCAACACGCACACACAAAAGAAAATCAAAATCTTTCAGGCCCAAGTACTTCACTTGTGAATTCTTCGAGGAATTCAAGAAAGAACTGACATCAATCTTACACATAACTTTTCCAAAAAAAACCCAGAGGAGGCACTTTCAAACTTATTTTATGAAACCATAACCATCTTGACTCTATAACCTCATAGAACATTAGAAGCAAGGTACATTAAAGGTTAATCTCTCTAATGAACACAGATGCACATATTCTCAACAAAATGAACAGAACGTTAGCAATTTGACTCTAGGGATATAGTATATAAGAAGGATACTATATCATGATGGTTGGGTTTATTATAAGAATGCAGAAGTATTTTTCCCTAAAAAAAATCAATATGGCTTGAATGTGTATGTGATGGGAGGCAGTGAAAATACCATCTTCAACCATGATTTACAATCACATTTCAAAGAGAGCAGAACAAGATAGATGTTGCCTGGGTTCCAGCATGGTAGACCTGAATTCTCAGCCCTAGATTACTTATGCTTGAACTGTTACACAGAGAAAAATAAACTTTTATCTTGTTTAAGACAAACAAGCAAAAAAACAACAACAAAAACAACAGTTCGCGTCATTCGCCACATTAACAGAAAAAAAGGAGGAAATACAATAAAAAAAAGAATACGATTATTTCAATAGATGCAGGGAAAGCTTCTGTGATAATTCAAAACCATTCATAACAAAGACTCTCATCAAACCATAAATAGGAGGGAATTTCCAGAGAGTATATATAAAAAGAGCCTATGGCAAACATCAAAGCTAAAGAAATATTCAGTGCTTATTCTGCTGAGATCAGGAATGGGACAAGTAAGCTAGCTACCACCACTTTCACTGTAGTGAAGGTCTTAGACAGAATAATTAAAAAAGCCATAATTACGGAAGAAAATAAATAAAACTGGAACTACATTATCTGCACACAACATAACTGTTATGTACAAAAGCCAAAAGAATATGCAGATAAGCTAATAAAAATACCAAGTGAATTTAGCAGGCTCATAGGTCCAAGGACAATGCACAAAAATCAAATTGTTATAAGGGTATAAGACATTTTTTAAAGTTTATTTATTTATCTTGAGGGGGTGGGGAGAGAGGCAGAGAGAAGGAGCAAGAGAGAATCTCAAGCAGGCTCCGCACTGTCAGCACAGAGTAGGGCTCGAACTCACGAACTGTGAAATGATGATCTGAGCCAAAATCAAGAGTTGCACACTTAACCGACTGAGCCACCCAGGCACCCCAAGGTAAAATATATTTTAAATACCCTTCACAACAATATAAAAATACTGAAAACCTAGCAACAGCAACAATCCTGTCCAAGACTACACGAAAGACTACCACAAAACACCAAAATACATGAAAGAAAACCTAGAGGGATATGTCATATTTATATATTAAAGACTCAATATTGTAAAATATCAATTCTTCCAAAATGGATCTATTGGTTCAATGCAATTCCAATAAAAATCTCAGCAGAATTTTTTTTTTTGGTAAAAAGGGATGAGCTGATTATAAAACCTATATAGAAATGCAAAGGGCCATAAAAATCCCTGACAATTTTGATTAAGAACAAAACTGCACAACTTAGAATTTACAGCACATACATTAGTGTTCATTATGAAGATACTAAAATTAAAACAATCTGCTACTGTTGCAAGGATAAACCAATCTATGGATGGAATGAAGAAGAGAAAGACTCCTGTCTATGATGAAGTTTCCGTGCAAATCAGTGAGAAAAGGGTCCTCTTCTTCTCAATAAAGGGTGATGATCCAATTGGAATCCATTTAGGAAATAAGTAAATCTTCACCTCTATTTTACACCATACACAAAAAACAATTTCAGGGCTGTTACAGATTCCGAAGGTGAAATATAAAACGATAGCTTTTAGAAGACAATAGGAAAGAGTATCAGAATGACTCAGGGTGCACAAAGATCATGGACCGGGCAAGTACTGATCTCAAATGAAATACTTAAAACATTGGCCTTCACTAAAATTAAGAACTCCGGTTCATTTCAACTTACCATTCAGGCAGTTGTTGCACAAAGTACCTCATTTTGAAGAGGTCTGCTATGCAGAATTAGATAACTGAAACAATACCCAAAGAGCCAATACAGTATGACAACTTGGTGAACATGAATCCTCACAAAGGAAAAGTAAATTGACAGGGCGAGGAGAATACATTATGAAGTATGGCTAACCTTTAAAAGAACTGACAATACCAACGACAGACAAGGATGTAGGACGGAAACATGTATTAGAAGCTCGGGGCGGTGTGAACTGGTACTCTGAAACCTGGCTGAATCTGTGAAATGGAGACATATATGTATTTTAGACCTGGAGATTACACTCCCGAGTAATATCCAACAAGAAATTAGTGATTATATCCACTAAAAGCATGTTCGAGAATATTTATAAAAGCTTTATTCATAATAGTCCCAAACTGGAAGTAACCCAAGTGCCCATCAACAGAATACCTAGTTAGAGAATATTTATAGAATGCAATACTATATAGCAATGAAGCTGAATGACATATTGCTACATATAACACAGGCGAAGCTGACAAACATCATGCTGAATGAAAGAAGTCAGACACAAATGAGCACCTCCTATATGACTCCACTGATAGACTGTTCAAAAACAAGTAAAACAAAGTCACGGTGATGAAGACAAAATAGTGGTTACTGCTCTATGTGGGTAATGGGGAAGGGAATGGGGTAAAAATGAGGAAGAAGCTAAATCAGGAGAGAGTGAGAAAGTCAGAGGCAGGGATAAAGGGAGACGAATCCCAAGCAGGCTCCACAGTGCCAGTGCAGAGCCCAACGCAGGGCTTGAACTCATGAACTGTGAGATCATGACCTGAGCCAAAATCAAGAGTCAGACACTTAACAGACTGAGCCAACCCAGCACCCGAAATCTTGTTTTTTTTTTAAAGTTTATTTATTCATCGAGAGAGAGAGAGAGAGAGAGAGAGAGAGAGAGAAAATAAGCAGGGGAGGGGCAGAGACAGGGGGACAGAGGATCTGATGCTGGCTCTGCACTGACAGCAGAGAGCTCGATGGGGGGCTTGAACTCACGAACTGTGAGAACATGACCTGAGCCGAAGTGGGACCCTTAACTGACTGAGCCACCCAGGCGCCCCATGAAAAGAATCATTTTAGATTAACTGCTTTAAAAAAAAATTCAAGAGTCTTTCAGCTTTTACATTTCAAATTTTCCTGCCTATGCAGGGAAAGACCAACAGAATGGGTCAAGTGCTCTATGTCTCGGTGACTAAGAGAGCTCACGAGGCTCAGGTACTGTACCTGGAGAGGCATTTGTCATTAAACAGTTTTGAAAGCCTGCAGTTTGCCCTGGGCACACATCTTCCCACTCACAGAGGGAGAGGCCAGGGTGAGGCAGAGGCACTGGGTGGCAAAGCCACTGCCTGGGCCAGATGTTGGTTCGATTACAACAATAATCTCATTATTATGGGTTAAAATCCCAAACTAAGTATCTGTGATGCTTAAAGGAAAAATTTCAAGTCAAGCTGAAAAACGGTATATTTTTAATGAGACATAAACCACTTTTTTTTTTTTTTTTTACTAAAGCGAAACCTGTATACACAAGCCATCCACGCGAAGAGGATCACGGTGTAAATCTGAATTTAAATAGTCATATCCTCCTAGTTCCTCCACTATATGTACTGACAGAATATTATAGAAATACGGGAAAAGAGAATGAGAAGGATTTAAATTTGCTACAGAAAAGAAACATTTTTAAAACTTTCAAGGAAAGAAATGAGAAGAAAGCATTAAAAATAAAACTTCTGGGCTCCCGAAGGTAAGGAATAAGCCTAATTAGCTATTATAAAGTGGACTGTCACAAAAAGAGAAGTATTTGAATAAATTATCCATGGTGAATAAATTCCATACCATTCAGAAAAATTTCTTTAGATACAGAAAAGAGTCTGAACTTCAACCGCATATTCCTAACCCAATTACTTGCAAAAAATAATATGTGAAATACATTTCATGTTTCTACACTATATAAAGGTTTTTAAATGCACTGTTCTCTCTGAACGCATTTATTTATAACCACTGGACTGTCTTTGCATTAATTTAATAGTTGTACATTTGTACAACCAAGACTTTCTAAAAAATAAACGTCTTCTTCTAACTTGAGTCATGGTGTACGTTTTCTCTTTTCATATAGTCTTTCTTACACTACGAGATGCTGCCAGGGGGGCTGGGAGAAAGCCCTAAGCACAGGCCAAACATATCAAACCCCAAATTCATCTTTTTGACACTTAGGCCCCAAAAGCAACATAAGATCAGCCAAAAAAATTCTCATTTTTTTCAGTATTCTAATTTTTCTCTTTCTATATTCAAACAGGAGGCCAAGAAAGATCAGTTATGAAACCACAGAAAATAGACAGTGTATCTCTAGAAATAACAACTCCAGTATTTAAATGCAAATAAGCATCAGCATTAGCCATCGGTTTATTGGCAACTGATTCGTGAAACATTTTAAAACTCAAAATACTGAGGGGGTGTCTGGGGAAAGGCAGTCATGCGGCAACTTAGGGAAAACAAACAGTGAAGAATTAAAGCAAACTATGTATAAATGAGTTACCTTGCTATGCTTTATACGGTTTATATATTATAATTTATAATAAATAAATTTGGGGTTTAAAAGCACATAAAATATACACTTTATTTATATCCAGACCTGACGACTAAGAACTATCAGGCAATTTAAATCACAAATACTTAGGTATATTTTGTGAGCACTGATCACTTAAACACAAACAAATGTTAAATACTTTAGCCATCCACATATTAAAAAAAAAACAAATGGCAACAAATGGCAAAACAACAAGGGCGCTGATGTAAAATGTGCTAAAATACTAAAAATAATTCACATTCATGGAGCATGTTCTATGGCACCAGGCTCCATTCTAGGTTGATACTTACCAGCACACACCAACATATTTAATTCTTACAATGACTCCACGTAGGTAGTATCATCACTTTCACTATGTATGTGGGAAACTGAAGCACACAAGCTTTGGTAACTTCCTCAGTTCGCACAGCTTGGAAGCAGAGGAAGAGTCCAAGCCCACATACTCAGAATCCACAGCCTAACTTCTTAACCACTGTTATACCCAATAATTACGCAGGGCGTGCTTTAGAGAATTAAGTCTTGAAAAAATAGGAATGGCTTCACAGATTTGGAGTAATCTTATTGTATCTGTTTTCTGATATTCCAGGAGGAGTTACAGGCTGTATCTTCAGCCTTTCATTTAGTCACCATTTACTGTGCCCTAACTAATTATTCTCAATGCCATATAGATGTGAACGAGACCAATCGCGATGTCTCATCAGCCTTAGAGTCTACGAGCAGGGTCTGACAATAAATAAATAATAAAAATTAGAATAAGGTGGTTAAAAAAAAAAGCAAAGGGGGAACAGGAAGTGTTAGGGGTGTATGTGAGAAAGGGCGATCAGAAAAGGTTTCCCTGAGAAAGATACATTTGAATAAAGACCTCTACTAGAGAGGAGGTGAACATCTCTACACTTCTTAGTATGATAAATCTCTTTAAGCTGTTCATTGCAGCCAAAAGCATTCTGATTAATATTAAACCTACCCAAGAGTTTTCATGCAGATTACATGAGAAAATTGGTATAATGCACTTAGCATAGTGCCTGGCTCACAAGAAGAATTCAGCAAATGCTAGCTATTATTATTATTTTTACTATTGTTTTAAAGAAGTCATGAAATCAACTATAGTTAGAATCTCCAGTCCACTCATGTTGGGAGTCCAAGACAACCAAGTAATATTCCATCAGCTGGATGCCTAACAAATAATTGGTCCTAGAACTGTTAAGTCTTACAATTCAAGTCTAAAGTCTAGAAATACTTTTCACAATGAACTTCCATGCCCTACGAAGAACTCCGGTTGCAGACGACATCAAAAGCCTCACCAAAACAGATGCAGGAAGCCTGACGCCCTGGACGTGAGCTGGGTGGCAGGAAAAGTGGTTCAGGGGCAGCTTACTATCTACAGACTTCACCTTCTGGCAGTTTCGTGTCGATTTTTTTGGCTGCAAGGAAAGTGTTTACTTGTCTGTCTATGAACAGATGATTTTCCATAGCTCTGGGGTTTTAAAAGGTCAGCAGTGATAAAAGGCTTAGGAAGAGCTCTTGAATTTCTTTGCTACTATTATGAATTTCTTTATGAAAATGTTGATATACGGAAGACAATCAAGCAATGCATGGAAAATATGTATTCCAGATCCAAAAGCAGCTTATTCCAGCAAAATTTCCTCAGCTCTCTCCCTAATGATTTAAACATCCATTTTCACTCATTTCTGCAGAAGTACATTCACAGGAGGAGTAAGCGTGAAGAACAGTAGCCTTTATAGGAGGAAGCCACTTCCCTTCTTCACCTGGAAAGTTGTATTATCCTTTTCCTTTTTACACGTGGGAGGAAAAGGATCTTATTGTTAACCTAAATTTCCTTTCTTTAGAAAAGAAACACTCAGGTTTTACTCTTACTAGATTTTTCAGTTTGTGACCATAAAGCTACTTAAAAAAAACAAAAACAAACAAACAAACAAAAAAACCCAAAAAAACAAACAAAAAAAATCCTAAAAGATCTTTGGGCCAAGTAGCCAGATGTAATATATTACTGTGTTAAGGCACTTCAATGTCCTACTTGGCTAAATCATTAAAAAAAATATTTTCTCCATGGTGACAGATATAAAGTTCTATCTCCATGCCACAAAGCCACCAATTGCATGGCATGCTGTCAACAATGGTTTTATACTTTCTTTCTATACTGTTCGTACAATATATACTTAAAAATCTGCAAACAAAACCATGCTTACTCTGGATTGGCAAAAGTTATCTTTAACTAAACTTTTTTATCTAAACAAAAATAGTTTACCGTATTTTCTGGTTCCAATGAACACAAAATTAGCCTAAAAGTTTGAATCTAACTTCTTTTAGGCTTTCTTTGTTACTTAAAATAATTTTTTTGTTGTTAGTAATTTCTACATCCAACACGAGACTCAAACTCATGATGATGAGATCAAGAGTCACATGCTCTTCCAACTGAGGCAGTATTTCTTTTAGTTTTTCTGATATCATCAGTCTTAGTAAAGTTCAAGAAGCTAGTCATCCCCATCACTTGCCTTTGGTTACCTTTTTCCCTTTCAAATGAATGAATTAGCAAGAAGTGGTTTGTGGAAGATACTCTAAAAAGTTACAGGATTAGAATCTCCAGAGCTGTTGAACAAGAAGACTGGATTCTCTGAAAACTTTGGGATTCAGAGTTCAGGCTCCATGTTTTAAGAAGTCCCCTTCCAATCCTTAGAGTTCTCAAATTTTGAATCAGTTGTAAAATTATTTTGAAAGTGGGAAAGAAGCTTATGATCACATATTCTCTCTGAGGTACTATTTTGAAAAGAAATAACTATCCAGGGGAGGAAAATAAGGGAGAATACAGAATTCATATTAAAGGTTTTCATTTTTTCCTTTTTGACGAAAGGTCATTCTAACAATGCCTGACTTTCAAAATCAGAGGTTACCTTCAAGAGCAGCTTTAGGTTCACAATAAAATTTCACAGAAAGTTCCCATATTCCCTTCCCCCCCCTGCTTCCTGCCACGTCCTGTCCTCTTGCCCAGGCTCACCCACTATCAATACCTCTGAACATTTGTTATGATTGATGAGCATACAATGACACATCAGTATCAATCCAGGTCCACAGTTTACATCACGGTTTGCTCTCGGTGAAGTACACGGATTTTTACTCCCCAGTCTACACAATGGAATTCATGTTTGCAGTAAAATAAAGACCCTCGGCAGACAATCACCATGCCCTTTTATTTACTGACAGGCTATTATTAGCAGGTAAATGGGCAGTGTGAAAAAGGAACTTGCTCTGGTTTCATTTGTTACCCAAACACAAAATTTTATTATTTTTCTCATTATAGATGCAAAATGGTCAAGTCAGACCACCGCGGTTAGTATGGTACCAGCCTTCCATTCCTTGTTCCAGCCCTCAGATCTCTCTTACCC
This sequence comes from Paguma larvata, assembly GCA_030068075.1. Classification (NCBI taxonomy): domain Eukaryota; kingdom Metazoa; phylum Chordata; class Mammalia; order Carnivora; family Viverridae; genus Paguma; species Paguma larvata. The sequence continues at coordinate 26,142,748 of CM057836.1, read as the reverse complement.
TGTTTTACTTGGTTTTCTCACAGGGTTTATCTCCTTCTAGTCTATTAAGCAGTTTACTTATTAGTTAATTGCCTGCAAGAAAGTAGGAATTTTTGTTGTTGTTGTTCACTGACATAGCCCCAGTACCTAGAACAGTGGCTGGCATGTAGTATACACTGAATATCTGTCAAATGAATGAATGAATAAATGAATGAATGGGGATGCCTTCATTCAGAGAGTCATTTTGGTCATGGTTGGAGGCCTAATTAGCCATGACTAACCAGGTTCTGCAAGCCACTGGTGCTGTGTTGCTGGGCTCCTTCAAGGTCTTCGCTAGACCAGTGTGACCACTGTAAGCTGTGAACAGGCTGGAAAGCACAGTGAGGTCTAGACATGTCTGATGTCCCCAGCTCCACTTGTTGTATAAACTCTCATTCAACCTGGATAGCCAATGGCGAGAGCACCGTGGCCCCTGGCCAAGAGCAGAGTGGAAAGACAACCTTGAATGGCATGATGCAAAGAGGCCAGGGGGCACTTCTCCTCAGGGGTTAGGCGACAGGCATGTAACACTTAGGAATCTGACCGTCCAAGGCTCCCAATTCACCCACTCACGCACATTCTACTCACGATGATGAAACCAAACCCTGGGTCAGTTTATAAACGGGATGGAAAATATTTTTCACGAGTTAAAACTCTACAACAACAAAAGGAAAAAACTAAAAGAGCTACAGAATTGTGATTTTTTTAAAACACGTGAATAGGATAAATTGGGATGCAGAACAGTGAACTTAGGGAAAGAGGTAGAAAGTTTTCTTTGCTTTCCTACACAAGATAAACACTCGGGCCGAAGGCTGTAAAGGTGGCGGCAGGAGGCGATGAACCACAGTTCCAGGAAGAAAGCGAAGGAAAAAGGAGGAAGTCTGAACTTCTCTGACAACCATGTGTGGGATAGGAGAAAAACAGCCCGTATGACATATACGGCATGTTGCAACCCGCACTTATTTATATCCACAAAGCCTAACTATGTTATATTGTTTAAAGGCGAAAATATAATTTTCTGCTATGTACTATTTCCTTACTTATCCCAGATTCCCTTCTTAGAACTTGGGCTCCAAGTGGACAAGAACTATGTGTTTTTGCCCTCAGAACAGTAATAGCGGAGACAGTAACAGCGCCTGGCACAAGACAGGCTCGCCAACTGCTGAGCAAATGACTACACGAATTAACAGCTCACTCACCACTTACGTCCCACTCCACTCCGGTTCAATTTCAAAGAACACTGCTGTTCTTCATGCCATGTAGGAGAATCAAGGTGTTCCTCCTTCCTCTATCAGGTACATGCTCCCGGAGCACCACGTACAGAAAGAAGGCAATGGAAGGATCCAGTGATGCTGTTTTTACCTTTATACCATCTGCCATGCTACTTGATACTTCAGACAGTTTATGCTGACATCGTATGCCTCTTCACTGTGCTTCAGGAACTGTGACCAGACGCCAACAACTCCCCTAATCAACGGGAAATCGGGGAAGGGCCCTCCTTCCCTCAGCTCACGGGATTCGGTCAGCCCAGCTCAGAACAAGGGACGCCAGCCCTGTGTCCACAAGGCTTCAGCTACTTAAACCAGAAGCTCAGAAATGAGTTGGTGGATGGACATGAAGTAAGAGAGTCAGCCACTTCTCAGGGTTCACTCAAGTCCTATGTCCATCAGTTTCACCGCTAAACCCGGATCACATGGGCTGGCTTCCCCCTACGCCACAGCCGGGGGTAGAATCAGGACAGACTGCCACTGCCACAAGTTTCAGGCGAAGTCCAACAAAAGAAAATCTGGACTCGTTTAAGGTAGTGGAGTAAGCCCATAAAAAATGAAAGCTTTGCAAAGCTTATTCTAGAGAGAGAGAATAACATGCCTACTAATTAGGGAGATTTCTGGTTACACTGCCATATATCAGCACCGTATTCTAAATTACCTATTTTATTACTTATAAAATTGTCCAGCTTCTGGAGTAAAAATAATATGGACTAAAGGTCAAAGAAAGTATGCTAAAGTATAGTAATTTACAAAGGACGAGAGGTTTTCTAAAAACACATTTTAAAATTCAAGTCTTTGCCAAGTAAATGCCTAACAAAATTAGAACTGCAAGCACATTAGAGTGATCGTATAACTCGTGAGTTGCAGAAATCGGTATTTAAAAAGACACATAATTAAAAGAAAATCACAAAGTACAAAAGACAAAGTGGATGTGGATGTATTTGCGTTGGTATATTCTTCTGGAACAGCAACTTTGACTAGCAAGCGTGTGAAGTGACCTGTGTTGTTTTCTGAATGTAGTTTTTGCAGGGCACCACCATCGGCGGTTGTAACTTGGACCACTGGTTCAGTGAAGGAAGCCCTGACCATTCATGTGGCATCCAAAGCATCAAGCCTGCACCTTTCTGGAATGCAGGAAAATGTGCATCGGGTGTCATCAGTGACTCTGCTGGGCTAGCATCCTGGACCCTCGGCAGGGGAATGCCGCCGTCTCTGCAGAACAACTATGTGTTCATGTGGCATATTTCTTAAGAGCTCTAGTCCTAACGTCTAAATATAAAATTAATGTAAAACTCAAATCACTGAAACATGGATTTCCTTGCAAACCTCTCGTGGCCACCTTTAATGACATTTTTCTCCATTTCCCCACTTTTGATGACTTCCAAACCCCTCAAAATCTGCTCGCACAAACCGCACCCCGCACTATCTTTCACTTGAAGCCAGATCTGGCATCAGTGTTTTGTCTACTCAGCAGGAGAGCAATTTCAACAATCTCCTGCTTTTTATAAGATCAGTTTATTCTTCCCAATATAATAATTAGTTTCAGATGAACCTGGTCGCCGTTCCTCGGCACGATTCCACTGTGGTACTAGCAGGGAGAGTAGGCACTTCCTGTTGCGCTATTTTTTTTTTTTTTTTTTTTTTTTTTTTGGAGCAAAGAATTTGGGTACTATCACAGCCCGGAACAGAACTGTTGCAATTTACTTCTTTAAAACTTTAGCTGGGTTTTAATAACCTATAGGCTCAAAGAGACAGACTGAAATTATGATTATGGGAATCTCCTGGGTTTACTTTGAAAAAGTTCAGATGACTTATTCCTCAATTCATCAAACTACAATAAATCATCAAGAATATACATCTTATGAATACAAACGATGTTAGATCCCTGCAAACACACAGAGGTGGCAAATAGGGAGCTAACATTGTTACCTTAATGTCTTGCACCGTAGTTAACTTTTAAGGAGATAATAAATAAACATGGGCAGGAGATTTACTCACCTAGAGCAAAGGATGTTAGAGAAATATCTGGAAAATCTGTGCTAACAGTGGTACAGAGAAAAATCACGCAAGACATGTTTACAACGATGAAAATAATCTGTATGACCCCTAATCACAACTGGCAGAGTCTGGAGTTCCATGAGGGAGGGAAGGTGCTCGATGTCTCCTCCAGGTCTCCCACGTGTACCTAAAATCATGGTATCCTGCACATCCCAACTAATTAATTCAGTACCAGTAATGGAATCATCACCGGCATGACCTTCAGTTATCCTACTTGTGAATCCCAGCAATGCCCGAGCTGTGACTGCAGGCAGGAGTCACCTGTATGCAAACATACTTTGGGGCCTTCAATTAGGAGTGTCTCTTGGTGTCTTACAGTCTTTGCCTGCCTCTCTGCTTCATCATGAATTAGTTACACGACCCCTTATGGTTTGTCTTACCTTCACATGTACGGCCATCTGCAGAAATTGAGAAACCCTGTTCGCAGACACAGTGAAAAGAACCATCTGTGTTTAGACACTCTCCATGAGGATCACAGAGTCCAGGCTGCTCACATTCATTAATATCTGAAATTGAAAAGAGTTCCAAATACGTGAAAAGTATTTTTTTTCCTTTGCTTTCATAAGATAGCAGACATACAGTAAGCAAATCCATCATCAAAGGGTCGGACACTTATTTTGTGATACAACTATCCTGTCTGTATATATACCAAATCACAAGTTGGACTGTTTTGAGAGGGAAATTATTTAGGTTAAATCATGTGAATAAGCCAATGTTTGGCCATTTTTAATGTACAAACAGAGCATTTTCACTTTCATAGGTTCACCCTGAAGGCATGCCCCCCCTTCCCCCCCTTTTTAATTTTAAGACCTATTGGAGGCTTATGAACACTCTAACAAAAACTTCTCTGAGAAACAGTCTTCATCAGTGAGCATGCTGTGTTCTCCTTGCCCTCCTCAACTTCCATGCACACAAATCTGTTGTAGCCCTATAGCATCACGTCACATCCACCCCTATCCTCTCCCATAATGTGAACTTCTTTTTATTAAAGTTTTTATTTATTTTTGAGAGTGAGTGCACACGTGCGAGCAGGGGAGGGACAGAGAGAAAGGGAGACAGAGGATCCCAAGTGGGCTCCATGCTGACAGCGCAGAACTTGATCATGACCCAAGCCAAAGTCAGATGCTTAACCTACTGAACCACCCAGGCACCCCCGATATGAACTTAAGGGCAAGGATGGACACGTCTTATTGATGGTGTTTGGCTTCAAGTGGCACTTTACATATATCTGCTGAATATATAAATAAAATGGATTCCGATTATATTTGGGTGAAAATGGATACAAGGAATAAAGTACAAGAAAAAGAAGGCCTTTCAGGCCAGGAAAGTGTTTATTACTTGCACAGCTTTGTGATGATGCAATTAGGAATGAGATCAAGTACCTAGTGCGGTGCCTAACATACATCCCAGGGTCGAAAAGTGGGAGCTATGAATATTTTTTTATAACGTTTACTTATTTATTTTGAGAGAGAGAGAGAGAGAGAGAGAGAGAGAGCACAAGCATGAGCAGAGGAGGGACAGAGAGTGAGGGAGACAGAAATCCCTGATGTGGGGCTTGATCTCATGAACTATGAGATCATGACCTCAGCCAAAATCAAGAGTTAGACACTTAACCAAATAAGTCACCCAGGTCCCCGCTAGCTATGATTATTAAGACTCATGAACAAATAATGCTGTAAACTTGTGTTGGCCATCTTACACTCTGCTTGTCCCTAATGAAGAATGATTATGCTCCCCATGGCCAGGGTGATGATACACTCCTAAACACTGGTAGTGCATGAAAGTGAAATGTTCATCAAACTAGTCCTAATTATTTTGCATAGTAGTGCCCACAGTGACAACATAAGGAATCCTGGAAAATGGTTCATCTATTCACACTGGTACTGACACATGCAACTACCTATTTGCACTGCGCTTTAGTCGATGTTTTACTCAGCTGTGTCTCTTATTACACTGATTGCTCCTTGAAGAGAACTGCGTATTTAAATGAAGTCCCTAACTCCACGTAGAGCAATTAATAGTGTATTATAAATGTTTACCCACCACAAAATTTCAGTGATGTTCATTCTCTCCTACTTAAACCATGACTGGTTAAGGAACTCTTAGTTAACTGGGGCCATGAAAACTATCACAGGTTCTTGGCACCATGCAGGCAGGAACCCTAGTAAGGCCATTTTCCTACCTTGCTGAGGCCTCCTAAACCCTCTTTTATGTCTTAGTAAAGAGGCCCTTGATACATCTTCCTAGAAGTCTATATTTAATTCAATTAAAGACACTCACTGAATATTTTTTTTTAATTTAATGTTTACTTTTAAGGGAGAAAGATTGAGAGAAACAGAGCACATGTGAGGGAGGGGCAGAAAGAGAGGGAGACAAAGAATCCAAAGCAGGCTCCAAGCTGTCAGCACAGAGCCTGATGTGGGGCTGGAACTCACAAACTATGAGATCATGATCTGAGCCGAAGTCAGATGCTTCACCGACTGAGCCACCCAGGCACCTCTCACTTACAGAATGCTTTCTATGAGAAGGCTGAACAGGCTAGGGCACTTGCCAGTTTGAAGTTTACAGTATAATGGGAGACAGGAGCCAACATGAATAATTGCTAAGCTTAATAGGCACGTGGAAAAGGTACGGATTATGAACACTTCCTGGTAACCTCTAGAACGTGCTGAACCATCAACACAACAGTTCTCCTGCATTTAAAGTCATTCCTTTCTCTGCATCCAGGATCCCCTGGTGCTCTTCCTTCTACCCTGTTCATCCCATTGTGTGACAGAAATACTAGCAGTATCACTGATTTATTCATCTCTCTGTATTAATCCTTAACTCTTCACCATTCCATCTGCCATAAAATTCGGACTAGCTGGCCTACCCACTGCTGAATCAAAATAAGAAACCAAGCAGGAATTACTCATATTTTCTTAACAATACTCCCCCACTTCTGTTATTGTAACTAATTTAAAATATTTCAAGGAAGAGCGATGAATCATTTTCTATTTGACTATTTCTCAATGTGACTTCACTCTGTGAAATTCTTCACTTCTTCTATAAAATCTCTGATAGCTTCTATGATTGGTTTCTACCTACTGATAATGCCTTAGATTGGCCATCTCTTTTTAACTCTGACCTTCTCTCTGGGCTTTTAGTTGCATTCTTTTCTCCCAACCTGCAGCTCTGAGTTACTTCTATCTGGGCAACAGGTTCAATAAAGTTCCACTGGCCTGGGGGTCAAGCCCGAGGTCCATATCCATCTGGTGAAACCTAAAAGGTTATCCAAGACCTTCTTCTTATTTTATCCTGTGCCTCAATATTGGCCCTTTAAAAGCTGCCAGCTTGCAACTTTGCATAGGGAATAATGTGCGTAAAGCTCTTGCTTCAAGAGAAGTCACTGATTAACAAATAATTGTCTAAAAAGTTTGATGACAGGAACTGAAGACGAATTCCCAGACTTTTTTCCAGGAAACCGCTAAGAAAGAACAACATGAGTATCTGGAACTAGAGAAACATATGCATTCAATTTGGGTTGTACTTATTGAGGCATTTCTAAACTATGCTGCTAGTAACTCAGCTGAAAGCCAGACTATATTTAAGTTGGGTTTCTTTCATGGGTCCGAGATTCCACAGAAATTCACCATTTGGCATGTGTAAGTCAAAACGCGAAACTGAAGTGTGTTCTGAATCTCAAATGTAGGCTGTCACATTCCTACACAGACTATTAACATGGAATTTCCATGCTGTCTGTATCTCAGCATTAATTTTGCTGGGGGAAGAGACTATTACACTTCCAAGTGAAAATGCCTTACTGAATATGGAACTATCTTCAGATTGTTAGGTAAAGTTTAAAGCTTACGTCTATCACACATGGTCATTCAAGTATGTCCTATGGTTATTAGCACTGGCATCAATTACACTTTCAGCATTAAAACAAACTCTGAAACCTACGCCAATGTACAGAATGTGACTAGACAGCAGTAGACTAGTGGCTTCAGGCAGAATGAAAGACCACAAGGCTGTCTCCAGTGACACAGCCAAAGGAGACGATTTAAGACAAGCATGTGAGTGTACATGCCATTATAAACAACCTCTAATCAGAGAAGGTGGGTGATGGAGCAGATTCATAGGTAATATTCTTTAAACGGTTCTAAAGCCTGTTTCAGGAATATTTTTCAGCTGCTTGGATTTAAGTTTTTCAAGCAGACATAGTAATTTATTCTGGAAAACAAGAATCACCAATGTGACAGAGCATGAAGTCAATTTAATAATGATTTAGAGTTGATAAAACATGTTTGGAGAAGTGACATATTTGAGTTGATATGAAATCACAAACAAATTTAATGTATTGAGAGAAGACCGTAGTGCAATTAATAAATCAGATGGCTAAATTACTTCCTTATGATTTGACTCTAGAAGTTTATGAAATCTGGAATATGAAATCATTGTCCATTTATACAAGGCTTGGTTTGCTTCTATGAGGTCAAAATACTGTGGTGGAGAAGAATTAGAAAAGAAAGTATTGCTGTTAAACCCAAATGTCTATATTAAAAACAGGATACAGTGTTTTTTAGGGGGCATCTCTTGGCATTTTTATATATGCCAAGATTCATTTTAAGATGTACAAGTTCCAAAAAGGAAATATTCGCACATGATTTTATAATTCAAATATTTTTTCTCTGTTGCGTTAAATCCAGTCACATTTAATTTCTGCATTGGAAATACTAAACATTTTAAATTCACCTTACTGCATCAAGATGGCAAATAAAGAGAAAATCGCAGTATAGTTAAGTCTTGGGATTGGTAAGTAAATGAATTTTAAAAGGTCTTGAGGCCAGGGCCCATGTCTTTTGTATTTCAGTGACACACAGCTGGGTGTGGGTAATGGTACGGATATAGGGTAGAGTAATATTTCAGTACCACATCTTAGCACAGATCATCTTCCCTGACAAGTACTGTACATTTGGGGCATGCCAAGGGAGACATAATTGATGGCAATATACAATAAAAAAGTCATTCATGTCCAGGAGCCATAGATAAAGAGGAACTCTAACAATCCTTTATTTATATGTACTTTGGGATACACTTCAGAGTTTGCTAATGGAAAGGGAGCAATGACAAAAAAAAATTTACCAAATAGTAGAAATGAATGCATACAAAGGTAAATATAAATGAGAGCCTTCAATGGAAACAATAGGCATGCATTTATGAAGACTAATAAAAAGGAAAACTTGGGGCTTTTTTTTTAGGTGTAGCTAAAAATGTCGGGACAAAGGATCTAGACAATCTGATTTTTTAGTCCCGGAATTACCAGTAACTCAGTGTGCTATACTGGGGGCACGACACTGAATCTCAGTCTTCTTTCTTTTGGCTATAAATGTAGTAACAATTGGTTGGGCGATGTATGGAAGGATAGCAGAAAAAGATCTTGGTTTCAAATCTCAGCTCTACTACCTATTAGGGAGGAGCATACTAATTAACTTCTCTGAGTCTCAGGTACTCATGCACGAAATGGATATTTAAAAAAGCTGCCTCTTAAATTCTCCGCAAATCCCTGAGGTACCTACAGTAATTGACACATAGTAGGTGTTTGATTAAAGCTCTTGTGATTGGTGCTGTGTTCTTATTAGTACCTTGTGTTCTCTAGACCTTTGTTTGGGAGATGAACTGTGATAGCCCTTTGAAGAAATATGAAGTCCTATCTTCTATACCTTTATAATTTTGACCAAATTATTAACGAAGTTTTTTAGGAAGAGGAAAAGCTGGATACTGGATAAAACAGGGATTAAGGAAAGGATGGACAAATACCAGCAATGAAACAAAATATACTCACGAAGGACATAAAAAAGCTAGAATTTATAATATAGCACCAGGATTGGCCCACGGAAGAAACAGCAAAGTACAGGTGATCTCAGTTACCACAGTAGCATGCAACGCAAGGACACAGTTCCAAAAGGCAGGAGTTTCAGTTACTATGGTGCAGTGCAAAGTGAAAACTTCCCATACTTGATGTAGACTCAAGAAAGATATTTTAATACCATAAACTAGCACAGCTCATTTGTATATAAATGGGTAAAGCCATTTATCTTGTTTGCTGTGATCAGGAAGTATCACAAAACTGAACTATATAAATTAGGACTTAAAAAAAAACAGGGAAGTACCTTGACATCCTTTATTGTCATTTAGCTGGAATCCATCTGGACAAGAACAATCATAGGATCCTTCAGTGTTAATACAGTCTCCTCCTTGGCAAACGCTGTTATCCTCCAAGCATTCATTGATATCTGTAAGTCAATTAAAACATTTTCAAAGGTGGAATAAACCATATTTAAAAACCTAAGCAATACCCTTACACACGAAAATCACATAAATGAACATTATTTTACATCTCTCACAATACATGATTTTTAATGAAGCACAGCTTTTTAACTTTCAGAGTTTTTTGAAATGAAACATTTTGAAAAGATTTTGGCTTTGAACAAAATGTAAATTAAAGTTTCAACATCAAATGAAATTTGGAAGAAGAAAAGTCAAAATTCTGTACTAAACAATTCACTTGGTTATGTTCTTGGTGATAATAAGGAATAAAAAAGATTCTTTAAATATGTATTAAGAATATCTTTAGCATCTATTTAAACAAGATCCTGTATGATATATTACGAGAAAAATTTTAAAGTACTTGGCATGATTCCTGCTCACAAAGGGAAATGATTGTTCAAAGAAACCCAAATTATATTAATAAAAATGAACACGAAATATCATATTGCTTTCAAAGTTCAAAAAAAATTTAAGCTAAACCTGTCAAAATATATAATCACTTGTCAAAAGAATGGTACCAACTTCATGTGTCACATGGATTTAGAGAAGAGGTATCATAAAAATCTAAGGTGGCTACACGTAACAGAAAGGATTTACTTGAGGCCTGGGCAGTTGGGTGGAAAGTGGGGGAGAGGAAAAAGAGGGGATTTTGGAGGGAAAGGGAATCAGCAAGATCAAAAGCTTCATTGAAGCCACTTACTCAGCAGCTATCACCAATAGGTTTGAGGTTGACTGGAGTTTTTAAATGCATATATTTATAGCATATGTGCAACTAAACATGGTTTACGTTACCAATAATGAGTTCTGACTGTGAGCGTGTGAGACAATTAATGACCCCCCTCATGGCATGAATGCTGGGCAGATCTTTCATGAGGGCTGTTTATTACCACATTCACTTCCAGTCAGAGCTCATTATCCCTAACACAGTCCATGACTCCCTCTTCTGTTGTCTGTGCAGGATTTCAATTATTAGCACCGCAGAAAGCTAAAGAACAAAACCTTCTTTGTTTTCTCAGAATTTTGGCCTAGGATGGCATTTCTTGCAAATAATCACGATTGCTGTGAAAATGCAAGAGAACTTCCAGGAAGAAGTGAACATGGAGACCGCTGCAGTCTCAATCTCCTCGCTGTCTCGTTCAGAATGTTGGCACACCAGCTTAAATTTTCCTCATAGAACTCAATTCACTTACTAACTGGCTCCTGTACTGTCTATGAGGCAAATAACAGAGAAATGAGAAAGCACCTTGTAATTTCATTCCACCAAAAGAAAAACAAGTTATGCTTGTCTTACGTTTCCCCTAGATGAAAATGTTTCTGAATCCTGATCCTAAAACATAACAATCCAGCCGACGCAACTTTGTCACAACTGAGGTTGGTTATCACTTCTTTAGTGTGTTTCTTCCAACTTCACTGACAATACATGCATCTAATTTTAAGAATCCAGTTCAATGAGTTTTGATACATTCTTGTGACCACAATCACAATCAAGGTACAGGCATTTCTGTATTGGTTTGTATCTGCTGGGATCACTGTTGGGATTCTTAAATCATTGCAAATGCAATCATTTTTTAAGGAATCGTGAGAGATCTCTGTGAGAATGCTATTGTGTAGTTACAAACATAAGGCCTGTAACATTTCCCTTTGAGTCTTTCTGCAGTCTGACCTTAAAATTTCCATTCCTAATTAACCTAATGCCTTAGGTGTTATAATTGCCATGGAAGAGACACTAAGAGAAAATTATGCACGAAACAGACAAGAGCATGCAGAAATAAGTGTCTCCCGTTAAGTGTGAATATGTCACAGAATGTTTTGTTCACGAACTAAGTGACTCTTATTACTTCAAGACTTCTAAAAGTGGAAACGAAGTTAACTGAGAATAGGCTTTTAGATATAAATTCTATACAAATAATGTGTAAGACCCAACTGTCTGATTTATTTTCAATAATGATTGTGCCAAATAGGGATAAACACTAGTCTACTATGTATGAATCTTTGCCATAAAACAGGCATTAAATGAATCAACTGGACCAGCCATAAAAAATAATAATAATTAAAAAAAAAGGTGTAGGCATTTCTATCACCCTAAAAGTTTCCTTCTGCCCTTTTTCTGTTTGGCTTCCTCTGATCAGCATAGTGTTTCTGAGATTGATCTAAGTTATTGTGTGAACCAACAGCTCTCTCTTTTTATTGCTTAGTATTCTACCATATGAAGGTGCCACAATTTGTTGACCTGTTCACTTATGATGAGTACCTGAATTGTTTACAGTGTGGCTATTATAAATAAAGTTTTGATAAACATTCATGTGTACGTCTATGTGTAACCAGAGGCTTTCATTTTGCCTTGAGAAAGTTCCTAGTGGCAGAGTAGCTGGGTCACACAGTAAGTTTACTTGTGATAAAATGGTCTCCTAAAGAGGCTGTACCATTTTACATTCCCACAGGTAGGCATGAGAGCTCCCGGTTTCCCTATTTATTCTCACAGCTCTCCAGGTATTCTAATGAGTGTTGAGTAGATATGGTTGGTTTTGAGGTTTACCTTTCTTTGTTCTGTAGGAAACTGAGATAACCAAGGAAAGGCATATCTGATCATCAGCATTATATGAAAAAATCTCAATTCAAAAAAGGTGAAGGAGAGTCCTGAGAACATGCATTTCATCGACAAGAGAAATACTTTACTGCCTAGATGTTTGCCTTAGTATAATGGAAGCATATCGGCTTTGTTCATACCGCTCTAAAATAATTTAATGTTCATTCATTTTTCAAAATCTAAGAGAAATAACATACTGTGTTTATAAATAACTGTAGAGAGTTAAAAAATTCAGTGCATTAGGATCTGATTTATTCTAAATTTTTTTGAAAGTATGTTGAATATTAAGAGAGCCCAACAAAGGATTGTTGGACACCAGCACCTAGCGTGGCATGAAAGATACAGCCCTGCTAGGATTTGGGCAACAGACTTTAAGGAAACAACAGTTAATCTTGGTTACTCCTTCCCTGCTAAATCCTAAATCCTGTGCATTGGTCGAAATCGCCAGGGCTCTCTACCCTGTTAAATCCCATGCTCAATTCTGGTCTTCATCTTCCCCGGTAAGCAATGTTTGACACAGTTCACGACTCCCTAATCTCTGAAATGTTTTCTTCTTTTGGAGTTTGACTTTCTTCCTCCCTCTCTTGCCACTTGTTCTCAGTCCCCTTTGCTTGCTCCTATCCTCTTCCTCACTTATAAAGAGAAGGGGTCAGGACTCCATCCTAGGACCCCCTTCTCTCTTCTAGCCATACTCACTCCCTTGGTGATGTCTTCCAATTTTACGGCTTAAACATCGTGTCTATACATGTTAATGACTCCAAACCCAGGACTCACTCCTGAATTCCACATGCACAGCTCCAACTGCCTTTCAGAGATCGTCATTTGGATACTCATTCTAGGCATGCCCAAGTTAAACACTTAATCTCTTCCACAAAGCCTATTTTCAGTGCCTTCGTATCTGCTCTTCTTTTGAATGGAATGGTCTTCCTATAAATAGTCAAACGCCATTATCTCAACAAAGCTTCTGCTTGCTTCTGTAAGATCACCCCCTCCCTCCACACCCCCTGTATACCCCCCTTTATTTTCCTCCATAGTGTTTATTGTCACTTGACAAACTCTCTGTTTTACTTGTTTATCATGTGCATTGTTATCCCCCTCACTATAATGTTAGCTCCACAAAGGCAAGAATTGCCCGTTTGGTTTATTGCTGTATGTACCTAGCACATAGTTGGTACTGAGGTATTTGTTGAATGAATGCATACCTGAAAAAAATGAGTGATTCTGACTTGGAAAGAAGTGCCATAAGGAAACAAATACTAGCACTTCTTCTCACCTTTTTTGATTGGTCCACAGAAAGAGTAAATCCTAAATCTTTCTCAGGTTTTGCAAGAGACTGGCATGGAGCAATCACAGTGAGGGGCTGAGGAAGATGCTGAGGTAGGTGTGGAAGGAGAGATTATATCTAGAAGGGGAAAAAGTCAGAGGCTGACATGCCAAGGCCTCTAATAACCAGGACAACTGAGGCCACCCTTCACAGTCTGAGTGGCTACCGAGAATGCTGGGGTAAGTGACACACAGAAATTAGCACAATACTTGGGATTCTGACTCTGTGAGAAGGCCAGCAGAACTGTAGGGTAACACTGCAAGAAAACAAGGCCTTTGCCAGAGTTATTAGAGGAAAGTTACACATGTAAATACAAAAGCCAACAAGAAAGACGGTTCTTCCTCCCACAGCTGTGAGAGGAGTGTGAACAGTAACAGCTCAGTTAATTACAGCTACATAACACTGGAGAGGGTCAGAAACACTACTAGTTGGGAATTAGCAGGCTGAAGTGCTATTATACTTTCAGAGGGAGCACTGAATTAGTTGAAAGGACTCCAGTCTTATTTATAACCTAGAACACTAGGGAAATGAGCTCTGACTTTAAGAGAAAAAGGACTGATTATATACTCCAAAAGAAACTTTCTTATTCAATATATATTAACAATGATGAGCAAATTGGCTAAAAAGTTTTTGTTTGGCTTTTCATGCAACTGATGTGGATAGAATAAAAATCCTGGACTTCTGATGAATTGGTTAGACATGGCAACAGCCAAAAAAGAGGAACATGCCCTCTAATGAGGACCAATCAGTAGCCTGGTCGTCCTCTCGACCAGGTCAGAGATTTGGGCAGAAGAGATGCTGAGGGTCAGTTGAGGCTTTCAGTGCCTTAGCATGTTCCTTGTCACAAGTTTGCTTCTGGAATGGGTTCTTCATGACTGGCTCCCAGCTACACACCCACCTCTCCCACCTTGAAAAGCCACCAAGTTGAATCACAGATTACCCATGTGGGCTAGAGTTCCCAATACCCGACTTTTCAATCACATTTCATTACTTCGGTTTACCACTTCTTTGCCTATTTTTCAAGGGGTATGTTGATTACAACTTTTCACTGGAGTTATCAGCCCTTTAAAGGACACCTCTGTCTTACTATCAAATCCTAGACGATTTGCTGATTCAGCGATAACGACATCTTAGGGCCTCTGAAACAGCCCCCAGCTGCCGTCCGGAAAGGTTGTCCTTGCTGACACCAAGTTCTTTGGTTAGTAGGACAGGGGGCTATAAAGTACAATGACTCTTTCCCAACCAACAGGGACTGACGAGTGAGAAAGCTATCATGGTCATTTTTCAACATATGACACATTGTGCCACAAACCCTCACTAAAAAAGCTCATGTGCTTCTCTCCATGGTGGGGTTCAGACCCTCACTCACAGACTCTAACTCTCTGTGTGAGGCACAACCCTGCCACGCTCACGTTCCTGGTTTTACAACCAGCAGGTTTTACATACAGTACAACAGAGGATGAATTGGGAAAAAATGGTTAGTTGGGTAGACATTGAGCACAGACAATTCACATGTGACAGGCTGGTGACAGACCGGCCCTACAACCCTGACCATCCCAGGGGTTCTGAGCATGGCCAGGCAGTGGTGTAGTGGGTGTAGAGGATGGTTAACAATTACACCATGTTGTATACTTGGGGTATCTTTTAGACCTATTTAGGCAAAAAGCTCAAAACTGAATTAATGTTTAGTCTTCAAAAATTTTTCAGGAATCTGAAACATAATTTGTGTTTACTTATTTGGATTCTGGTCCCACATAAACAAGGTGTTACCATTCAGAACTATATACCCAGAATAAACAAAACCATCTAAAGCTGAGAGAAGCTAAAACTAATTCAATTCTTTACTTAGTTAGCTGGCATAACTCTTCTAGAAAACAGCTCTAAGCAGTAAAAGGAAAGCCTGCATTCTACCAGCTTCTTTTCATTATTTGTGTGACCATGAGGAAAATGTTTTTCCAGGGACCTAATGTCCTCAACTACGAAGTCAAAAGGTTGGATTCAAGGCTGGAAGCCAGGTGATGTCCAGATTTCTCTGGGATTCTGCAGTCAAGAGCAGTTCTCACCTTCACAGTGGTCCCCAAGCGTGGATGCTCTGTAACCCTGGTCACAAACACAGAGGAAGGAGCCCTCTGTGTTCCTGCACTGTCCATTACTGCAGAGATGATGGTGCTGACATTCATCGATATCTAGGAACAAGACAACAAAAAGACACTACAGAAGTGGTGCTTTAACAATATATTTAATCATGCGTGTAAAAAAGGTCTATAAACTATCTAGTTTATAATTAATTTAGACTTTTCATTAAACTGATATCTAATAAAAGGTCATGAATCCCTCAGTAGGGAAAATCCAGATGAACTTAAAATCTTAACCAATGAGCTAAGAATCTGTACATATTAATCTCAATGTCACTGATGGGTGGCAAATACTTTGTTGTTATCTGTAAACCAGAATGAATCTTCTTAAATCTCTTGTATAGGTTCAAATATAACACTCTGAGTTTAAAAGCATTTATGCCTATAAAAATCTAAATCACAGGTCAGCAAACTACAGCCCACTGCCCATTACTGTAAATAAAGTTTTACTGGAAAATAGCATCACATATTCATGTACTAGCTGGCCCTTTACAGGAGAAGCTTGCTGATGTGTCAGGTCAATAAACGGCTTCATTTCTTTTTCACGGATACACCTGTCAGCCCACTAGATATCAGCAATTTCTCCCCCTCCTCCTCCCCATCTCCCTGAATGATTTTCTGGCCAAATCCAATGGCCCTTCCCTCCTCTCAGCCAACCTGATACTAACATTGCCACTGAATTTCTCTCTTCCTTAACCTACATATTCTCAGCTTAGAGATGATTTGTTTTGGAACCTCAACCCTGAGCTCAGGCTCAAGCACACTCACGTGTCCTATCCACCCAAGAAAAGACATAATCACACATTACACATATTTAATTATTTTACTTTTACCATTAGATTTTAAGTTTCTTCAGGGCAGAGACTATGTCTACCACATCTTTTATTATTTAGATGATCTAGTGTTTTACAGTGAACAGGCATTATTTCATGTTGTTGTTGGTAGACTTTGTTCTTTACATCTGAACATATTTATCTACTTCTGGCAATGTGATTCTAGAAGAGTTAACACAAACATCAGTTTCCACAGGGACCCTTCACGACTCTGCTCTTCTTCACTCTGCTTACAGCATAATTTTGATTATCATGGCATTTGGCACCTAAGATTGGTTTTTCCCTGACTGATCATCAGGTGGGGGGTTTTGCAGGTCTCGGACTTATTTTTGGTACTGACATCACAGGCTCTTCGAAAGAAGGGATGATGAATATGATAGCCTTATTATATTATCTGTAGATTTCTCTTATTATACTTCTATTTATAGTACCCGATGCATGATGGGCATTTGATAAATGCATTGATTAATACTCAAGGTCACAAGTCATAAAGTAAAGAATAAACACTTTGAGACAGACTTGTAGAATCTAGAACAAGTTACTTAATTTATCTGTGTACATGGGTATGTTTGTGTGTGTTCTTCACTTCTAGACTGGGCACTGTAATGTCTTTCCGTGTTCAAGAAGGGGAAAATTGGGGACGGTTCTGATAATACTGGTAGATCTCTTTATAGGACTATCATATGTTGTCTTTTATAACAGCATCTCAGGAGATACTAGTACTCATTAAATATTCGAAGTTTACATACAGACGTGTTTCCTCATAATAAAAAAGTTGGCCTTGTAGAGTGTGTATTCTGTTCTTAAATAAATTACATTCAAATGACCTTTCTTTTCAAGAACTTGAGACACTTGTGCTTGTCACAGGTGATACCATAAATATCTTTGAGCTCAGGAAGCATATGCTTATTGAGAACTGAATTAATTCTGTGTGAGGTTCAATGAAATATATATTTTTAAGTCTAAGGTCAAGCCCAGCAAGGTCCAAAATACTATCACCGGTAGGAACAGGACATATTTCACAAACTTTATCGGTGATATGAGGGGGATACTATTTATTGCAATCTTGCTGAAAAGTCTTGTTCGGTAAAATTTTTTTGAAAAGGAATAATTGTGAAAAGCTGACTACACACAAAAACTAAGGCCATTAACATTCCACAGCATAATACCGGGCTGATATAGTAACATTCTAATTGCTGAAATCCTAGTAGGTAAAACTTTCAAATGAATTTAATGGAACTGATTTTCTGCAGTAAGGAATTACACAGAGCAATAATTTTTCTTCCTAATATTAATGCTCAGCCACTGCTCACAAATACTCTGTTTTTCAAATTTAACCCTTTTTCATCCTGTGCTATTGACTTTTCTGACTTAACCTGAGGTCCCTTGCATTCTGGCACCATCAAGCAATCATCCAGGTCATTTCTCAAAGACCCACTCACTTCACCAAGGGCATGTTTTCAGGGCAGGTGCCTTAAAGTAAAATCACAGTAGGACACGTAGCCAAACTCCTACCTTCACACTGGTCTTTCGCTGCTGATAGCTGGTAGCCCCGCCCACAGGTACACTTGAAGGAGCCCTCTGTGTTTTTGCACTGTCCATTTATGCACAGATTCCCCTGCTGACACTCGTCAATATCTGTAAATATAAACAATGACAATTGTTTTAAATTAGGTCTCAATCTTAGCTAAAGTCTTATAGGTCAAGCTACAAAACCATGTCCTAAATAAATATCAATGTCTAACTACTGTTTTCTTCTAAAATGTTATTAAGTTTTTAAATGTTATTTATTTTTGAGAGAGAGCACGCACAAGTGGGGGAGGGGCAGAGAGAGAGAGGAAGACACAGAATCCGAAGCTGCCTCCAGGCTCTGAGCTGTCAGCACAGAGCCGGATGCGGGGCTTGAACCCACGGACAGAGAGATCATGACTTGAGCCAAATTCGGACACTTAACCAACCGAGCTATCCAAATGCCCCTAAAAATACCTTATTACTTAAAACACATCTGAAAATTTTGGCCAGGAGAACTCCATTTCTTGCAATAGCTCCCCTCAAGTACTACCAACGATGATCTGTTTCCTGATCAAAGTTGTATTTCTTACCCTCTCATGTGGCATTAATCTTTTGAATTGTATCCTGATAGAAGCAAGATGTCAGATTATGCCACGCTTCCTGAAATAGCTCACGTAACTATTACTGTAATTGGAGTGCATAAATTAATTTTTAATTAATTTTAATACAAATTTACTTTGTTTACTAGCAACTTTTGTTTCACTTATTTATAATTAAAAAGGATCACAACACGGTAAGTCCTGACTGCCAACAGAGAAAAGAAATAAGTGAGCTGAATTTCATCTGAAGAATTTATTTTCTACCTTTCCAAATACTTGAAGTCTATTAGTTTTAGGAGTGGTCGACAGCAAAGAACAGCCTACACCGTATTTTCTTTCAGCACATTCGATTAAATACTTGAGACGTCAGCTCAAGAACTTAAGACCAACAACAGCTCGTGTAGCTGGTTGGATCTCACGTAACGTCTGACAACATTTTTAGTGCCTTGGACTCTTTCGGACTTTCTCAAAGAAGATGACAAATTAAGCATTCCCATGTGAAGATGACTGCAGCAAGAATATACCGTCCATTCCAAGCACTGTCAGGTATGCCAGACATCTTACATAAGTTACTCATTTATGTTGGGAATACTGTCAGAAGTAATCCGTTATAAATAATGACACACACATTTGGAACAACTTGAGGTAACCCAGTTATCTTGAATAAGGTGATCTTTGGGTCTTTACTATGACCAAGTGGGAACAGGGGTAGTTTAATTCTATTGATAACAAAGCCTTTTATTTTCTGATGAGGGACAAAATTCCTATGACAAAAGAACGCTTTCTAATAAAATAGGCATGCAGACAAAAGTCTTCTCTCTTTTCTGCCAAAAGATAAAAAGAAAGTATCATTTTCCCCAAGCATGATTTCTTTAAGGGACTTTTTAAGCGTATTACTATGATAAATTCAGCCCAGAGTTAAAATAGAGACTATCCCTAGGTATTTATAAATTTAGGACATATGGTGCTAAAAAGTATAAAGAGAGAATGAAGATACAGATACAAAAAGGATATAAAGAAACAAATACTGATTTAAT
This sequence comes from Paguma larvata, assembly GCA_030068075.1. Lineage (NCBI taxonomy): Eukaryota > Metazoa > Chordata > Mammalia > Carnivora > Viverridae > Paguma > Paguma larvata. The sequence continues at coordinate 26,123,065 of CM057836.1, read as the reverse complement.
ATACTAGATAACATGTTTACAATCTGAAAAAAAGTTTCAGTATATTGAGCGAGGTGAAAACAAATCAATATTTAGCACTAAGGTGAAATTGGCAGTCGTTGGAATATTGGAAAAGGGACAGATTTAAAAAAAAATTTTTTAATGTTTATTTATTTTTGAGAGAGAGACAGAGAGAGTGTAAGGAGGGGAGGGGCAGAGAGAAAACAAGACACAGAATCCAAAGCAGGCTCCAGGCTGCGAGATGTCAGCACAGAGCCCGATATGGGGCTCGAACCTATGAACCAGATCATGACCTGAGCCAAAGTCAGACACTTAACTGACTGAGTCATACAGGCATCCTGGAAAAGGGACAGATTTAAGATCTGGGAAGAATTTGACATCTTTGAGTTGACGTGGTTTGGGAAAGACTATGAAATTATTAAAGAAAAAGGATGTTACACAACTTATTATTATAAAAAGGGTAGGCTTTGACTGGGAGTAAGGAAAATAATTAGTGCATACGCAGGTTTCTGGAGCAGAAGACAGACATCTTGCTTAATCCCATCCCACACCATAATGCGAAGGAAAACTGGAGTAGGGGGCAGGCTTAAATGGCAAGTGGAGATAATAGCCCTTTCCCACCTGCAACCTTTGACATGTGTTTCTTTCCCTGCCTCCTAAATTCTTCTACCCTCTGTATTCAAAATTTTCAAACCAAGGTCAAACAGCAATACCTCTGTGAAGCTTTCCCAGAAGTGCGCACACAGGATTAGCCACACACTTCTCGGCTTTAACAGAGCCTTGTACATATCTCGAATGTGGCGCACGACAACGTCAACTACATGTCATGCTCTGTCCCGGCATAATCTCGTTCTCTGCATATAAGCTCTGTTTCTGTATTACCTCATGCAATCCTCACATTCACCTGAGTAGGTTCCATTATTATTGCCTTTTGGCAGATGCGTAAAGAAGGCTTAGCAAAATAAGAAAACTTTATCCAAGTTCACACGGCTTCTGAGTGACCGGGTGAGGATACACTGCACTCTTTTTTTTTTTTTTTTTTTAACGTTTATTTATTTTTGAGAGACTTAGAGACAGAGCGTGAGCAGGGGAAGGGCAGAGAGAGAGGGAGATACAGAAACTAAAGCAGGCTCCAGGCTGTGATGAGCCAGTGTGGGGCTCAAACTCACAGACCGTGAGATCATGACCTGAGCTGAAGTTGGCCGCTTAACCGACTGAGCCACCCAGGCGCCCCTGCACTCCTTTTTAAACTAAACTCCAGACTTCATTTGGATTTCACAGGTTTTTTTTTTTAAATACATCACTAATAATGTTAACTTCATCATGTGGTCCTTTATCATTGATAATTATAGTAGTAGGTTTGCATCTTTCCCAACCAATAAAAGTTCTTTGAGAGATGAAAACCTCTCAGTAGCATCTGCAAGGAACACGTGGGTTCCTTGATTTACCAGAAACGAAAGAAGGGAAGGATGAAGAGAAGCTTCTGCAGCAGCCCAACAGAGTGCCACGCGGAGCAGAAAATGAGTGTTTCTAGGATTGTCATCACCTGATGGTGGGAATTCTGGGGCGCTGGGGAGCCTTACCAGAGAGGAGCAGGCTCTGCTAAGATGACAAAAGCCAAGTGTAAGAAAGTGGCAATGAACCATTTACCCAACACGTGTCTCCTCAGAGCGTTATCCCTCTAAATAATCCAATCCCCGAATTCTAGAGATGACAGGAGATCTGGAAATCTGACTTTAACGTATCCAAGGCTGCAGAGCAAATCACCAGAGGAACTTGGTAGGAAGGCTGTCGATATGGACTGGCAGGAAAAGGACCTGGAGGGAAGGGAGATGCGGCCCCCTAACGTGCTCCACGGGGAGTGGCTGGTGTTCCACTGTGCGCAAGGAGGCGCACACCCAATCCAGAGGTTCGTGCATTTGCTCCTGCCACTGGGAGAGGCTACAATTCTTACAAGAGAGTAAGATATCTGTTTACCACTAGCCTACCATGGTGAGAAGTTAATCCCCACCCCACATCCTTCACTCTCAATGAGACATTTCGGAAAGAGGAAAAACTTCACTTATTTCTTCCTTCCTCCCCTTGAGAGAGTACTGTTTTTAGGTATAAAGTAGTAGAAGCAGAAAGGAAACAATTCACAGATTTGACCACAGAAAATAATTAAACTTAAAAAAAAAAGAATTACGCAGAGGAAAGTAGAGAAACTTTGGACAAATTACAGCAATATACCAGAAAAAAAGTGTATTTGTAATACACAGATGCCATGTACATACGTTTACACATATATTTTATATAAAGTGTTCATATATGGTGATTTAAAAACCTGATCAATGGGAACATATATTAACATAGAGTTACAAAGAAAAAAAGACAAATGTTGTACAAAACACATGTGGTAATAATTAGAGGTCTCCAGGGAATTAACAGAAATAAACATATATAATAAATATTCCGTATTTTAGAATTAAAAGAAATATATTCTTAAAATTAGAAACTAGCATTCTATCAAAATAATAAAAAACATTAAAAATATTTTATCCCATTATTCCACTTTTAAAAATAAAGAAATGATTCTAAAATTCAGACAAAGGTTTATTTTTTTAAAAAAGCTTATTAGGTTTCTTTTTTCTTTGTTTTTTTGTTTGTTTTTTTTTGTTTTCTATTTTGTTTTGTTTTTTTTTTTTTTACATAATGAGAAGTTGGAAAAAAATTCTGGTTGTCCAACACATGAACAGCAAGAAAATGCTAAAATAGTAACACACTGCACTATGAATGAGACTGAGAAATTGTTATTTATTTTACTTTTCTGTATTTGGTAGATTTCCTACAATGAATGTTTTTTAATATCGATTTTATTGAGATATAATTCACCACCACATAATTCATCTAAAGTGTACAATTCAATGGTTTTTAGTATATTCACAGAGTTGTGAAACTGTATAGAGTTTTTATAACCAGAAGAAATGAAATAAATAGACCTGTGGTTTATAGATGCTCTCTAAAACTGTACTGTTTTCCTTTACGTAAATAGGTATGGCCTGTATGTACCCACAGTGAGGAGTCACTTTCAAAGATGCCCACCAAAAAACATGCTCCAAGTAGTTCACTGAAAATACATGACAGGTCGCACGGTTCCTTTTTTTTTTTCATTCCATTTTCTCAGCTGGTTATTCTAACAGATTCTTAAATGCAGTTCAAATAAAAGTGAGAAATCTAGTCAGAGTACTTACCTTTGCAGTGCTTGTGGTCTGGGGTCGGGGTGTAGCCCTTGTGGCACTTACACATATAGGAGCCTTCAAGGTTCGAGCAAGTACCATTCGTGCAGATCTGTGGCTCCAGGCATTCGTCCACATCTGAAGAATGTGGTGGGAGGGGGAAAAAAACCCACAAAGAAAGAAAAAAAGAAATAAAACATGAATAAAGTTGAATTTAGCTAAAAATAGAAATAGTCCATCTTCAAAAACGTACAGATTCTTGAAGATAAGCTTTCAAATTAGCCCAAAGGAGGAAAAGCGGCTCCAGGGTGAACAACATGTATGATACGTCCATGCCTTAATTTACTTTCTGCGAAGTATTTCAAAAAAGGAACCGAACATGTCTATGAATGAATTCAGTGAAAGCTTGCTGCAGAGGGGAGGGAGGGAAGGAGGGAGGCTTTAGAGAAGCATCCCCTATAAAATGAAATATTCCAAAGAATCAGTTAGGGAACTAATGAGTTGAGCAGGAAGCAAAAGATAGGACTCATGACCTTGAGAAACCACAGGAGTTGTTAACAGAAAGGAGAAAAAAAACTATTAAGTGTTCAAAGATGGCACTGAATTTCGAGGACACAAAAGTCTACTGGGCAATTTTTTTTTAAATATAATTTATTATCAAACTGGCTTCAATACAACCCCCAGTGCCCATCCCAACAAGTGTAACTTGAAGGTAAGGTACAGACTCCAGAGACAGATAAAATAATATCTGATCTTTACCAAACACTCTCTGCATGAAACCACTAAAAGCTTTATGTGTATTATCTTATTTAATCCTCATGAAAGCCATCCAAGCTAACCATTTCACAGACAAGGGAACCAAGTCTCAGAGAAATTCAAACAGACTGCCCGAGGCCACATGCTTAGAAACTGGAGTCTCACATTTGAATCTAGTTAGCCTAACTCCAAAGACCATCCTTTTAACCTGTTTCTAAAGTTTATTTTTTTATTTTGAGACAGAGAGAGAGAGAGAGAGAGAGAGAGAGAGAGAGAGAGCGCAAGCGCACATGACCAAGTGGGGGTGGGGCAGAGAGAGAGGAAGAGAGAGAAAATCCCAGGCAGGCTCCATACCATCAGTGCAGAGCCCAGTATGGGGCTCAAATTCACAAACTGTGAGTTCACGACCTAAGGCAAAGTCAGACACTTAATCAACTGAGCCACTCAAGTGCCCCTTAACCTGTTTCTATTGACACAAGTATAGTGCTAGAAACCACAGAAAAATTAGGAGTATGTTTGTTTTTATTATTTGCTAACATAGCATTTACATAGAAAACAATCATCTAAGTGTTCACTGATTTCATTCAGCATTCATTAAGCTCATACTAGAATACTGTTACTTCAAAAAGAAAAATTTGAATTCTATGCCCCATTTGAGCACCTCTGGTAAGTCCACCAGAAGTTCCAGTGAGAAGACACAGTGTAGCACAGACAACCAAAACCTTAAGAGGAACAATTTAAACCACTTAAGTGCTAAAACCACACACCCGCATCATGATTTAGGCTTAATTTTACAACAGTTAATAACTTAAAGCATCTTAATCTAAGGCAGACAAACAATAAGGAGGAAAATGCTCTTGATTCCATCCATTTCATTTTGCAATGCTCATGCTGAAATCTCGTTCTAATTCGGCATTGCACAGTTCAGACCACACTTGTTCACATGACAATAGATTAAAACTGTATTACTGCTTTCCTACAATGATACCTAGAAATAGAGTAGAGTGAAACCTTGGATTGCAAGAAACTTGTTCTGTAAGCGTTCCACAAGACGAGCAAACATTTCTAAGAAATTTTAATTTGATAAAATGAATGATGTCTTGCAATATGAGTAGGATGTGATGCTGAATGTCACATGATCACGACTGAGCCACTGGCTCTTAAAATTCGCTTTGAGGGGCGCCTGGGTGGCTCAGTCGGTTGAGCGTCCTACTTCGGCTCAGGTCATGATCTCGCGGTCTGTGAGTTCGAGCCCCGCGTCGGGCTCTGTGCTGACAGCTCAGAGCCTGAAGCCTGTTTCAGATTCTGTGTCTCCCTCTCTCTCTGCCCTTCCCCTGCTCATGCTCTGTCTCTCTGTGTCTCAAAAATAAATAAACATTAAAAAAAAAATTCGCTTTGATATGAGTGCTTTGGATCACAAGCATGTTTCTGGAATGAATTATGCTCACAAACCAAGGTTTTACGGTATTATCAAAATAAGGCAAAAGTGTGTGAGCAAGCATGCACACAGGCATATGACTCACATGCAAAGAGAGAACAGCCAACTAATTAGCACTGCCTGAGTACTCTACCTTGCCTTTGCAAAATCACTTATTATTACTGACCTGACCCTGTATGACAACAAAAATAGCACTTCCAGACTGACTCATTGCCCATCCTTTCTTTGGTTGTGGGAGTCCACTTTTATAAACACTGAATACAAACAACTTGAAAGAAGAAGCCAAACACTGAAGCCAAAGTAAATAATGGGACAGAATAAGCCTAGACACCAGGCATGTAAGTTCCAGACAGCAATGTTAAAATGTCATATCTAGGATCTGGATTCGTTTCAAAAATGTTAAGAAGTTGAAATATGTATGGACTGTTCTCTTTAATTATTCATGCATCAAGAAATGTGACTTAGAGTGCTACAGAATGTAACAACAAAATCAATTTCTAAGACCATATTTTCTCTAGTCAAAGGAAATTAACAGTGCAGATTATCATTCATGAAATACTTATAAAATACTTGCTACTTATAAGATACCTCAATCAATAGTACTGCATTGCATAGTTAAGACAGTTGATCTTAAAAGTCCTCATAATAAGAAAGACAATTTTTTAATTCCATAACTATGAATGGTGATGGGCTTTCACTAGACTTATGACTTTATAATATAAACAAATATTGAATCATTTTGTTGTATACCTGAAACGAATATAATGTTATAGATTATACCTCAATTTAAAAAAAGAATCTCCATAGAGTAGGAAGGTGCGGCCTCACTTGATGGAGGTAAAGGAGTGAAATAAAGTCACCGTTTTATCTTTTGCCCACACCTCTCTTAAACTGCAGACCCCTATAACCTCATCGGTCATTTTCCTGGACATCTGCACTTGATATGTCAAAGGCACTTTGAGTGTTCAGAGCCAAAACTCATCTTTCCCGTGTTTTCTTTATGCTGCCTCCCAGGTCAATACATGATACCACTATCCAAATGCCCACATCAAAAATTAGAAGTCATCCCATCTAGATTCTTTATTCTCCCTCTTTCCCCACATTCAATTTATTAACAGTCTTTTAATTCTACCTTCCAAATCTCTCTCAAATAGCCCTCCTTTCTTTCTTTCTTACTACCATCATTCTCTCTCACATGGGTTACCATCATAGTCTGTTTCTCTACTTCAAGTCTTGCCCTCTCTAATCCACTATCCAGCAGGTAGCCAACGTGACCTAAAATACAAATAGGAGCAATGGTGTTGCTCCTGGGTTGACTGGGTGGCTCAATTGGTTAAGTATCTGACACATGATTTCAGTTCAGGTCAGGATCTCATGGCTCATTGTCAGTGCAGAGCCTGCTTGGGATTCTCTCCCTCCCTCTCTCTGCCCCTCTCCTGCTCACGCTCTCTCAAAATAAATAAATAAATATTTTTTAAAAATGGTGTTGCTCCTTTAAAAATCATCAATGATTTCAAGTGTTCTTCATTCAGTCAAGGACACAAACTGGTGGGACCCTGAGTGTTATTGACAGAAAGTCTGTCACCTGCACCCCCCTCCACCGCAGAGTTCTTACCTTGAATCTATTAGAAGATCAGTGCTATGGGAAACAAGGTAGTCTCTATGCACCCCACCATTCAACACCCACAGCCCCAACCCTTCTACAGAAGGAGATGGTTAGACCTTTGGTTTTCTACATTAGAGTCCGAAACTCATCTTACTCTAGGATTAGGATTATGGTCTTGTAGAAGAGGCACGCTGCCCCAATTTTTATGATGCATATACATAATGAGCTCAAAAGGGAAACATCATGAAAATATGGTGTCCGTAGAAAAATGTCTTCTGATCTCCCAAAGTATAATTGACCAAAGGGCTTTTGGGACATAATTTGACATTTACTATTCAATGAATTAATTAAACCTCCCATAGTAAGGAAACTGCCAGGGGGTTATGAGGTCGGCATTTCGTGGATATGATCATTCACAAGTTTATGAATCCATCCCAGTATACTATCACCCAATCCAAATTCATCATACTCATCCACAATACCCTGAGAGACTGTAACACAGGCCTGTTGAAAACCAAATATGTCATGCCAACAGGATTCCATGATCTGCTCCCCTGAGAAGCCTGTCAGAAGAGGCAGTCAGAATGGCCGCATGATTTGTCCTCAGTGAACCCTGGCTGATTCTTATGATCATCTTTTTCTTTTAAAATATTTCACCTCATCATTTGAATCCTGCAGCCTATAGTTCTTTGTCAAGGTTAAGATGAAGTTTAGTGGTCATTAGTTCCTGAACTCCACCTTCTTTCTTCTTTGGAGGGGAAGTGAGGACATTAATCTCTTTCCAGCGCTCTGGCAACTTTCCATTCTCCACAATTTTATAAAGATGACTTTCAGCTGGCCAGCAAACCCACCTGCAAATTCTCTCACTGCCTTCGGATGTAATTCCTCTGGGTCAGAAACCCTTTTGAAATTTCCCTTCCTCATGTCCTAGGAACACATCAGGCAGCCTGAAGCCTCTCTCTGCTAAGCCTAACCTCAGAGGTAGATGGTATTCAGTGGCTGACCTCACACAAGTCAGTCCAAGGCTGTGCTGCTTCTCTCCAATACACCTATCGGCTCCTTGAGGTTGGTCAGAATTGGTTCCAGACCAACAGTGCACCTGCATTACTTCCTGTACTTTCCAGGAAATGAATCTCTCAACATTGCAAGCTGGTCATTTTTCAGAGGCCATTCAGTCTCATTTAATTCCTTAGTGATCAACACAGACTTCAATGAGTGAGCATCACTTGATAAGGGAAGTAAACATATTCTATCACTATGGCTACATGAAAGTACAAGATTACTCTCTATCCCAAATATGACATTAATTCAGTTATCCCTCAACTATTCGGTATACATAGTCTTTTATAGTAAAGATGATGGCAGAACATATTTGACAGAAAAGCAAGCATGGCAAAGGAAGATACAGAAGCCAGTTAGCCGAGTGTGATGAACAACCTGCACTCGAGGTACAGTAAATCCTCAGGATCTCAGACCCCCTCTGTCAAGTCTGACCAAGACACGCAGTAGCAGTGCAGCCTACAAAAATATGTTATACATCCCTCAAAGACTCATCACTGCTTTTTAGAACTGGAAAACAGCCAATGCTATATACATCCCAGATAAAGAGCCAAAGATGATCTCAGAAAACCAATCCATTAATCCTACCAAATCACTAGTTTTCTACCTCATCTTTTCAAAAGAACATTTTGTCTCTCAGCAAAACTCAAACAGGGCTATCCGTGGTGCAGGCTGCCATCTTAGAGTCAAGAATCCCTGAGCCATTATTATTGCGGCTTGCAAGGGAGGATTTCCACTCACATGGACCTCTCCTTTATGAACTTTTTTCTCTTCCTCGTTATCTTAATCATATTGTTTTGTTCTCTATTTTTCCTGGGTAAACAGGAGAGAGATCATGAGGTAGTGTATAGAACAGAATACTAATTTTGGGAAAAAAGACCTGGGATCATGTCCCAGCTCTGCCATTTATTACCTATAACCTTAAGCAAGCGCATTCACCTATGTGGGATGAATGCCCTGAGGACTAAATGAAACTAAGTCCAAGCCCTCTGTAACAATGCAAGAGAAGTTTTTTGTTCTAATAATAGTCTCCCCACACAGGCATGTTTCCTGCCTTCAAAAGTAGTTTCTTGTTTGCTTTTTTTTCTTTTTAAATGTTAATTTATTTTTGAGAAAGAGAGAGAGAGAGAGAGAGAGAGAGACAGAGCCTGAGCAGGGGAAGGGCAGAGAGAGAGGGAGATAGAGAATCTGAAGCAGGCTCCAGGCTCTGAGCTGTCAGCACAGAGCCTGATGTGGGGCTTGAACACTTGAACCATCAAATCATGACCAGGGTCAGAGTAGGACACTCAATCGATGGAGACACCCAGGCACCCCCCTCTTGTTTACTTTTTTAATTGAGGTATAATTGACATAACACTGGGTTAGTTTAAGTGATGATTTGATATATATTGCAAGATGATTAACACAGTGTTAGCTAACACCTCTATTATGTCCCATAACTGTTTCCTTTTTTTGTGAACATAATCATGATCTAGCCTCTTAGCAGCTTTGAAGTTATAACACAGCATTATTGCCTATAATCACTGTAATGCAGCACAGCTGTAATCATCACTAGCCTATGCAATAGATCCCCGGGGCTTACCGACCTGCCAGTTGTGGTTCTACCCTTAAACCACATCTCCCCGATTCTGCCAGCACTCGGCCCCTGAGAACCATCATTCTATTGTTTTGTTTGTTTACAACTTCAAATCTTCTCTGGAATTAAGCACATAGTTAGGTGTTCAATGATAATGTTATAACTAATTAGAAGACTACCTACAGTGAGGTAGGGATTAGGATGGGGTTTGCACATTTAATAATATTTGCAAAAGGTAGATGTTGGGTCTGTTGTCATCTTACATAGTAGGATGAAAGTCTCCAATTTCATATAAGTCTATGAATATTCATGTATCCCATAAAGGTTAACAATGATTCTTCAAAATCTGAAAATAAATCCTAGTGTGAAAAGAACTCCTGGAACAAGGAGCTTTCCACGTTTACCGTGCAAGGTCTCTGCACCTGGTTTTCGTTAAGACTACGGCTAACCCGTTGTCAAGTGGATCAAATGACATGGAGTTCTTCAAATGCCTAGGTCTCATTACGTTTAGCAAATGTAAATCGGAGTCACAGAGTCACCGTTAACCTAATTACGGTTTGACAGAGAAGGATTACTATGATAAAAATCTCAGAAATTTGTGTTCCAGGTCACATGGTCTTTCACAGACTCAATTCTAAAGCAAAACAATAGAGTCAACTCAGAAAGGGCTGGCTGCATACACCCACCAGGTGATAGATATTGTGTCTTTTGAAGGCGAGCTAAGAAAAGAAAGTAGGATGGAAATGGCAGTATTGCAGAAGCCAAAACGTTTGTTAGGGATGATCAGGGATCCTACAGAAAAGCATTAGGATTCTCATGCAGTATATCCCAGGTAAAAAAAAAAAATGCTCAGAAGTCGAAAGAAAACTCTAAGATCAAGATTACTTAGATTCATAAACCAAGGCTTCGATGACACAGGGAGAGCGAAGAACTACAGAAAATGAGCTTATTCAAGCCAAAGACAGCTATACACAGAAACTTGACATAGAATTTACTTGAAAAGGTATCAGTTATTACTGCCCTTCTTATATTTCCAGATTAAGGAGGTACAAGGGAGGATAACAAAGTTGGGGGAATAAGGGTTACAACATTTATTGCGTTCTACATTGTGTCGCGTGCCTTTCTAGGTGCTTTACATTGCTTATTTAATTCTGACAGTAAATCTCATGAAGAAGAGTGTCTCAATACCCATTTTAAAGCTATTGAAACCAAGCTTCAGATAGGTCATACAGCCCAAAATCTGTCTAAATTCAGGGAAATATAATCTTTATAGAAGAGTTACTGAATGTACCTTTACACAATTAAATATCAGAGAATCTCCTTTGGAGGATGGCTCTAGTAGAGTTTCAATCAGGACTGCTCTTCGTGAGTGAAGAGAAACTTGTTAATTGAGTACCTGACAGGCCGACTTCCCTCAAGAAAGGTCCTGACTGAAGCAGCCAGTTGGAACTGGCCAGAACCCAGGGTGATGAAATAATCATTAGAGGCAGGGACCAAGTGGGCAGCAACTCCAGGCTGAACATGAGGTCCAAGGAATACAGTGTTGAATGATGAAAGTGGCTTTCAAGACAGGACTGAAATCCACAACTTGAAAGAAGAAGCTACACTAACAGAGGAGCCAACAAGAGTTGCCAAAAAGCACCAAGGGATAGATATTTTGAAAGTGGACAATAAAATACTGAGAATGAAGGATCATATGCCCTGAACTCAACACTAGGAACCAGCATGGTCTCCTAGACAACACCTGCTAACATCTGACCTGTTTCGGCCCCAAATGATTTCTGTTCTAATTCATAAACCAAGGAGAAGCATAAATCAGTAAGCCAGCTTACATGGCAGGAATACAAGGTCATTAATGGTTTCAGCGAGTTCATGTTAAGTCAGTGAAAGAAGCAGAAAGTCCAACTGGCATCAAATCCCTGCAGAACATAAGAGTCAAAATAGCAATTCTCAATTCCTAATGAGCCCATTTAACAGAAAAAAGAGCCAAATCAACATATAGATTGATGGGCTTCAGAAAAAATTATAAGCATAATGCCACACAAAAGTAGAACTACATACAATGCTGTACAACTTTAATTATAATAATTTAAAATATTCAGTCAGTGAGAGCTGAGTGGTAGAAAAGGAGGACACCAAAACTTATGGAACAGAGAACCCTGTGAGAGAGGGATTATCTTCTCTACAGATGACAACTAACAAATACCAAGTTTAAGACTTTCCTTCAAATTGTGAGATATGGAATAATTTTAAGTCTTTAACGTTCTCATAAATTTAAACTTGGGGGAAAACAGTCTCATCAGTGCACCCGAAATTATCTGGACTAAAATGATATTAAAAAGCCAGAAGCCAGTCACAAATAACCATTAGAGACAAAAACAAATAGTTAGAAAGGAACACTGTACAAATAACTTATCATTTGATGTCTTGTCTGACCACCATAGACTCTGACACTCTCTGTATCCCTTAGGCAGCTTTTTTCCCCTTCATGGTACCAAAAACACATCTAACATACCACATAATTTACTTGCTGACTTGTTTATTTGCAAACACATGTAAACTTTAGAGTATAAGTGCAAAGACAGGAGGGCATTTATTTTGTTTACTCTTAATCTCTGGGGTCTTGAAAAATGCCTGACTCTTGGTAGGCACTCAACTGTTAAACTGAACAAATAGATACATAATCAAATTGTTGTCGATTAGCTCAACTCAATGATAAGTGTAAGCAACGACTGTACCTTCTAAAATGCACTTTAAAGTACCAGAAGTATAAAGGGGAGAACTAAAAGGCAGGAGGTATGGCTGGGTATTCATTAGCATTGTCAGAGTTGAGCAAAAGAATCTCATTCATTCATTCATTCATTCATTCACTCATTGGTTCCGCAAGAAGTGAAAGGCATGTTGCAATATCTACTTTTTGTCACACTCGACTTTTTAACATGTGCAAGCTCTACTATCATAAATTAAGATAGATCCATTTTGGTATAATCTGCAAAAGGCCTCCTGGGAATCTTAGAAAAGCTGTAAGTCCAGCTCTGAACAAGGAATGGAACTGAAATGATATCACGGAGGAGATGCCTGATCTGTAGATAAAGGCAGAATGAAATCAGTACATGTTCTACCTCTCACAGGAAATGCATGACCATGGGGCCCCTGGGTGGCTCAGTTGAGCGTCCAACTTTGGCTCAGGGCACGATCTTGCAGTTCGTAGGTTCGAGCCCTGCATTGGGCTCTGTGTTGACAGCTCAGAGCTTGAAGCCCGCTTTAGATTCTGTGTCTCCCTCTCCCTCTGTCCCTCCCACACTCACACTATGTCTCTCTCAAAAATAAATAAAAATTTTAAAAAAAAGGAAATACACGACCTTAGCAATGCAAAAACGAAAAGCAGTGCTTGGAACAAGTAGCCAAGTGTATGACTTTGGTTGACTAACACGATGACCTAGTATTTCTTCTTAGGATTCCACTAATCTGGTTGGCAAAGTGAATTTGCTTTTAAATGAGATGCTGTGTTTCTGTCATTAAACTAGAGCAAAGTGATCATGATTAGATTGACTGCATACATCCAGGTATAAGAACTCATTTTTTTTATGATTGCCCAATCTAGATAAAGGCATTTGTATTGAAGAAAGATCACTTGCCAATTTGGTCAGTCATATTTCATTAACAAATTCATGCATCGGGATTGTATTTATACCACTATGATGAATTTTTGTTATTTAAGGTAAAATTTAGGCTCTGCTCTTGGATTATAATATGCATTAGTACATGAAAATGAGAACAGAAATGGAACCTTGTCAGGCAAGTATGAAATTTAGGCCAAACAGGAAAATTAAAACCAAACGTACATTCTGACCAGCACCGATCACATCAACAAATGCAGATCAAGTAACCAATTAATGAACCAAAATCCTCTCTTCTCCCAAATATCAACATCTCACAATTCTGACAGAAGCAGAGGGCCATGTATAGAGGCGTAGCTTATGCAACCTGGCGATGAGTCCAATGCTTTGAAATTGGGACTCTTTTTGCGAGGCTACACTCCCTGCCTGGTCTGCAACACCTAAATATCTTCCTGGAGATGTATGAGTAAAGACGAGCATCTTAAATAAGACAGAGAGGGTCTGTCTAGCATGTTCTGCCCCCTCATCCTGCAGCAAATCTTCCCCCGTTCTCTGTCTAGCCTTTCGGCTAGTGACTGAAAGGTGAACCTGACTGCTTCCTCCTTCCACAAGCGCCCTGCATATGCTGTTTCCTCTGTCCAAAGTTACCTCCTTCCCCTCCCCTTCCTCAGCGTAATCTCGATCAGGAATTTTCCCAGAGGCAACTCGTTCTATCACACACTCTTAGAGCAGCAGAGAACCCTACTTTCTACCACTGCCTCATTGGTGCCTTTGCAATTACTTAGGAGATGCCTGGATATCAGTCTTCCTCACGAGACAGTTCCGCGAGAAAGGCACTTTTTTTGTCCCTCAACGTATCCCAGGACTCAGCACAACCCTGGGTATAGATAGTAAGCTCAACCTTGGGTGTAGATGGCAAATTCCACAGCATTTGCGGAAGAAGAAAAGAAGGTATGAATAAATGAGAAGTTTAACTCACACTGTCAGAGTCTGGCATGGAGTGTAAAAGAGCTCAGCTTCTAAGGAAAAGATCAAACAGAGATAGCAACACAGAGGAAAACCATTAAAGGGGGAAAGCGAAGTAGAGCACAACAATTTGGTGCTTCCCTTCCTCGGTGCCTAATGTCTGTATGAAGTATTTAGTAAAGCCTTCGGTGAATACACGTAAGAGCCTCGGCAAGCCATCAAGATTTCTCTTCTGCTTCTGCTCCATGTTTGTGTTTGTATGTTTCCTAATTCTATTAGTCTGTAGTAAGTAGCTTCTTTTTATGCCTTTTCTCTCTTTTTAGCCTTTTGTTCTCCACCTCTCAACTCCCTGTGGTGACTATTATTTTATTTGGTCTTGGTTATTTATCATATCAAAGACAACAATTTGCTTCACTCAGAATTATTTCTCCCAAGTAAAATCTCCCATTCTTTATACCAACTCATTTTTTCATTTTCTCCATGGTTAAAAGTTACTTGAAACTTTTCTCAGAAGTTTTATCAGAATGACACAACTTTGTTATATTCCATTTTTTTCTCTTTTTTTCCATTTTGAACAAGGGCTCACTTGGCATTACATCAGTCTGTCAGAAAACGCACTAGGCAGAAGAAACAAGACTATAAGAACACTCTAGTACCTACCAAGACACTGCCCATTCCAGCCTCGGAACCCTTCTGTGCAGGGAACACACTGGTAAGATCCAGGAGAATTCACACACTGCTCATCTGGACAAGTGCTTGGAGTCAAACATTCATCAATATCTGAAAAATTGGAAATGCAGGTCACAAACATTTTATCAGAATACTGAAGCAAACACTAACTTTCCTGATGAAGTTGGGGAAAAAAAGGTATGTTGTATCTACATTCTGGGGGAGAAAACCATAACTAGGGAAGGCAAACACTGGGCTACACTTAACCACCACAGGGATAATGCAAGGCCAGGTAGACCTTGAGTAAAATATTTACACACATTCAAAGAAAAAACTTGGCCCCAGTTCTTCAACCGGCAGGGTCAGACCTCTCCATTTCTGGGAGCTGGCAGCATCTCGGGGGCCATTTTCTGGACATCAAACCTTTGAAAGAATAGTGCGGCTTGCCGGAAAGAAATATAAGGAAGAGGCATGAGAGTGACAAAGCCGCATATCCACCCTGGCCAGAGGCTCTCTCTGCAGACAATGGATGCTCTAGGGAAATGCTTTGGATTCATGGGCCCAAGAATACCCCAGGTTTGAATAATTTAAAACCTTTCACAGGCTATGAATTCCTTGGGGGCAGAAAGAGAACATCAGGAGAGAATGAGCTCATCAAATACTTGCCAGAGTTTCCAGAAAACATGGCGATATGATCGTACGGTAATATTTTCTAATAAAAATACACCTTACTATTCACTTTCATAACTAACTGGAGTTATTCATCACTGTTCTTTTCAATGTGAGAGAAAAACAACACCTTAAATATGGTTGGGGCTGTGGCAGACCTAACTACTACAATGGCTTTAGGCATTTTGAAAAATTGCAGAACAACAGAAGGGGGGGGATAGGATACAGGAAATGATTTAGAAGTCTAACATGAGTGGGAACACCTTGGGTACCAGCCCCATTTGAAATGATTCTTTTTCTTTTTTCTGGGGTTGGAGTCTGAACTCAAATGACGGTATTTACTGTCTAAGTGTTCCAATATAAGATGCATATAGGACCTCCAATCACACATAAAATATAATTTTCATGACAGAAGAAAAAAGTAAAGAACTATATAATGGATACATTCATTCATTCTGGGAAATTCTCAAAAATTATCTCTCATTACCACCAGACAAGTGTGAATAGATGCTTCAAGTAAAAAAGATGCTCAAAGTAAAAAAGTTGAAGATGATATTAATAGAATAAGCACAAGTCAGTGTGTATTTTTTTCCTATCAGTGAAAAATCCTTGCCAACAGAAAATGACACACAGTGTGTGTGTGTGTGTGTGTGTGTGTGTGTGAGATGTTTTTTTCTTTCTTTTTTTTTTTTTTTAGGTCAGATGTTCTGGGACTTCTTGTTCTACAGAAAGATGACGCTTGCCAGTTTCATTTTCCAAACAGCACTACATTCTTCTCTGGAAGGAATTTTTTTTTTTAATAGAACTACAACTGTTAAGTCAGAGAAGGTTCTGAGGAAGGCTGGCCTGATAAATAAGATACGATGCTGAGCAAGACAAGACAACATTCCTGCATTTCCGGCCGCTCTCACCTCTGTCTGCTCTTTCTCTTGTCTATAAATTAGGGACTACCTGCCTGGTAATACCTCCACAGGACAAAGTAAGGATGCATGAGATAATGTCTGTGAACTACAATAGACTCCTTGGAGACTGGCGCTGTTTGAAAGCAACTCTGTTAGTGGCAGCTGAGAAAATCTTTGGTGAGCCAGAAGCCTGGGGACCTTTGGTTCTGGTCCATGCCGAAATTAGAAAACAGCCATGTCATTTGGCTCCTTCTTCTTTTCAAGCCATTTCATGGGGATAGAATTATGTCTTATTTACTCGGGGAACCCTGGTAGTATTTCTGTGAAATAATTTCCATACACCGAATATTACTGAACAGTCTCCACTGGCTTCCCATTTACATATAGAATTTTCAAATTTCTATTCTTTCCCACTTTCCACCCTCATGCCACAGTTACTACTTAAACATCTCATCCTTCTCATCCTGAAACTGTAAGTAGAACTTAAGAATCAGCATATGATTTCAGTCAGTGAAGAGTCTGACTTTTCCTCAGGTCATGATCTCACAGCTCGTGGGTTCAAGCCCTGCATCAGGCTCTGTGCTGACAGCTCAGAGCCTGGAGCCTGCTTCAGATTCTGTGTCTCCCTCTCTCTCTGCCCCTACTCTACTCACTCATGTGCACATTCTCTCTTTCTCTCTCTCTCAAAAATAAGTATAAAAAAAATTATAGAATCAGCATTCGACTTCTTCCAGGAGTGTTGTTTTCAACATAAAGGCTCGTCAGGTAAACCACACCATTTCTTTAAAAGCATTCCCAAAGTTGCTTATGTACCAAGAAGGCCCATGCAAAAACAAAGTTATCAGGAAAGGGGGACGTTTCCTGAGATGAGAACTAACAAGGTGACAGGCAACACACAAGATACCGCAACACGCATTTATTCTCATGACAGGCCTGAAAGTTAACTTTGCAGCTCCCGTTTCGCAGGTCTCCAAGAGGCCAAGTAGCTGGCTCCAAGCCAGACAGTGACTAAGCGTAGGACTCAGGAGCCAATGCCACAGTCCTACCCCCTCCCAGGGCCGTGCTGCCTCTCCAGGGCAGAGGGAGGGTCCCCTGTAAAAGGAGAGTGGGGACACCTCACCCCTGCTGTCTCATGGCCCTCGGCTGCCAGGGGAGAGACTTTAGAGTTCTGTCGGGATCCTAGTTGATCGGAGATTCAGGAATGTAAAATGCTCCCATGTTTCTCCAGATCAGAATGCAAGGGATCAGAAGGAGAGGCAGTTGCAGGCGGCCAAAACACATCTAACTGGCTCTCCCTCCAGGCCTGGGTCATTAGATCCATGAAGAAAACCAACGCAGAGGAGCCAGGGAGAGCTGAGGGCAGCCTGCCCTAACCTGTCCATCCCTCCTTGGTCTGGAAGTCCAGCCACATTAGAAAAAAGGCTGACCCTCAGGCAGCCACAGGCAAAGAGCCTCAGGGAACCAGGACCGTTCACACAACTGCCCCCTCAGAAATGTGCTCAGAGACCCCGTTTCTCCCCCAGCACACATCCATGGCAACATTTAAGCAGACATGGGACATATTTCTTCATGAAAATATTTAAAAAGTATCGTGGTGGTTTCAAAAAGAACCTGTATAACTGGGACACAAAAATGAGCAGAAACATTAAATGGTTAATCATTCTGACCATACTTTAAAAGCTTTTCAGAACTTTTTTTTTTTTTTTAATATAATACTAGCAATCTCATCACCATGGTCAGTAATAAAGAAATTTTAGCTGGCACAAAATGCTAGATAACTCGGAATGCAAACTGAAGTTAGTTAGATGGTGCTTCTGTGCAGCAGGGTTTGTAACCAAGTCCCAGAACACACGTAAGACAAAGAAGCTGACAGAAAGGAAGGTAACAGGGCGAAAAGGATGGAAACTAAAAATCAACAGTGGGTAACCTGCACCATGTTCCCAGATGAATGATCCAGACACTAATTAAGTCTGGGCTGATGCTACGATACTCTGCAATTAATTGTTCTAAAGCGATCCACTCCAACTACCTGGGAAGGCAGATGCTGAAGTGGACAAGGAGAGAGTGAAGGTGGAAAACCATCCAAAGTCACCGAAGCAAGGCCAAGAGGTTGTGACTCCAGAAGGCAGGAAGAGGTTGGATGAGCCGATGTCAAGCACAGACTGGTGGAGGAAAGTCAGGACCAGGCTACGTGCCTGCCAGTCCTGGGTGTCAACCCCGGCTCTGTATTTCAGGATCACATGTGTTGGGAGCCATCTTGGGCTCACAGGTTGAGACACCTCCCTGTGTGGAAAGGCCGTCGAAGCAAAGCTCCTGTCAACCAAATGGCGCCCCAATACCTCCTCCTTCAAATAATCTTTCAGGCCTGGATTTCTTGAGCTGCCCTCATTGACCTCAAGGGAGGTAATGTTCTCAAGTAAAAAAGGGAACTTGAATGTGATGCGTTGATGGACAACATCTGAAGGAGACTATGTAAATGTAAAGGACAAGCATTGGGAATTCCGCCCTTGCCAGATGGGTTGCACCTCCCCCACTGTAGTTGGAAGAATAGGCCTCAAGGCAACACCCTGTTCTCTCCCCCTGCCCTAAATTTATATGTTAATTAACCTGAAACCAACATACAGGACTGAGAAAGTTGCCTCCTTGCAGGTAAAAACGCATTATCGTTAAAGAGATCAAGCTATGGAATGTCACTCATTGATGTAATGTCACTACTACCTTTAAAAATAAAGACACTGAGACCGGCAGGGCAGAGATGCCAGAATTGCCAGAGCTGTCTGCCGGGTGATCAGACTACATCTTGTGGCTCTCTCATTCCTTTCGCCTAACCATCCATCTTTCGGGGACCCCTGGACTCGCCGGAGCTGGACCCTGGCACACATGGGCCCTGCACTTCAAGGCAGCACAGACTCACCCTCACAACGGCCGCCCCGGGTCATGCGGTACCCGCTGTCGCAGTATTCACATCGGAAGGCCCCCACAGTGTTGATGCAGTGTCCTTCCCCACAAACATCTGGCCTCAGGCACTCGTCAACATCTACACAAAGCAGAAAACATGGTCGAGTTTTATTTCTCAACATAGAATTTCAAACCTCTCCCATCTCCCCGGGTCAGTTTGAAGTCAAGAATAAAATAACCAATTCCTACTACCACCCCTTCGATGTGTTTGACGTGTTTCAAAATCGAGTGGTTTTGATTTAGGTGGGACCTAAAACATTTAACATCTCGGGTCTCTGCACACACTTGACATTCCTCATTCAATAACGTTGGAGAAAAAAAATTCCATATTTATATCCTTCAGTATCTGGCAGATGACTATGTCATAAAAGGTGTTCAGTAATAAATTCTGGGTTTCCAGAATAAACAGTAAGATTGATGGGATCTTTGGGGAGCTAACAACTCAAATCTGGGAATTTATGCATCAGGAAGAACACGGCCATTACCTATGCAGTTAGGACCCTCCTCACTGGCCATAAATCCTGCTGGGCAAATACACAAGAAACTTCCCTCGGTGTTTTCACAGCGTCCCTGGGAGCAGAGCTGTTGGACCTGAGTGCATTCATCAATATCTGTTAACAGAAATACAGATAAAAGTATCAGTGTCGTGTAGCATGAAATTCTCAGTCTCCCTGTTCATAAAATACTAGCATGCTATTCCCTGTGCACTGCTTCCTTGTAACTGAGGAGGACAGTAAAGGGAGACACCTTCATACACCTCAGATACTTGAAGGATGGTTACTGGGAACAGGGAATGCACTCATGGTGTATCATTTCAAAAGCTAAAACTACAACCTTCACATTGGCATTTGTGAGAGACATATTTAGGTCAACAGAGAAGGACCCCTCTGATACACAGAATCATCTAAGCACCGAAATTCGTGTGTAACTCCCAGGCCAGCTGAGCAGAGAGTGCCAGAAATACTGTGAAAGGGACTCTGCCACTGTGCGCATGGGCGAAGCTGGATTTGAGATCATCTCAAATGCCGTTTTCAACTTTATATTCTACGGTTCCAAACATAACACATACAACGTTCGCAAATTCAAGAGAAACAGCCATGGTACAGAGCAGGTGGATACTCCCCTCAACCTGTCCCACGTATATCTACAAAACCAAGAAACTAAGTCACACGTCATATGCACATTTAGCACATCAAAGCCATATTAATTGGGTATTTGTCTTTGTGGCTTTATATTTGCCTTCTAATTCTTAGGGCTGGATTTCCTTTTCCTAAAAAAGAGAGCAATTAAGTTTAGTGTTAACACACTGAAATGACTTCCATAATGCCATTATACCTCTTTCTGAGATACATTTTTTCCAAAGAACCATGTATGAGAGCCTGTGTTTGGAAATTCATTAATAGCTTTGTGTTAGTCTACTGATCTTCAGTTTAGAAATCAGATTTTATGCAATTGCGTGAATATAATTCTTTATTGAAGTATATATTAATATTATTTTGGTATTGCTAAATACATGCTTGTAGGTAGCTGTTTCTATTACTTTATATGTTATATTTTTTACTTTACTTTTTTCCCACTTTAATCTAATTATATTATATTCGGAAAGGTAGGTAGCACTGAACCAGGAGATTAACAAACCTCTTTTTGAGCTTAATTCAGGGACAAAAATTAAAAAAAATTAAACACAATAACATTTCCCAAGATAACTGCATAGAAAATGTTCTTAACGTGGTAGTATTTGATACTGAATGATTTCATCTACCAAAAGTGTCTCTTACCAACACATTTCCTCTGTTGCTCACTGAACTTGTACCCCTCATAGCATATACACGTATACCTCACAGGCAGGTTAATGCAGTGTCCTGCTCCACAGATGTCAGGGTTCACAGTACATTCATTGATTTCTTTAAAATAAATAAGAAAGAAAAAACAGACATCAATAATGATTTTGCTGCTACTTGCAAACCATTCTGTGTGTACCTTGATTAGCTTATTGTTGGGTATGCAATTAGAAGACACAGGTCACTTCTCATTTATCCAAAGAAAATAAAAACATTCATTCAAAAAGATACACGTACCCATATGTTTCTTACAGCATTATCTACAATAGCCAAGATATGGAAACAACCCAAGTGTCCACTGATAGATGAGTGGACAAAGAGGATGTGGTATATATACACAGTGGACTATTACTCAGCCATAAAAACAGAGTGAGATCTCGTTATTTGTGACAATGTGGATGGACCTAGAGGGTATTATGCTAAGTGAAATAAGTCAGAGAAAGACAAATACCACATGATTTCACTTATGTATGGAAGCAAAAAAAAATGAGCAAAGAAATAAAAAAAAAACAAAAATAGACCTATAAATACAGAGAACAAACTGATGGTTGACAGAAAGAGGGGAGGATGGGCAAAATGGGGGAAGGGAGTATGAGGTACAGGCTTTCATTATGGAATGATTCCATCACTGGGATGAAAGAAACAGCATAGGGCATCTAGTCCATGGTACTATAATAGCATTGTGTGATGACAGATCGTAGCTACCCTTGTGGTGAGCACAGCATAACAAACAGACTTGCCAAAAGACTAGGTTATACAGCTGAATCTAATGCAACACCGTGTCAACTTTACTTCAATAAAAAAATAAGGTGATTTCTAAAATCAAGTATAAATTCATTTGATTACTTCCTAATTGCTCAGTTAGTTGCACCCAAGATCATCAATAATTCCTAATGAAACAAGTTCTAACATGAACTGGAGTGGGTAGCAAATCAGAAAAAGACCACCTTGGTGGCTCAGTTGGCTAAACATCCAACTCCAGCTCAGGTTAAGATTTCACAGCTCTTGAGTGTGAGCTCCGTATTGGACTCTGTGCTGACAGCTTGGAGCCTGCTTCAGATTCTGTGTAACCCTCTCTCTCTGACCCTCCCCTGCTCACGCTCTGGCTCTCTCTCCTTCAAAGATCTATAAACATTAAAATAATAGTAAAAAAAAAAAAAAAAAAAAAAAAAGGCCGCTTTGGAAATTTTAAGATAATCAAATCTTTGCAACTTCTAAGATGGCCCACAAGGAGTTTCTATTCATTCCAGTTCATTTGATATGATGGACTTTAAACCGATATGTGAGTTCTCCTGATAAGAAATACATGGCAACTTTTTATTCATTAGCAGGCCAAATTCAGTTTCTAACAACTATGTCCAACCTCCTCCAAAATTTCTCATTAGTTCTCAAGAAAGATCTACCACTCCTAATCAAAGCAAAACTTCTGGGTGTAACTCACTCTTAATTTGCCAATTTCAACATCAGTATATTTACACTGATAAAGTAGAATCTTTTTCCCAATCTTCTCTGCTAAATTCTGCCCTTGCACTCCTACAGACTCGTGCTTGAGACTTGCTTCTTCTGTAAGACCTCAGCAGGTTAGCCCTAAGTCCTCATTCCACGTGGGTACACACTGATGTAGAAACAGTGTCTCAGGGATCTATGCTGGGTAAAGGCAACCAAAATGAGCTTACTTACCAAAGACATAAAATGGCCTTAATTACCTAAGGACTCAAAAGGGGCCTTCTGAAATAAGTATGACCTTTGTAAGGAAGTATCATGGCATTGTGGGGGTGGGGCAGTCTGGCTGGTAGAAGCCCAGGCTTGTAGACAGTGAAAACACAAATCTGGCCGCGGCTTCTAAGCTCTGTAACAGAGGGGCAAGTTACTCAAACATCCCATGCCTCACTTTTCTGCTGGTGAAATAAACGAGAATAATCAGAGCACAAACTTGAGGACCAGGTTCAAAGAAGATAAGGCACATGGCTCAATGCCTGGAATATTATACTATTAAACCCGTTCAATAAAAGTTAGCCATTAAAGACCTAAAAGTGAAACCTGAAACCATAAAAATCCTACAAGAGAACACAAGTAGTAACTGCTCTGACATTGACCATAACAACATTTTTTCTAGATATGTCCCCTGAGTCAAGAGAAATAAAAGCAAAAATAAACTACTGGGACCATAGCAAAATAAAAAGCTTTGTACAGCAAAGGAAACAATCAATAAAACCAAAAGACAATTAACTGAATGGAATAAAGTATTTGTAAATTATATAACCTGATAATGGGTTAGTATCCAAAATATATAAAGCACTTATACACCTCAACATCAAAAACAACCCAAATGATCCAATTAAAAATAGGTAGACAACATGAACAAACATTTCTCCAAAGACCTACAGATGGCCAACAGTCACATGATCTCACTGTCATCACAAAGTAAATATGGCTTAAAATGCATGCTGCCAGGAGCTCACACATCCCAGTGTGAGAAGAGGGGGCCTCAAGCAGGGTAAGCTACATCAACAGCCTTGTTGGAAGGGTCTGTATCTGAGAAGAGAAACAGGTGTGCTACCACCACCAATAACCTACCATGCATTCTGCAGGAGGTGTGACCAACAGAGCTTTAACAAACACAATAGAAATGACCTAAATGAGGGCTGAGCTTGCTTTCCAAAACCCAAACCACAGTCTTCATTTTTCATCAAGTGTTACTCACTGTGCTGTGACTCTGAGACAATCAGTGCAGATCATTTGGAAAGTCCCTAAACTTTACAAGGAAGCATATGATACAGAGCTACAGTATCTACTCGGATGGAAGGCACATAGTGCATTTACAAACTACTTAACGCCTTTTGTGAGCCTACATATGCCAATTCACTATGAGAAAAATAGACTAGTTTAGTCTGTATAATGTAAAATTATGGAAAAAATAAAGTAACCCAGAAGGCTAAAAACATTGGTAATTAACATGATTGCTTAAACTTAAGAGGCAGTATACAAAAAATGAATTATGAAACATATATAGCATAATTATATAATCATTGACAGGATAGGAAAATGTTTATTTGTTAAAAGACATAGTTGGTTACAAATACAGAATATGATCTAAATTATAAAATACACAGAAGACAAGAAAGAAAGAAATCTCAGGTTATGATTATGGGGATTGGTATTTTCTTCTCTATATTTTTCTGCATTTTTCAAAATTTCTACAATAAGCATGTGGAATTACTTTTATAATCAGAAGTCTTCCTTTAAAAAAAAATTATCCTTTCTTGAGGCACCTGGATGGCCCAGTCAGGTTAAGCGTCTGACTTCAGCTTAGGGCATGATCTCGTGGTTCATGAGTTCGAGCCCTGCATCATGCTCTGTGCTGCTCTCTCTCTCTCCTTCTCTCTCTCAAAAATGAATAAACATTAAAAAACTTTTTTTTTAATTATCCTTTCTATGCCACAAAAATCTGAAGGTAAAAAGTAATCTTCTCCAGGTTATATCCTAGACACTCAGGTAAGAATTTTCTTCTCTATTATTTGAATTCTTTAGTAGGATAGTGTGAAAATCACATCTCTAACTGTCTATTCCATACTGTAGGTAGATGCCTTCTCTGAAAATTATTGGTATTTACTTTTCTAGATTTTCTTTGTAATGACTGATCTTCCTTTAGAGTCTACTCTGCCATTTTCTTAAAACAGAAAAGACATATTAATTATGCATTATTAATTGCAAAATGAAAAATTAGAAGATGAATTAATATACTAGGGACAAAGATTCAGAACAAGTTCAAAGGCTATAAATCTGGGGTTTTCATATAAGGTTTGAGCAGAACCCAGTGTCCCAAAGCC
This sequence comes from Paguma larvata, assembly GCA_030068075.1. Lineage (NCBI taxonomy): Eukaryota > Metazoa > Chordata > Mammalia > Carnivora > Viverridae > Paguma > Paguma larvata. Next base: position 26,097,960 of record CM057836.1, on the reverse strand, counting down.
CACACACACCAAATTGTTGTTAACTAAGTATTTCTAACTCTTTAAGCGTAGCTTTAGAATGGAATTTTTTTAAGTGTGAACAATAATCATCAAAAATATGTGATGTTTAATTCAAATACGATACATTCCTATGCCACAGTCTGCCAACATATTTAAACTTTTCTTCTGACATCAGCTCTAAAATAGGAGAAATACTTAAGAATTATACTCTTTAGTCTTAGGAAATGAAGTTAATATAATGGCCTTTCTTCCACTGTAGAATCTAGACTAGAAGCTATGAGGATAAATATTTATGAGGAAGGTTTGAGAATCTTTAGTTGATTACCTCACAGATAAACTATATGGAGACACAACTTGATACTGTCGATCACAGCTGGCAGGACACCAACGTATATAAGAAAATGTTACGCTGACACCACTAGAGGGTACTAAGAGATACATCAAAGGAGTGGAGGGACATTTACTCAAATATATTTGATTTCTACAGTTTGTCCCATTTTTTAATACAAGTGATTAATTAATGCAACTTTCATCAGTCTGCCCTCAGAGCTCCCTTCCATCCATCTGCTAAGTGAGACTCCACCCTTCCAAACAGAGAGTCCTAACACCTTCAAAACACCTTAGAACTTTTAAAACAACTCTCCTAACTACCTCTTCCCATGCTTTCCCTTTTATTTCTATCAGATTTTCATTCTCCAGCATGTATTGTTACACCGAAAGGCAGTCTTGGAAAAGAATTGGAAAATTTTTCTAATTTTTCCATGTTTGTTGAAGAGAAAAGTCATGTCTTTTTATTTTCCCAAGCAGTCACTCACCCTTAGGTCTGTGACCCTCTTCCCACAGGATGAAGCAGTTTATGTTGAAACATATACTTCTTTGAGTAGACTGTGCCAACATAAGCATAAGAATTATAGCAAAGCCTCACACAGAAAGCACTAATTATTGGTGTCTGGGGTATTCTAGGTTAATGAAAATGTCTTGCCTTCTCGAGCATGTTTGGTTTCCCAAAGAGATCACCAAGACATTCTTCCCAGGGTACTCTTCCCTAACGCCCATCTTACTCCCCTTGGTTCTCAGGACCACCTGATCCTTCCCTACTATATGTGCCCCTGAAACGTTAAGTTTACCTTCACCAGGTCAGGAAGTATATTCTGCTTCTTTCACTAGAGTTCCATTTAGAATCCATAAAAAGAGCTGTGACCAAAAGCCCAGGGAAAACCAAATACCCTATCCCACCAAGAAGGCCAACAGTGGATTTAAAAGTTTGGTATCTTTATTATATTTTTTTAATTAAATGAAAAAAGAAATTTTTTTTGGAAAATATGAAAATGAGTATGCTGACCTTTCATGTTTTTCTTCATGTGACTGATTACTCAAGTAAGTAAGTAAATAAATAAATAAAGACTGGAGATATTAAAGCATGATGGTTTTACATGAAAAAAGGAGTTCATTTTCCATGAGCGTACATAGTTTATGGAAGCTGTAATGACACCAGTAATATGCTTTAGGGACAAACGTTTTTTAAAGGGGTCAGTTCTGAGTTCTGGAAAAGCTCTGACGAGCCAATAGTTTTTATAATGTTTGGGCCATGATAATCACAAAGGTCTTCCCAAGGCAATCATGGAAGTCAAAAGAATAATTTCTGGCTGGTATGCAAGGGCCTCGGAGGAAGTTTGGGAAGAGTAGTAGGAAGGCATCAAATGTTAGCTCATGGAAAGGTTTACAAAAATGCCCTGGCTTCCTAACTGCCCCACAATGAGCATAAACTGTCCCACAACAATTGAAACAGATGTTTCCACTTTGTAAATATTTGCCAGAGGTTTGATTTTCCAATCTATCCTTGAGCTATTAAGACACTATGTTAAATCAAGAATTTATATGCTGAAATGTATAATTTATTTGGAAACAGTACGCCAGTAATGCTGCAAGCCACCAAATCAGCTGTTAAGAGTGGAAAATATCACACTTATTTCCTGCAAATATATGGCTCACTTTATTACATGTCAAAGTGTGTCTGAAGAAATGTGAAAAGGCTACTTCCAATTTCACGATCACAAAGATAGCATCGCTAAGCGATGTGGAGCTGATTTTATTTATTTTAGACTCCTAGGTATTATTCTATTCCTTTCTTCAATTTATGAGACAAACTAATAGTGACAAACATAATTTACCTCCTCTGTGTTTTAGGGGAAAGAGCCATTATATAACGTTCCTGACAGCACTGATCAGATTGTTCCCTCAATCTATATGTCTGGCTCTCATATCAAGCCAATGGGCACATCTATACTTTGATTTAAATTAAAATTGATACAGAACAGTCTTGTTCTAGGGTAGATTACAGATTATAATGTAGCTCTAATATTCCAAGCCATTTTAATTTGAAGGCTCTAATATTCTCCCCATGGGCTGTTTCAGAAAGATTCTTCTATTATAGGAAGTAGGAACACCTACAAATGTTGCATAAAATTTTAACATCACTTTCTTCCTGGAAGGAAATATTCATGCTTCAAACATGTGATAGCAGATGTTGGCCCTGATCTCTGCCAAACTCAAATTAAGCTGTCTTCTAACAACTTCATAAAGCACAGCTACTTTCATTTTTTTCAGCCAGCTCTGTAGTTCAGTTGAAGCTAAGTAACTTCAATTTGTTATTCCTCACACAGCTGCATTTAAATGACAAAGCTACATTTATCTAGCCAAACTTAATTAACCTCTACAAAGCTAGTTTGCAAGAAGTTTATCCACTGAGGTCAGCCATTGTTAAAAAGGCACAAAAGTGGATGTTCATATTGGAAACTAGAAAATATAGAAATATAGCAGTTGGACCCAGTGAACTGCCAATGTATTGTCACACTGCAATTTTCCTTTTTAATAATGAGATCAACAGTGAAAAGATCCTTGCTGACCAAGATGTGCCACGGTGCAGTCTCTTATAGATGCGTTTAACCAAGTGAGGAGACACATAAGTGGTCAGAATAGAGAGTACCTGTTTTAGCCATGACCATTAAAAAACAAACAAACAAAAACAAAACAAAACAAAAAAACACTATCATTTCATCACTCTAGAGTAATTAGAAGAGCTGATAATTCTCTATCACTTAATTCAGTGTTAAGAGTAAAAGCAAAAAGCAGTTGGCATCCAGTAAGTGGAGACGGCTGTGGCTCTGTGTGCAGGTGCCCTGAACTACATAAAATTGTGCCGCAGATCCTGATGCGACTGCAAATCTCTGGGAAGTGCATTTCATCTTGGGACACAAAGGTGCTTTTTATTTTATTTTTTTACTTTAAAAAATATTTTAATGTTTATTATTGACAGAGAGAGAGAAAGAGAACGCAAGGGAGAGGGAGAGAGAGAGGGAAAGTGAGCACGAGTAAGTGGGGTAGGGACAGAAAGAGAGGGAGACAGAAGATCCAAAGAGGGCTCTGGGCTAATAACACAGAGCCTGACACAAGGTTCAAACTCAAAAACCCCAAGATCATGACCTGGGCAGAAGTCAGACGCTTAACTGATGGAGCCACCCAGGTGGCCCCAAAGGTGCTTTTTAAAAACACTTTCCAGTCTGATGTCTCAATTCAAGTATCTGAGAGAACTTACATCCATGTTTTTGAGAAAATGGACCAAAGTTTTCCTTAATATAACAATTGTATAAACTTTATATAATGTATATAATTGTACCATGGTTTTTAACATAAAATCTATGCACATATTTAAGATTATAACGTGGTATTTTGATACACACACACACACTGTGAAATGATCACTATAATTCATCTAATTAACATACCAAAGACAATTTTTATTTGAAAAATTATGCATGTCACGTTTCTGAGGAAGGATTATTTTAAGAAAGGCTGCACACTCCCCTATTAGCTTCTCTTGTTACACCCCGCCAACCTCATGCTGACCTTATGCTGGCAAGATGCATTTTAGTGATCTTTTTTCTGACTATATAAAAGTACTTGTCCACTATAAAGTATATGGAAAATAGAAAATATTCTACAACACCCCAAACCTCTTGGATCCTACTATGAAAATAACCGCTGCATATATATCTGGCATATTTTCTTCCAGCATTTTCTCAATATGTAAGTTGTTTTTATATAACTGGCATAGTACTATTCATTCCTTCATTTTTATATACTTCATTTTGTGTTTAACAGTATTATGACCATTTTCTGCAAGATTTTAATACAAATTCTTCAAAAATACTATATTTGATGGCAGCATAATGTTCCAATGTATAGATGTAACATAATTATCTATTTCCCTATAGTTAAATGTTTAGATTATTTCCACTATTTGTCTAATGGTGCTAAGTATCCATTTATATAAATCATTTTCTCAGTCTTTGGGAACATTACTTCCTCACACTAGATATTTTAACATAGGATTACTAGGTCAAAAGTTCTGAACATTTTAAAAATTCTTTTCTTTTTTTAATTTCACTTAAATCCAAGCTAGTTAACATATAGTACAGTAATGGTTTCAGGAATAGAATTTAGTGATTCATCACTTACATATAACACCCAATGCTCATCCCAACAAGTGCCCTCCTTAATGTCCATCCCCCATTTAGCTCATCCCTGTACCCACCTCCCCACCAGCAACCCTCAGTTTGTTCTCTGTATTTAAGAGTCTCTTACACATTTTGCCAATTTGTGCTTTCCAGAAAGTTAAACCAGTTTACATTTCTCTCAGCCATGTGTTTGATCTCAATTTTACTCTAGTAAAAATTAAATGCTATTTTCATAATTATTTTAATTTGCATTTATTTGATTACTAGTTGACATTCCCTAGTATATGTTTCTTGGTAATGTTTTCTTTTTTCTATAGACAATCTGATTATATTATTTCCCCATTTTTCTAGTAGTTTTTTTTTTTATTGCTGATTTATTAGAGCTCGCTTTACACTAAGGGTATTGTATGCTGTTGATCTGTCTCACATTATCATAAATTTTTATAATGTTTACTAATGACCAAGTTATTATTAAGAAAATATATTAAAAAAATACGGAAGAATAAAGGTTATCCATAATCCTAGTAATGTGATGGTGAAGCACCTTGATGTGCTTTGTGCCTCTTTTTCTGTATTCATAAACATTTAAAAAACAAAGGTGGAATCATATTGTGTTCTGTATTTCTTTTCGTGTCACAGGCATTGCCTCAGAACATTAAATATTCTTTAAAAACATTAATAGCTGGGGCGCCCGGGTAGCTTAGTCAGTTGAGCGTTTGACTCTTGATTTTGGCTCAGGTCATGACTTTGTGGTTTGTGAGTTCGAGCCCCACATCAGGCTCTGTGCTGACAGTGTGGAGCCTGCTTGGGGTTCTCTCTCCCTCCCTCTCTGCCCTTCCCCCACCTTCAAAATAAATAAAGTGAAAAAAATAATAAAAAAACATTAATAGCTATGGGATATTTCACTGTATGTGTACCACAATTTACTTAAACATTCCTCCTTTTCAATAGTATTTAGATTATTTCCAAATATTTGCTATTATGACTAACACTGCCATGGGCAATTTCATACATTTGATGTAATTTTGATACTACATTTAAAAGGAAGCTCAAACCCATGTCTCCTGCACAGGCTATATGACATAACGGACACAACACCTACCTGTTACTTGAGTAGGTGCAATCACTTGGCTGGCACTTGATGTAGAAGCTTCAGGAGCTACTTCCACAGGCACAGGAGGTGATGTTTTTTCAATCACCACTGTAGGAGGAAGTAGAGGATGAAAAAAATTTAAGCCTGTTAGGTGCACTGAGATCCTAATTCAAACCACAGGCATAATTCAGTCTCATAACCTATCAGAGTAGTGCTTGGATAATTAAGAACTGATACAGATCCCTAAAGCTCATGGTATTAATCTATAGCCCCACTTTCAACACGCAGCAAGAATATATGAGGACAACTCAGAAGGCAAGAAAAATGATCCTTCATCAAACGATGACCTTCAATAACGTTCCACAGATAAACCTACTCTTGGCCAAAGAAAATAGTGGAACAACTTATCTTCCTCTTACCTCTCCTATTATAAAACTTAAAAGACCATCCTGACACTAACATTACAAGTATATTAACATACTTAAATATCTGTTTCACACTGCACGTCACTTATGAATTCTAATGATTTGTTAAAGTTTAAAATCAAAGACAAAAGAATTCTTCTCTTACTCCTTAATTCAGAGTACTCTTACAAATAGCACAGATCAACAGAGGTTACCTGGAAACTGTGGATGCAGATGAATCGTTGAGATGCCTGGAGAGAGTTGGGGTTGACCAGGCTCAAGTTTGGTTTTCTCTTGATCCAATGAAGGTATTTCCTGGATGGATGTATTAAAAAGGAAAAAAAAAAAAGAACTAAAAATAGGAATTATTTTTATTTTTCACATATTACTATATTTAATTCTACTCTTAGAAAGGCAACAAATATCACAGAACATTGGACAAAAAAAGTGTGCAATTGTGTGAGAAAAATACATATATGCCCTGTTGTGCCGCTACTCTGACAAGTCTTTGGTTTCCTCATGCACACATGCTCACCCACTTCCCAGGGCCCAAAGCCAAAAGGTCCCTTCAGGCATCTTACATGCCTTGGCTCAGGGGCCCACGTCTGGTCTCAAATAAGGTAAAAGAATCCCCAACAAACACCTTAACCATCATCTCACTGACATGTGGCTCTGCCCTGGGAAGATTGCCAGCCACGCTTGGCAGATTAAATAATGGGTATAGCACACCTGTCATGACCAAGAACACATGCACGGTACGTTAAAACGTTTGAAGTCAGGCAGTCATTAAGGCCTTGCTTAACTCTGCACCTCCAGATCGTAGCATAGTGATAGGCAGAACATCAGAAAAACAGGGACCTGGAGGAGCACCTGGGGCTTCCGCATACCAGCCTGTTGCCCACTCCTGTCCTCTTGACTGGAGGTGAAGATACAGACTGGTATCTGTGACTCAGCTTTCAGTTAGTTACAGCTGCTCAGCCTCCTGCAGACGGAACCATCAGGCCAGTAGGGACAGCAGGGTGGGGTCAGTGTGCCCACGCCTTCACTTCCCAGTAGGGACAGAGATGTGGGGTCAGTGTGTACACACCTTCACTTTCTTACAAGTATTCATCATCATCAGGTGACTTGATCATGGCTTCCCTGCACACACTCACTTTACTTTCTGTCATCTTCCAGAAAGTTCACTCCCCTAGTATGTTTCCCTTTTAACTGCTCTCTTAACTTCAATTATCCCCTTCTCTGCTTTTTATGAAATAGATATCCTGCCTAAGGATCTATCTAAGATGCAGTTTTGTAGTTATGAGTATTTACAGGGTAATTCCATTTAGATATTCCACCAGTGTCTCAAATCCATCCCCTCCAGAACCATTCAGGCTCTCATTCCACGGTCTTGATTTCTAGTCAGTGTCTCAGCCGTTAAATCATCAAGGTTTAAAGTCACTTTGTGATCCTTGCTCTTTCATTCCTCCTTCCAAGCCCTGCCCATCTGCAATGCCTCTTATATTTGTTCACCTTTCCATATGCACCGCACCTACAGCCTCGGTCCGGACTTGCTCTCTCATCATGCTTACAGTAGTAATCTAATTGGTCTCTTAAGCTCCCTCCGTCTCCCTATCTCAGTTAATCCTGCTGCAATTCATCTTCTAGAAATAACAAACACTTATTACTTTTTCCCAAGGTGACCTCAATCAGTCTCCATAGCTCCCCATTCCCGCAGCCCATGGCTACTGCCAACAAGGAGCAGACCAGGTCGGCTGTTAATGCACTCCTGCAACTTGCAGATAGAATCTCCCCCAGTGGCACTGGGCAGCACACTTTCTAATCAATGCCAGTTCCGCCTCGACAAGTAGAGTCCAAGAGAGGAGCAAGGTAATAGGCTACTGATTACGACTACGGTTCGGATTCCAAGCTTTCTGAAACAGTCCCAAGTGCCTTCCTAACAAGCCTCTCATGCTCCCCCCCAACTGACCTCCTGCCGTCCCCTCCACTGCACCTTTGCGCATATCATTTCCCACCCCCGGGCGACCCTGCTTTCTCTTCATCAATCTTTAATATCATGGGACCTGTGCAAGAAGCCAAGACCGCAATGGCTACGACTGCATTTTTCCCACTGGCTCATCTCCAAATAAATTACAGTGTAAGTATACGAGAAAACATTGAGGCCCTCTTTCAGACCCTTAATGAGAGTTACCATAAACTCTATCATCAATCGCATAGAAAAGAGAGATTACTCAATAAGATGAGGTTATCAGGGAGCTGGCTCATACGCTCACGTACTGAATGATTCCTTCCGTGTATCAACCAGAACTGAATTCAGAATCAACATTGCAAACTACTGTACACCACTGACCTTTAGAGACACTATGCAGGAGTTGCAAATATGCATATCAAATACACATATGTGTTGTACTTCTTTTCGGGTCAACATAACAACATTCTTCTTTTTTTGGGTGCTATCACTCCAAAATCCTACTTCCTCCTTGTCTGAATTCTTTCAGCACTTATGTCAGGGCACTTAAAGTTATTCTGTCCCACGTTTATAAGCTAAAGGTTTTTGAAACTATTTATATTAATTTATATAATTAATGTTTGTGCCATCTAAATTCTAATACTGCATTCCTGTCAACTGAGTGATATAAAAATGTATGAGCATTTAATAATGATCAAATTTTCATGTTATTAAAGAATCAAAGCAAGATTCAGATGGAGAACAGTATTATATAGATAGGACTTAGATCCAACAATTTTTTTGTTTATTTATTTATTTTGAGAGAAACAGTGGGGGAGGCACAGAAAGAGAGGAAGAGAGAGAAAATTCCAAGCAAGCTCCACACTGTCAATGCAGAGCATGACGCGGGGCTCAGAGTCCTGAACCATGGACTGTGACTTGAACTGAAGTCAGATGCTTAACCGACTGAGTAGCCCAGCAAATTTCCATAATTTCTATTGATAAATCTCACAATTAATGGTACCATTTTATTCCGAAAAAACAGTAAGTTGATTAAAGATTTCTCTGAAATTTCTAAGAACCAATATTCTACTTTTTAACGTTTATTTATTTTTGAGAGACATAGAGACAGAGCGTGAGCAGGGGAAGGGCAGAGAGAGAGGGAGACACAGACTCTTAAACAGCCTCCAGACTCTGAGCCGTCAGCACAGAGCCACACGCGGGGCCCGAACTCACAGACTGTGAGATCATGACCTGAGCCAAAGTCAGCCGCTTAACCGACTGAGCCACCCAGGTGCCCCAGAACCGATATTCTAGTATTGGATTGGATTATAACCTACCAAGGGTAAGTTCTGTCCTTATTCTAACTTAATCTAACATGCATGTCAAATTTTAGTTGAATTAAGAAGTACTTCACTCAGTATATAGGTGCTCTAAGAATACACAATTGCATAAACACGTCAGAACTCTTTCTTTCCATCCATAGTCCAGGCCATGAGTTGATCTGAATTCTGTGTAAGCCTCTGATTCCATTGGTCCCACCTCCTTCTCTCACTAGTATTTAAGTTCCATGAGAACAAGGAGTTTTGTCTGATTTGTTTTCTATTGTTTTCCTAGCACTCAGGATAGTGCCAGTTATATATTAGGTGTTCAATAAATATTTCTTGAATAGATGCTGGATTTCCTCAAACTGAATCATGAATAATGGACATATTACTACATTTAAGTCTAAAAAGAATCCATACAAATTCTAAACAAAAATCATTTTGATGGTAAAAAAAGACTTGCAAACAATGAATAAATTACCTTCTCAGGGGGTGCAGTTGCCACTAAAACCGGAAAAGAAAGAAGGACATTAGTACAATTTAAGTCAATCCACCACTTAACAGTTAAATTTTTAAAATGCAATAGAAGTCCACTATCACTCCGAAAGGATTAAGAATCAAACTCAATCAAATGCAGAATTATGGTCATTGTGGAGAATTTTACACACAACCAAGAGAAAAACTATCTATGTTATATCATTCCTTAACTACAGAAGTTCAGGAAGATGTGATGAAATTCTTTCCAATTCCCTCATTAACTGAAAAAGTTGAAACAACACTTTCTGGCACATTATTTTATGCCTAATCTTAATTTTATGGAATTTCCCACATCAAAAACAAACAAACAAACATTTTCATTAATTGTCCCCATACTTATCCTTAATGTAAAAAATTATATTTGAAATACTTTCTGAAGTTTATGTTAAAAAAGAAAGCCACTTATTTCAGTAAGAGATCTAAGAATGGGCACTGTCCTCCTAATCTTTATTGAAGTCCTGTGAGCATTCCCAGTAAAATAAGCGAACTAAATTATGAGGAAAGAAATCACAGGCCAATTAAATCTAATTAGAGATTAACATCAATATATTGAACAAATTCCATATTACACAATCATGACACTGCTATAAGGTAGTGGAAGTGTTTGTGCCTTTATATTTAGAAAACTTGCATTCCATTAATCAGTCCTTAGTATTATTCCTCAAGCCTCTGATTAACAATTACTGGTATTTTTCTCATTAATCAGTGTCTCCATAAACATAAGTGTACAGTTTTGGTAGGTGCTTAACTCCCCAAAGCAATCGGGGTACTAGATAGCTTATCACTGCTACTTTATTCTTGTGGTTGAAAAAGCCAACTAACTGTCCATCCTGCCTAACCCACCAAAAAAGTCATGAGGCAGCATCTGGACCAAAGCCCATTTCCTCCTGCCTGTGCAAAGGATGAGTAGTTACAAACATGTGGCTATGAGACCCCCAACTGTATAAAAGCAAATTGGTCAATCCTGTCAAATCTAGGTGAGGTCCTATCTGCTCTGCCTAACCAAATAAGTACAACAAAGTGAAAGAGTGAAATAAAATAGACCTAGAGCACAGAAAGATTCAGAGCCCTGAAGAAAGATCTCTCTGGAAGGTAGCTTTCCAAGTTCCTGACTCTCCACGAACCTAGGTACCTTCTCCCCTCACAAAATCCATTCCTAAATTCTGTCTTAATAAACTGTGAAAAGCCAAAAGAACCTTCATTAGAGAAAAGTTTTATTTCATACAAATCTAAAATTTTCATTCCCTCTATCTGGGATGAAAATTTTTATGATAATAAAGATATTCAAGATATTGAATATACTGGCTTTTATAAAGAGATACAGTCAAAGTTAATTGTCCATAGACTCCTTCTAAAATATAAAGCCTTACCCACTTTCTTGGAAAAATGTGCTCCTAGGCCCCATTATATACCCTTCACATGACATCCGACAAGCCATGGTCAGAAAGTCAATGGAAGGAATGCACAAGGCAATTTCCAAGATCTCTTCAAGGGACTTTCCTGTCTTCCTTCATCTGCCTCCCATTATCCCTGACTGCCTGTTCCCCTCTATTTCATGGAAGCTCAATCAATGCTTTAACTTCTTTAAATCTGTGGTTCCACCATGCAAAATAAATAAGTATTTATTAAATGGCCCTCTAGACAAAGAAATGAGTTATGACTATTCCCTTAAAGATCTAAATTACCCTTCAGGAATAAACACAAAGAAAAAGTGGCCCCAGCAGGTCCTGAGAGCACCCTGGAATATCGTTACCTGCTACAAACATATTACTCTACAACTGTGGTCCTCAGTCACAGGTCATTTTGGTCCGCGGGGACGTTGGGCAAGGCTAGCTCTAACAACCAGAGGGGAGGGTGCTACTGGTATATCTTAAAGTTAGAGGCCAAAGAGGTTGCTCAACATCCTGCCACAGACAAAGAAGCCTCTCACACTAAGAACTATCCTGAAGTATCAATAGTACTAAGGTTAAAAATCCTGCTCAAGAAGGGTATTAACAGGGAAACCAAACACACACAAGACAGAGGGTTGGGTCCATGATCTATTTCCATTCTCACCTTCTGGCTCCGCCACTCCTGGCCTGTGTTCCCGGGGGAAGGTCAGGGCCTCCACTGGCTCTTCCTTGGCTGGGAGAGGTGGAGGATGAGTACTTTTAGCAACAGGTTGAGTGTTCTTTGGCTTGACAAATACAGGTCCTTTACCTACATGGTGATGGATTGGCCTGCGTCTATGAACGCCAGAAACCGTATAACCCATTCCACCAGGACAGATTTCCTTAAAAGCAGCTAGATTTGGGATGGGAAAATATTCCTTTTAAAAATCTAAAAGTGCAAACTTATACAGAGGAAAATATCATGATGAGTATTTTTTAATAAACCATCATTAATATAGTCACATTTAAAAACTTCAAAAACAGATGCATAATGCTTGAATTTGTTAAACTTGCGTATTTACAGAAAAAACCCAACCCTTTCTTTTACTCCATATTTCTCCATCTGTTAATTCCTTGTCAGGAGCACATATTTATATATACTATATAGATTAGCAACCAATTAGGAAATATTATATACACATATTCTATACTTAATTTTCTGTATATATGTCACATATATGACATATATGTGAAATGTATTTGATATATCAGGATATTTTTATGTATCAAAGATACTATATATATTATATATATTTCATGGAATGTGTGTGTATAAGATCCGCAAAAACCAGGCTTTCTTCTTTTCTTTCTGCTTTGCTGTAGTTTTATTAGTTATTAACAAGGAACTCACTAGTGTCTAAGCTAGGTGATGAGCAAGAAGGTTAAAAACGAAAAATAAATCACTAGTCAGGGAAATGAGGTGCTGAAATCTTTCATAACTGGTTTCCAGTTGAAGAACCGAAAGGACTCAGTCAGAATGGAGCACATTAACTGATACGGTGAGGTTGGTTAAGAAGGACTGAAAAGGGGTAGTCGTTTTGAAGAGTGAGTCTCAGGATAGTGAGAAGGAATCCAGCAAAGTTAAGACACACTGAAGAGATGATGGATAAAAGTCAAGAACAACAGGACATGCCAAGTCAGAAAATGGAGTTATTTTCAAAAAAAAGAGACGAGTGGGCAACAGCCTGACTTTGACGAGCTGGCTTAATTATCCAGAGGACAAGGCGATGTTCTGTGCCCTGGGATTGCTATCCTTGCCAGGAAAGTGGTCTTGTCTACTAAAAAAAAAAAAAGGTAGACTAGGCACATAGGATTTGCTAACCTCCACTGCATCACCTCCAGGAATAAGTAAAAAGAGAAAGACGGGGGTGGTGAGGCAGTGTGTGGCCTGAGGAGGAAAATCCACCTAATCCCTTTGGTGTTGGTGTTGGAGAGAAGTTACCAAATCCAGACACTAAGGAGTTTATGGTCAATTTTTATATTTCTACTTTTCAAATTGAAAGTAAAGTCAGTCATTTCTCACTTCTACTAAACAAGAGAACTCCTATTGAATGTTCTGGACCTAAAATTAGTTCTCAATAAAAAGGAAACTCTAAAATACTCCTTGACGCATGCTGAAACATTGTTTTTCTAAGGATCACACATTAAACAGTGGGACTTCATTCTTAAATTTAACTATGAAATACAATTCTTACTTGAAAGAACAGATGTTTCCAAAAGAAAACATGTTTTCTGATCAAATATTTTCAGTATTAATGAACTAAATGTTATTTAACCATATAACCAAAAATTGAATAGGAATAGGAAAAGTCTGTCTTTAATATTATTTTAAAATTTAGTTACAGGATAGTATGGAGGAGTCTCCCTGTGTTCTATTCACCATTTTGATTTATGCTTCATGTAAGAGTTACAAAGCTATTAAAACTGAATTTGAAGAGAAATGGGTCTATAAATTACAAAGATCATTTATTTCATGGATTACTTTTTAATAATAAAAAGTATTTTTAATAATTTTTAAAATTTAAAAAAAGGATTTTTAATAATCAGTAGTTCAGATCTCAAAGGGGGAACACCAGGCTATTTTGTAGGTGTCTAAATTATACAGTCTATCAAAATATGATCGAAATTATCCTATTCTCTGCTTTACCAATTCTTTCCGATCCTAACCACCAACAAAGGTGGACTGTGAGATTTAAATTTGTATCTAAAACTTGTCTGCTGCTGTGCAAGCTACAGCTGTGAGACATTCAATAGTCCTTTGAGAGTTTCTACACTTCCCTAGGTGGGAAGCATCTTACCAAATAAAGACTTTTTAAGGTCACCACATGCCAACGAAATTGGTGCCACTTCTCCTTAGATAATACCATGCCTGGAATTTGCAGGGTATGTTTCTTTCTCTTCCATTTAACCCTACTTGATCTTGTTTGAGAAGCTGACTCCTTGGTAGAAGTAACACACTGAGAGAAATATACTTACTCTTTCAGGATAGTAGGCAAATACGTACCAAACTAAAGTATAAAGAATTAATCAACTTCTATTAATATTCTGACTCAAAAATTCCTAGGTACACTGACAGGGTCTGCCCTTGAGTTATTAATCCTCATAGCACAAATTCAACCGTGATTATAATTCCCTCCATTTCCAACTGGAGAAACTGACAAGCACATGTTCAAAAAGTGAGTGAGTGAGTCAACCCACACCAGGTCTCGTTTCCGTGCATGTGACATGCGGTCAGGCGTTAGGACAGGGCATGGCCCAGCAGGACCTCTAGTCTCTTTGCACTTTTCAACAGCAGACTTAGCGTCCGAGAAGATGCAGATACCAAGTAATGGCTTTTCTTAACATTCAAAAGGAAGTGTAACGTTACATAGAATCAGGAAAATCTCTTTGAATGTCATTTTTTCCCACTGATTCAACCTTCTATGGTCATGGTGTGTACAAAACTGATAAAAAATACGTTGTATTATTCAAAATTAAAAGTCAGAAACCAAAAAGAAACCCGTGAGTTGCCAAAGTCCTCCTGTGTCCTTGTGTGGCTGGGAAGGAATATGAGTGTACAGATGAGCGTGGCTTACCTGTGCCTGGAAGGGGACATTTCTCACAGTGTGGGCCCCAGGCCTTGCCCACACTACAACAGCAGAGCTGCTTGGTGAGGTGAACAGACAGAGGGTGCATACACTGCCTTCCGGAACTGACAAGGCGGTAACAGGGCCCTTTCTCTTCAGAGATCACAGGGGTATCCGCTGAAGCAGAGAGATAAGGCCTGATGTCACCCAAGAAATGACAAAGACTAGATTGACTTTTCTTGACACAGTAAACTGAACCTTAAGGTCTAGATTAGAAACCATACTTCAGAATAAATTTGCATAGATTTAGGGCATTGCCTTTTCTGATTTAGAGTCAGCCTACCAAACAGGTTTTAAAACCAGGGCCCTGAATGTTCCTCTACCTATCTGGTCCCTTCATCCAATGTAGCAAGTATTAGATTAGGTATGTGTGCACTAAGTAAAAAGAAATAATTTCAGCCAAAATCAGCTGCCCAACTAAATCTAAGTATCTATTATCAAAATCACTTGTTTTCTTGTATTTAGCCATAACAGAGGTAGTTCTAGGGCAGAGTCCGGTGAACAGCCAGGCACTGTGAAAATCAGGAAGTAAACATAGTTGATGCTGAAGAGCCGGCTATTGCCCTTTTTGCTTTGAGGACAGTGAGAGCATGTGGGGGCCTCATCAGGTCTCACTGTAGGCCAGTCAACAGCAGATGGAAGGCAGGGAGCAGCTTCTGACCTGCCATGCTACATAAGACGGCACACCATAGAAGGCAACGATGGGTTCAATCCCTTAGAAAACATTGCAAAAGCACACCAGCTCATAAGTGTCCAATACCTCAATCCTATTCCTGAATCTTCTACTCTCAGTTTATTGGTAAAACTTCATTAATCCAACAGCTAGACACTCAACTGAACACAAAAGGCAAGTATGAGGATAGGATACAATCTTGCCTTCAAGAAGTTCATTTCCTAATGTAAATGTAGATATAGAGTATGTTCTTCAGAGTCAGCTCCAAGCCAAGTCATAGTGCTGAACACACCAAGCTTGATGGTCTTCTCTTTGTCCCTTCCCCCATCCCAACCAAAGTTCTTCTCTACTGTACCCCTGTGCAGATGAGGTTTTTCCCATGTGCCTTTACTTTAACTAATTCCTCTAGCACCTGGAAATTCCAAATTGCACCTGGAGCTTCCAAATTGCCTTCCTCTCCTGCTCAAATCTCAATTTTCAATCATTTCAAAAGGACTGATATCTCTGTTAGATGTTATAAGAAATATCCTGATCAAATTAAGGTACTACAGCCTGGTGACAATAGCAAAGGTTTTTAGGGCCAGGCAGATCTGGATTCTCATGGCATCTCTTGCCAGCAATACAAGCTACAGAAGTCACTGGGTCTGTGATGGTTAATTGGATCTTTTGACTCAGATAGGCCACAGCAGGCAGGTATTTAGTCAAACACAGGTCTGGAAGTTGTTGGGAAGGTATATTTTACATGAGACTGACATTTATACTGGTAGACTTGGAGTAAAGCAGATTATCTCCAGAATGCGGGTGGGCCTCATCCTAACAGGTTAAGGCCTTAAGAGGAAAAAGGCTGAAGTGTCCAGAAGAAGGAATTTTGCCAGTGGACTGCCTTCAGACTCAAGCTATAACACTAACTCTTCCCTTGGTCTCCAGTCTACCAGCCCATCCTGCAGATTTTGGACTTGTCGGCCTCCCCAATCATGAGAATCCATCCCTTTAAATCTCTCTTCTTACACACATGCATGCATACACACACAGTCCTATTGGTTTCGTTTCTCTCGAAAGAACCCTAATACGAGACTGATAAAAGACTGCAGAGCACAAATAAAAGAAAATTTAAGTATGGCTATCATTCCCAAAAGGATAATAAGTTCCTGGAATGACTGAACATCACTAACGTATCACGTGTGTGCGTGTGTGTGCGTGTGTGTGTGTACACACTAGAGGTCATACAACCTTAAGAACATATACAAAGTTCTAGTGTAATCAGCTCCTAAGAGATTCTACTAAAGAAACTCCTCTCCCAATTATTTGAAACTTACAATACATATTTTCATAGGAACAATGTCAGGCCATCTCACAGGAGCCTATTTTACACATCGTAGGGCTTACTTCTATACTAATTGCATTAATGTTAGTTCTAGATCCCAGGAACAAGAGCCATTCAGAACACAGCAGAGAGTTTCCTCACATCCATGACACTGGCTAATGGTGACACGGACTCCCTTCCACTTACTTCTCCACACTCACTTGTTTGTATTCACCTCATCCACACTTCTGTGGTAGTAATACCAGATTCGTTCCCATCTTTGTTACACTCAGAGTGCCTCCCTCGATCTAAGGGCTTTACTTTTTTCTTTTTTTTTTCTTTAATGTTTATTTATTTATTTTCAGAGAGAGTGAGGGAGGAGAGGGAGAGGGAGAGAGAGAATCCCCCAGGAAGGCTCCATTGTCAGCACGGAGCCCCATGTGGGGCTTGATCTCACGACCATGAGATCATGACCTGAGCCAAAATCCAGAGTGAGATGCTTAACTGACTAAGCCACCCAGGCACCCCCCCAAAGACCCTTCTTTGAAGTAACTTCTCCTACCATGTCTGTCCATCAAATTAAAGTAAAACTCCACATCAACAATTTAGCTTTTAAGGAATCACTATGAGTGGATGACTATGAATTGTA
This sequence comes from Paguma larvata, assembly GCA_030068075.1. Lineage (NCBI taxonomy): Eukaryota > Metazoa > Chordata > Mammalia > Carnivora > Viverridae > Paguma > Paguma larvata. The sequence continues at coordinate 26,080,455 of CM057836.1, read as the reverse complement.
AGACGCTGCTTGTTAAGTAAAGTGAGGTGATGGTTGTTGAGTTCTCATGCACTACACACACACACACACAGACACACACACACACACACACACACACAATTTTAGGCATTTTATCATCTGGAGAATAAAGACAGAAGTCTAGTGAGCTAATTCTTTCTAAACATTTCACACCAAAAATCATCTATATACTTTTGTCCTCCCATCAGAGAGCTTCTGAAGCATTTCGAGTGGGGGTTTTTAAAGGAGAAAGAGAATCACTGGCTTATAGTCAATTGTTAGTGAGCATGGGTGTATCAGACCATGTTCTAACTAGACATTTTGCTTCATTTCAACTACATATAAGAATAAGAAGCTAATAAAAATCTACTTCAGCTAGAAGAAAACCAAGAAGGCACCACTGAAAAGGTCCAGCTTCTATACGTCAATTTTACTGATGCTCCCAACGTTCAAATTTTCTTTGATCTTGAACTATGTGGACCAAAAAGTGTTCATTTATGCCTCCGATTTTTAACAGAGTATACCCTTTCAAACCCTTTCTATTTGGTCTATTTTAACACCAAATGACCTGTCATTCTTTTATCATTTCCAATCTCTCATATAGCAATTCCACTTCTTTTGTTAGATCTGTAGCATTTTCACATTCTAGACTACATGACACATAAATCCAGAGACACTGTGCTCTGAATTATGAAGTTGAGTCCCTTTAATTACAGACTGGAAGGCTAATCATAAAGGAGAAGTCATCATATACTACATTTATTTATTTTAAAATATGGTACACATGATCACATCTTCTCTTGAGTCATAAAGTTTTATGCTACACTAAAAGAAATGAATATTGCCAAAAGATTTCTAAAGAATAAGCAGAAATGGGTATGGAATGGGTGCAGAGGAGCAATAACAAACATGCTGACAGGTTCCTAAATGCAGACCCTGAAAGAGTGGTTTTTACAGATTATAGTTTTGCAAGATGGGTTGCTAAGATAAAGGTGGAAAAACTCAGGTACTCTAAATAGATGGAAACATTTCAGGAGCATAAAACCTCCTGGAAATGCCCTATCAATCAGTCAGGAAAATAAATCTTTTTTTCTTAGCTAGAGATATAGAAATCTCCAAAAGTAACACACATACAGCCCATACCCTTGTCCTGAAGCATCAGCAAATAGCCAGGGCTGATGGTGACTCAGTCACACAACATGCTACGAAGGAAAGATGTTATGGTTCTCTTACTTACTTACATTGGGTTCCCCAATGGTGTATCAAGCAACTTGATTACAGGGCTATACAATAAATTCTGATAATACTTTCAAAAAAAATTTTTTTAATGTTTATTTATTTTTGAGACAGAGAGAGACAGAGCATGAGTGGGGGACGGGCAGAGAGAGAGGGAGACACAGAATCCGAAGTAGGCTCCAGGCTCTGAGCTGTCAGCACAGAGCCTGACGCGGGGCTCGAACTCACAGACCGAAAGATCATGACCTGAGCCGAAGTCGGACGCTCAACCGACTGAGCCACCCAGGCGACCCTGATAATACTTTCAAAGACATGCTCTTCCACAGATGAATGGTAAGAAGGATTAAGCAGATATAAACTAATCTGACATTTAGAGGAAGCTGAAAAATATAAGACTTGAAAAGATGGCATGTATATTGCTTGTCTGTTTTCAACCCCCTCCCCCAACACCCCTGATATCCTCCATTCATCTCTTGGATAAAATTTCACATTAGAGTTTCATCCCTTTAAAGCTTAAAATCCCACATGGGGCGAAGGCTGGGAGGCAGGTAAAGGGTTATGAGGAGTCTGAGAAATGAATCTGCTGAAATAAGAACCACTGGGCACCTTTTAGGGAAAATGTGCTATTAAATTCTAGGAGAACCAAAATAAAAGAAACCATGATTCCAGAGACGGGGAAGAGTTACACCATCTATTCTAGAGTATGGCAAGTGAGAATAAATAACAGCTCTCCTTAAATAAAGGACTTGCTCCTGTCAACTCACTGGTTTCTTCTTCCTGATTAGAGGCTCAGCCTGTGGAGTTAAGATCCAGTTTCAAATGTGGGCTCTACAACTTAAAGACTGTGTGACTTCTGGCAAGATCCTTAACCCCTCCAAGCCTCCATTTATTTCTAAAATAGAAAAATCAGCATCACAAACCTCATGAATGCATGATAAGTATTTTATCTATCATAGTATTATAATCTGTATCAAGTCCTCATCACAGTTCCCGGCACTTATTAAATGTACAATAAAGATGCTGACATTATTGCTCTGGTTTTTGGTTTTTATTGTTACTGTTAACATAATGGGGCAAACACTTTGCACAGACATGTTTGCCCAACCCCAGGACACAGTGGTATGCGATCACTAAGGGAGGGAAGTGAGAGACCTGAGCTAGGACGGCGACAGAAGAGAGGGAAAGAAAAGACAGGGGCACCTAGGTGGCTTAGTTGATTGAGTGTCCGACTCTTGTTTTCGGTTCAGGTTATCATTTCACAGATCGTGAGGTTTGAGCCCCACATCGGGCTCTGCACTGACAGCACAGAGCCTGCATAGAATTTTCTCTTTCCCTCTCTCTCCGCCCCTTCCCTGTGTGCTTTGTCTCTTGCTCTCTCTCTCAAAATAAGTAAATAAACTTAAAAAAAGAAAAGACCAAGATTACAAAGATTAACAACTTTCTCGGAGACTAACGGAGAGCAAAGAGTCAAAATGGGAAGAGAAGCTCCCAGCCTGACTGCTGGGAAACAATGTCACATGGACAAAACCACTAAGGCAGGAAGAAAAGCCCATTTTAGGGGGAAAGGAGGAGAGCTAGCAGTCATTTACCCAACCGGCCGTATAAAACAATGATCTAGAACTATGCGGTCTGATACATTAATGCCTCACTACTTCAATGAAAATGTAAATGAATTACAATTTAAAATTTAATTCTTCAGTCACACTGGCCACATGAGACTAGCATCTGCTACACCAGACGGCACAGATACAGAACGTTCCCATCATCACAGAAAGTTCTCTTGGACAGTGTTGATACAGCCCAAGAATAAGCAAACTCTTTCAGTAAAAGGCAAAATACTAAATATTTTAGACCCTGTGGGCCCTACCGCAATTTCCCAACTCTGCTATCACCACATTAATGCAACATTACACAATATGTAAATGAATGGGAATGGCTTTGTTCCAATAAAACCTTATTTACCAAAATAAAGAGTGGAACACACTTGGCTCATGAGCTATAGCCTGCCCACCCTTGATCTAGAACTGGATTTGGGTGCTTGGAAGCCCAAAACCCAGTGTTAAATCTCCAGAGTCACTTACTAGCTGTAGGGTCTTAAGAAGTTATGTAAACTCTTCTGGCTTCAATTACCTAATATGTAAAATGAGAATAATCCATATCTCATTTAGATGGTAGGGACATAAAAAGATATGATGGGCACAAACAGGACTAGCTTTTAGAAGGAATGCGGCCTTCATTTCATGATTTCCAGGGTTACGGCGGGAGTGCTGAGCACATCACTCCAACCCTCCATTTCTGTGTATTGCCATCAAGGCCCTGGGGCAAAAATACTATCAAACAGCAAATATCCAGACTCGGAGTTCTTTCATCTGGGCATTTTTCTACTAAACCTATGGGGCAGGCCCATCATAGCTCTCATTCGGGAGCTCCTGAATTCCCAAGAAAACTGTAGCTCACAAGTCAGGAAGTTTCCCTATTCCAACTGCAAAGGTTATTATACTTCTCTTGGATTTGCTCTGACAAATCCTGAGATTTCACCTTTCCCCTCACACAGGGAAGAGGAGGTATGAAGAACGCTGCTGTAGCAGCCTTAAGGCACAGACACAGAGGTCAGAGGCAGCAGATGCCAGAGCCCTCTGGCTTTCCTTCTGTTAGCTTTGCTAAGTCAAGGACAGAGAGCGGGCAAGGAGAAAAAGGGAGATGCTTGCAACCTTTGGCCAGAATCAAGGAATTCTGAGGGTGTTCACTTCAGTGCATTTGAGAACAGGGAGAGCTTCCCGCTGCTCCCTGGCCATGGCCAAGTGCCTTTGTGTTCACAGAGTCTGCCACAGCTTTTATGGCCTGGACAGGCCCAAAGCTCACGCTGCCTGAGCAAATGTGGTCAGTTTCTTCCATTTGCTTGCATGCTCTACCCATGGATGTTTTCATACCCCTCAAAAACATACATTCCAAACATCAAGCAACAGCTTTGCTCAGTGCCTTTGTGTGTCTGGGTGCGTGAGTGTATGTGTATGTATGCATTTATACATATGCGTGACGCCCAGTCTCTTCCTGCTATTTCCCCATTACTATTAAGGGTACCACGATCTCATCAATATTTTTCCCCTCACTCTGTAAACGTCACCTTCTTTTCCTGAATCTTTGCAACTGTCTTCACACTTCCCCCACTGATTCCTTCAAAATATAGCTCACAAACAAATCAGGTTGGACTGAACCAAGTCACAAATCCTGAGGAACTCCACATATCTACGATGTTACACGTGGTAAATCCCGAGGAAAGAGGAATAAACCTGGCCATTCAACGCTGGTAAAGAGCCCAGGTTTTGACTTCGAACTCTAAACTGGAGCATTTAACTAGCAACAAACCTCTCCTAATACTTATCATTTCAGCTGTTGTAGCTGAACCATAAAATTGAATTATTTATTTTTCAAATAAGAATGGATGGTTGTTTAATAAATTCAGTATTATTTGGGCAATGTCAGGGAAAATAAATGCTAGGGAAATGTGTAAGTGTTTCAAAAATCTCATTGGCACATTCTACAATTTTACTAAAACCTGGACGTCTGCCCTTAATTCAAGACATCAGATCTGATCAGAATTTAATAAAACACTTTATGACCAGTTCTCCAACTCTACCTAATCTGCAATCTTCAGTCTGGTAATTTTAACCAGACTACAAGTTAAATTAAGAGAAAAAAAACAAACATTCAAAGCAAATTCTATATCCAAACTCTGTAAAATCTTTTACACTTAAAATTATGTAACTATTTAAAATATTTACTCGTGAAATTCAAATCAGCCAGAAATCATCCCGAAATTATCTGGATATTGTCAACAACATGATTTTCGGCTTGAAATTTCCAAATCCTTGCATTAGTTTTCAAATGTACCTTGTTATGCAAATATCATTTTACAGTCTAATTTTACCACTCGCCAAAAAAAGCCCTGTAATTAGGTGTCTGCTTCGTGATCAGAATTGTCTGTGAAAGAACATGAAAGAAGAAACTTACGTGTAAAATTTCCTAATATGCATTGGACACTTTTTAAAAGAGAACAGTAGTAATTAGTAACAATTATCCAGAAGACTCCATGAACTCTTAGAATTCTTAAAGCAATGAATAAGGCTGTCATTTTTATTTTACTACATTTGCCCGTATTTCACCGTGTCTGTGCATCTCAGGGAGAGTTGCACGATTAAAAATAGATGATACTATCCATCCAGTACATGATTTGACCAAATTCCAAGTTTAATAATGGAGGCCAGAAGGATGCAGCTTAACATATACCAAAGCCACATTAAAAAACAAGTACTAAAAACAAAAACCTAGCAGGACAGAAATACACAATCGGTCTTAAAATTATCGTAACTATTTACTGCGTGCAGTGATTCAGGGGAACCTGGGTGGCTCAGTCACGTACAACTCTTGATTTAGCTCAGGTCATAATCCCAAGGTCATAGGATCCAGCCCCACACTCAACGCAGAGCCTGCTTGGGATTTTCTTTCTCTCTCTCTCTCTCCTGCACCTGTTCCCCACTGATAGTCAGTCTCTCTCTCACACATAAATAAATAAATAAATAAACAAATAAACAAATAAATAAAATGTTTAAACTTTAATTGCATATGGCTTTAAAAAAACCCTGCAGTATTCACCTACTTTGTAATGAGGGATATTAGTTCCTTAAAAAGTAAGGTTACCTTGAAAAAAAAAAAGTAAGATGACCTTTAAAAATCTGCATTTGAGAACTTTATATCTAAATGCATCCATCCCTAGTCATCAGGTGATCTGTTGCGATTACACTGGATTAGGTTTCGTGGTAAAAACGTTTCTTTGGAAAAACTATATTTTCTCTATCAATATTAGAACATGTGGTTTAACGAGGAACTTTTATCCTTGCCAGGCACAAGAGAGAAACTTAGAGACAACATTTGTAAGGCAAACAGTCTAACTCTGGGGACACATTTTGGTGGTTTTTGAGGACAACAGAGAAGAATCTTTGAAATTAGAACTGAATTGAAAATCTGAAATGCAGGGCCTTCGTAACTATTTTCCAGACTCTTCCAATGAAGCAAATACAGTGAAACCTCATTAAATCCGACACCAATGACTCAGAATTTAGATTAATTAAATACAGAAGCTGGGACAAAGTTTAATGCAGTCTAAATAATGCTTAAAATTCTCATGAAGGACAAAACTTTTCATCTTTCAGATATGAAAATTTTAAATAACTGGTTCATCAAAGTTTGTTTTCTTAGTGTGCTTGTCCTCTACCTTGATTTTAGCTATTATATTTTTCTGATTGCAATAAAAATTTATTTTGGAGAAAGATCCAAAACATAGATGTTGGGATATCAGATCCACCTCCTGCTCGCTGTCATTTTTAATGAGATTTTCCTGCATGTTTCCAATATTCAGTTGACTATTGAGTATATATTTTTTTTCTTCCGGGCAGCCCTCCCTCCTCAAAAAAAAAAAAAAAATCCAAAATAGAAACAAAAAGTGATCATTACTTACGAACACAACTTGAAAAGGTAGGATCTGGCCCAAATCCCATTTTGCAGGTACATCTATAGCTGCCCATGGTATTCAAACACTCACCATTAGGGCACACGCCCTGTAGCTGGCATTCATTAATATCTGCAGGAAAACACAATCCTTTTAGAAGGAGTCATCAAGCCCAGTTGAACAGATCCTGGCTGTAAAGAGAATGCACTTTATTTTTCACTACAACTGTCTCTTAGAGTAAATAAGAGATGTTAGCTTTGAACGCAACAGGTACGAGTAACCTAAAATCAAATCAAACATTCACCGAACATCTCCAACTTATCTAACAACTATTTAGTATGCCCCTACCCTGTCCCTGGTTCTGTTCTAGATACTAGAGATTTACCAGTGCGCAAAACTGACAAGATTCCTGCCTTCACAGAGGTTGCACAGGAGGGGGTGTTAGGTTTTAGACATCATACAGGTAAGGCAAAGACCTTTACCCTGGGGACACCAGCAATCTAGCTGGACATACAACTACCTACAAATTAAAGAAGTGGAAAGCAGCTGAACTTATCACAATTAGAAGAAAGGTCATTAACTTGAAAAAGTCAAATTATGAAAGTGCTTATGTAGACAGCAAGTCCCAGTGGAGTAAATAGGAGGAAGAGGAGATTAGAACCTTGTGGGGGGCATCGAAGTCAGGGAGAAGGTAGACGGATGGGGAGGAAGGGATGAGGGACCTACAAGAGTGACCCTGGAGCATGGGCACAGAGACTACGTTAGAGAAGGGGGATCAGGAAACCCTTAGTCAAACTGTTGGCTAGAAAAGTAGTTTCAGGAAGGTAAATAGTTGGAAAAAGAGCTCGTTAAAGCCAGGCTAAGTTTGGATTCACTTTTACTGAGAACAGGGAGCAATCCTAAAGGTTTCTGAGCATGAGGAAGATATAACCAAAGGCAGGATCCAAGGAAATTCATCTGGCCAACACATGGCTTGATGAGAAGAGACCAGAAGCTGATGACTGAAGGAGTAACCCAAGTATGGGATGTGACGAGCCAGGTTGGGGACGGTGAGAATAATCAGGAAGGAAGGAATGTTTCTTTTGAAAAGAACAATGGGCAGCGCATGGTGTTTGTCTGGCCAGCATAACACTGGAAAGGAACAGAAAGGAGTCAAAAATGCCTGGGAGGTGTCTAATCTGAGACAAGATGAAAAGATATTGTTGGTTTTGTGAAAAGTTCTGAGGAAAAAAGAGGCAGATGAAGAGATGAGTTTTATACGTGAAGGTCACAGGAGGATACTCAAATATAAAATCTAGCAGCAGTGGCACATTCAGGAATAATCTGAAAAGACACCATGGCTAGAAACAGAGACTTGAAGTCAGCCACATATGGTGATTGCTATGGTTTGAATGTTTGTGTCTCCCCCAAATTCAGGTGCTGAAATCCTAACCTCCAAAGGTTAAATCACAAGGAAGATCCCTAGTCCCTTCCACCATATGAGGACACAACGGAGAAGTTTGCAACCAGAAGAGGGCCCTCACCAGAAGGTGATCATGCTGGCACCTTGATCTTGGCCTGCCCAGCAGCCTCCAGACCTGTGGCTTATGAGCTCCCCAGCTGATGGTATTGTTAAGGGAGTCTGAGTGGACTACAACAGTGATCCAAAGGGAATTCGAAAAAATTTGGAAAAGGAGAGATAAAAATGTGGTGCTTAAAAAACAAAAAGAGTATAGCATCATTTACAAAGATAATTAAAAATAAAAAACAGAATAGGACAAGTTAAAAGCGAAAAATAAGTAGTCATTTATATTTTTACTCAGGGTGGGTTATGAAGCTTAACAGTTAATGGATATGATTATCAGCATTTCTGTTTCCAATAATGTTAGCTTCCTTCAATCAATTATAGTAAAACTCATATTAGGACTACAAAATAAATTTTCCAAGTTAAAATTAAACACGATTGCCAGCAAAATATTACTAGCAAAACTGTCACATAAAAAGGCAAGTAGAGCCCTCAATAAATGATTATTGGCTTGTATTTCATATTCTAAGTAGCCATTGATATCTATAAAGCACCTATTTTATCAGACACCTGCAGTTTTTCATTTCAGTGATAAAATACATTTTCAATGACACCCAAATGACAAGTTAACATGTCTATTATTTGTTGTAGAAATTCTACAGAATTCTACCTTGGATCCGGATCAATTAATCAGGCTCCATCCCTCACCAGACCAGCTTGGATCAATCCTTAGAGCACCCGTACCCTCCAAATAGAGACACCTGCTTCCCGCCTTGGAAATGTGCTTAAAAGGAGCTTGCACACTCCTCTCGTGGTTGCCATTTTACGGAGTGGCTGACCCCAGCATGCTGGAATCTCAATAAATGCTCTTGCCTTTGCAAAAAAAAAAAAAAAAAAAAGGATTACACCTGGCATGACATACGGTCTAGCACCTGATCATCTGAGTCTTTACCAGAGTGTACATTGTGCTGTAACACACATGCACAGCATGTAACTGAAAAGATTTCCCTGATCACTCGTTCTTCTCAAGAAAACCACCATGAAGGACCAGGAAGAAGGCCAAGTCCAGTTGGGGCTACATGGTACAAGTAAAGCCCTTATCACATGTCCCAACTTAAACCTCAAACTTGAGTAACGGGCCAGTTGTGGTCAAAAATCCTAGAGAAAATCTGTACTCTTCTGTTTTCCTTCATGTTCCCGCTAGGGTATGACTAATTAGCCTTCCTCTTTCTCTGAATGGCCTGCACTCCTGTCCATTGGATGCATCACCACACATTCCTTGTTCACCTCTTGGGATGCCAAATTTTCCTTTGACTGGAGTTTTCTGTGAGGTGGTGTACCAGCCTTGCTGCTGGCTGCCAGGTTAAGGTGGAGGTTTTGTCCTCCAATGAATAAATACCTGATGTACATCCACTTCCTTGTGCCCACTTCCAATGTCCTCTCTTTGAGTCTTCTCAACATTGCCCACTGCCCTCAACCATGTTGCAATGGGATAGAGGACAGGAATTAAGACTTTAAAAATCCACTATGGCTACAGCCAGGAACAGAAAAATTCATAAAGGGGAATCATGCATTTCCTACTGTCTCAATTCTGATCAGCTCATGGCACCAGCACTAGCAACACCACCTCCCCTAAATCTGGCCCCAGAAGCATGCAACTTTCTTCATGACACACTCTTGACTTCCAAAAAAACTCCTACTTCCTTTAACTGTCTCAATTTATTTTTTAACCTATTCTCCAAAATATAATAAATTAGAGATTATAGCCCCAAGTTCTTTTTTAATTTACACACAGTAAAGTATATTTTAAACATACAGCTACATGAATTTTTACATATACATATATGTATATGTATATTCACATGTGCACATGTACATACTGAATAATCATCATACAGACTGTGATTTAGAACATTTCCATCACCTGAGAAAGCTCCTTCATTGCCTCTTCCCAGTTTACATCTCTGTCCCCACAGGTAACTACTATTATCCATTAGTCTGGCCTGTTCTTCTACTGCATATAAAGGGAATCCTATTGTACACGTTCTTTCATCTGAGTTTTCTTCATTATTTGTCCCCATGAGAATTCATTCTTTTACTGATGTTATATTTTATTGTGTGAGGACATCAAAAATAACTTATCCACTCAACTGTTGATTGACATTTGGGTTATTTCCAATTTTTGGCTATCAGTAACAATGCTTCTGTGAATATTGTGTGTCTGTGTGTGTGTGTCTGTGTGTACATTCTTAAATGATAGAGGTCTTCTGGTAGGCCAAGGTACTCATTACTCTCCGATATATTTCTAAGAGTTTTTGATTCATTAGAGAGGACTCATGTTTACTTTAACAAATAGTCATATAGTTGTCCAAAGTAGTTATGCCCATATCCAGCCCTGGTACCCACTGCTCCATATCCTCACCGAATTATTGTCAGTCTTTTACATTTTTGTTATTCTGGTGGGAGTGTAGTGTTGTTTCACTGTGGTTTTAATTTGTACTTTCAATATATCTACTGGTCATTTGGATATAAAAACATTCTCTTCTAAAATGCAAATATCTACGGGGGTGCCTGTGTAGCTCAGACAGTTAAGCATTCGACTTTGGCTCAGGTCATGATTTCACAGTTTGTGCGTTGGAGCCCTGCGTCAAGCTCTGTGCTGACAGCTCAGAGCCTAGAGCCTGCTTCAGATTCCATGTCTCCCTCTCTCTCTCTCTTTCCAACTCATGTTCTGTCTCTGGCTCAAAAATAAATTTAAAAAATATAAAATTCAAATATCTATGGAATGTTGTAGGTCAGTTAAGACTGCTTCCCTCTTAGCAGTCAGGGAGAAGGGCTGGTGATTCTCAAAGGGGGAGGGGTGTGTACTCACCTACAGGACATTGTGGATTGTTACAAGAACTGAAGAACACATGGTGGGTAGATACTAGGGAGCTCAGCATTCTAATAGTGTGGTCAGTTCTCCTTGACAAAGAATTGTTCAGCCAAAAAGGTCCACAATGCCCTCAGTGATAAATTCACACGGAGATGATGAAAATCTGAGTTTGTAAGTACAGAAGGGACCATTTTGAAGTGAGGCTGAAGATTGATGGGGTGAAAGCAGGTGCTGGCTACATGAGAAGACCTGAAGGGTTTCATTCACTTGACTCAGCACCGGTATCTTCTCCATCTGACAATCTCCCACTGTCACTGAGACTGCTATGGTCTTAGCTAAAAGCACAAGAAACAGGGTCCCCCAAATCCCTGAGCTGGGGGCTGTGTGATTTGTGAGTACAAGGCTACAGTCCTAGCACTACTGAGTCTGACCAGGTCTCTGACAAGATTCATGAGACTTAACTGTCATCTGCTGAGCTCTTCTCAGAGCTCTGGGTACCTGGTACACCTGTTTTAAGCAAGGCAGTGGTCTTTCATTTGCTTCCAATACAGAGCCTCTATAATAAGATGATGCTTGTCAAGAAAGTCTTTTAAAAAAGTTTTGAATCCTGACCTTTTATTTCTGTGACAAATCATACTGCAGATTTCAACAACTCACTCGCAAATAAAACTTTCAAAACCATGCCATTCATAAATTGGTAATTCCTAATATACAAAATCTGACATCTAAAACTTAGATCAAAAAATTTTTTTTGCTACTTCCATTTTCCATCTCCCCTGCCTTGCTCCTGAGAAAACTTAGTAGGTGGCTAGATAGTTTATATTCTCTGTGTTTAAAAAAACAAAAACAAAAACAAAACCAAAAAGGTAAAAAATCAAACCTCCCATAATTTTTAATTTAGAACCTAAGAAATTAATATGAAACACGAACAATTAATGATCCAAATGACCTTCTCGGGTAGCCAAGCTCTTTAAGATCTTTCTAAATAAATAGAAGAAAATCAAATGCTTTAATAACAAACATATTAGGTGAACATGTTATATCTGGATATGAGAAGTTTAAGGAGTACACTAAGAGAAGACATTATCAGCCAAAAGTTTAACAATTTTATGAAACATGATGGGCAAATTATGAATTTTAATTCTATTTAGCCTTCAATTCCTACAGCTATTTTTTAAATCAAATAAAAGTTTCTAACTTGATTATCATTTTTATAAATAACATACTTGACAAACATAACTGTTTTAGAAGTCTCAGATTTTATAAGGGTGAGCCAATGTCCCTTACTGCATTTTGATTAAATTGAAAGTATTTTAGTTTCTAAACAAACAGATAAACAAATGAATCTGTTCATTGTTCTTCCTCTGTAGAGCACTGAATTTTTCTGGCCAATGATGGAAATCTATCCTTTCAAGGAATGGTATAACCACTGGAGACCTCATAGTTTTCAGAGTTAAAGATGAAAGATCCACGTGAATGGCTGAAGGAGTTGGTCCTCTTATATAGCCAGTCCTCGTGCCTCCCAACCTGAAATGCTTGGTTAAGTCTAAGAAGTGGACAGAGGCAGAAACAAGGAGAGAAACTCACACAGCCTCATGAGCAACTTTCCAGTAAGCAAAAATCCATAGGGCTGTAGGTAACACAAAGGAGACTCACTTAAAATATTTATAGAGGGTCTCTGTCCATGACAGCATTCCATGTGCTTCTGGCCGTAACAAGTTCATCAATAAAAACTGGTCCTCTCGTAAGTCCAAAATGGTTGACTATTAGCAATGTCACACTGTTCAACCTAACATGACTGAAATTGAAGGCTGGCATCTATTACCCAGAGAGCAGAAAAATACACAGTAGTTGAAAATATGCATACCAATACTCTTTAAACAACCTTATATAACACAGCTTTAGCAGTTCAGTACTAAGCAATGATACAACAATCTAGTTCCATGACACAAGGTTCCTCATGTTCCTTTACATTTGTATAGGTCACCTCCTCTCATTGGAACTTCATGACAGTTCTGGATGGTGAGCAACACAATAGTCATTCCCATTTTAGAAGCATAATTTTTCCAAGATAATGGTTTTTAAAAGGGTCAATTAAAACACATTAAGGATTAAAAGTCTACTGAGAGGCATATCCCATTAAAGAGCTAGTTTTGGTGTAAGGAGGATGCTAAATTATGTTACCTATAGAAAGTCATTTTGTTTCTCTTGCTCTCATGTTCCTTTCCTATAACACAAAAGAGCTAAGCCAGACAATTCCCAAGGTTACTTGTAGCTTAAATATTCAGACTTCAAAGCAACCTGCCAGGATTGAAAATGCCAAGGAATAAATAATGACGGTTAATGCATAATATATTATGGATAGCCTAAGTGTCCTTATGGGAAATAAACACACTTTTATGTATCCATTCTCCTAAAGGAAAGTATGTACGTTTAACAAAGTAATAATTTACTGCCCTTTTAGTGACGCAAGTTTATACAGGCAATGAGGCATGTCTAGTAACCGAAAGGAATTAAGTCCAAGGTGAGAAGAGGGAATGAAGATCTTACAGTGTGAAAATATGAAGCCTTCTATAGATTCTGCTGTGTGTATTCAGTTTGGGCTGATGGAAAGAAACTCTAGCATATAAGTTAGCAGTATAACTTCCACTTGAAAGCAGAAAAAAAATTCCTCTCGAGGTAAAAATACTTTCCCTCGCTGGACTGACCATTTGGCTATTTTGTATACGTTAGATAGAGAATGAGTCCTCCAAGTGGACAGATGTATCCTTAAAGTCCCACAGAGGCAGGTTCACAGGGGGTACACATCTCCCTAAAGGCATGTGACGATATGTCACAAGGCACACACAGGCTCGGATCCTTTTATTTAAGGGAATCAATGTCTAGATCTTGAGCCTTCGTACATTTTCTTCTCTCAAAGTGATCTAAGACCACGTGCCCATGTTCCTTTCCTACCCTTCCTTCACTCGGTGCCTTTTCTCTTCTTTACAAAGTCAAGGCACATCTCTTGCTCATCTGGAATTTTTCTACACTTTCTAGGCACACTGCCCTACACAATGGAAAATTCTCAGAGACACCAAACATAAGAACATTTCGCAAATATATCCCTCCTGAGGACGAGTCACAGGAAAAGTGATAAAGTCTGGTTTGTTCATGAGGGCCCAGCTTTTGCCAATTAGGTTAGATGACGACATTATTCATAAGTTGAATGAGCCAACTCTGAAGCTCCAAAGTTTTGATGAAACTGTGTTCAGGGGCACCTGGGTGGCTCAGGTGGTTAAGTGTGGGACTTTAGCTCAGGTCATGATCTCACGATTCGTGAGCTGGCAGCGCAGAGCCTGGAGCCTACTTCAGATTCTGTGAATCTATCTTTCTCTGCCCCTCCCCTGCTCACACTTGATCTCTCTCTCCCTCAAAAAAAAAAAAAATAAATAAATAAAAACAAAAAAAAACAAAAAATTTAAAAAATAATAAAATGTTTAAACCACATATCTAACATAAATGCCCCAGAAATGATTCTACTGCATCCACTTAATTTTAATAGGAAAAAATGTAGATGTCAGCTTAAAAACAGGTGAGCACATAAGTTTTTCCAAATTATTTTAGGGGATAAGGGAACCAAACAAACAAACAAACAAACAAAACGTTTGAAGCTCAACGTTCTAGAGCAATTTTACCTAAGGTATGTTATGTAGAACAAGCTTTATGAGCTTATAAAAGGGTCCTGTGGCCAAAGATGTTTGAGAAACACTGCAGGTTTTACACAGAAACCCCAAGAAGTCCTTGGCATAAATTCTGGGTTTTCTTTAACTTAGTGGGGTTTTTGCCCCTTCAGCCACGGAGCCCTTTTGCACACCCCGTCTATTAACATGCCTTTGAACGGGTAGTCTGCGAAACACATTTTGTGAAATGTTGCTCTCTGTGGCTGGTCTATTTCAACCTAGGCCTCACCGCTGCCATACCCTCCCCTCCTGACCTATAACCGTCCCCTGCTTTGTAAATGATAATCTAGCACAAGACAGATTTATTTGATCACTAGACTCACTGAGAGGAGGTAAACCACTGGGAGGGCAACTCCCTTCCTTGCAATTCTTCTGTCTTCAGGGAAACATGATAAAAGAATTATCAGAGCCCAGAGAACAGCTTGTATTTATTTCTTGATACATGTGTGCTACACATGCAGGATGCTAATCACATACACATCTCTGTGGGTCTTGGATTTCTGACTCTAGTCTACAGACACTACATTAATTTCTCCCTGAAACATTCACAGTAACATGAATCCATCATGGGCTTTCCTCATCACTCGTGATGCAACAGGCATCTTCCCATTGATTTTACAGCCCCAGAGATTAAGGTCAAAGAGCTATTGGAAAATACAATGTGCTAATGACTCACTTCACCACTGTCTTTCCTGAAGAAAAGTGAATAAAATAAACAGACATTTCCTTTTTGAATCCTATCCCAGTGATATAAGCACAGTAAGAAGACACATTAGAGAAAGACTCTCGAATGGAGAGGAATGGGTCCCAAATTGATTTTTTAAATGCTGAAATATGATGCTCAGGTCCAGACCAAAACGGCTTAAATTCTTCCTGAAAATGCTGTGCCTATTTAAAATACAAACTGTGGCAGGAGTTCCAGGAAAATGCCTAGGCCAGTAAAATAACCCCTTCAAATCAGTAACACAACTATCAATTCCCTCTTAGCCAGTGACTATTGTAAAACTTGACTCAGAATCATATTAAGTACCCCCACGATTTCTGGACTAAATCACTAAACACAGCAGATCACTGTGACGAATTTCTGGCAGGCTAAATAAATAGAATTTTAGGGGCGCCTGGGTGGCTCAGTCAGTTAAGCATCAGATTCTTGATTTTGGCTCAGGTCATGATCTCACGGTCATGAGTTCACACCCCACGTCAAGGTCTGCACTGGGCGTGGAGCCTGCTTTAAGATTCACTCTCCCTCTGCCCCTCCCGTGTGCACGTGCACATGCACTCTCTCGCTCTCTTTTTCTCTCTCAAAAGAAAAAAAAAGAAATTTAAAAATTTGTAAGTGTTTTGAAGAACTGATTTATCAGGTCTGGTGGACTCCGGCCTTAACTTCTACCTACTGATTTTCTACTATAACTTCCCAAATATAGAGCAAGAACAATGGATTGTAAATTTCATATTTATACCCACATTGCTCTCATATACAAATTCCCCATTTCTTCCTACTAAGAAATGAACATCACAACAATTAATTCCCTTCTGATAGTGGACCTGAAAGCAGCTTTAGAGACAGTGCTAACTGTAGAGAATACTACATAGACAGAGAAGTCCGAGAAGAACAGGTTGAAGGTAGGGAAAAAAGTATTCTCAAGATTTTAGATGAAAGCATCAACGGATATGATCACTTCACTAGCCAGAACTTTGAATATTCGGAAATGGTACTGGCCACATGCTATTAAGTGAAAGAAGCCAAACACAAAAGAACACATACTAGATCATGTAAAAGTTCATAAAAAACCAAAACTGATCTATTCTTGTAAGAGTAAGGCTAGTGATTATTCCGGAAGAAAGTACATTGGTCTACGCATAGCCTAAATACAGATACAAAATTTAAAAATATAATGAACACTGGGGTGCCTGGGTGGCTCAGTTTGTTGAACGTCCAACTTTGGCCGCATCAGGCTCTGTGCTGATAGCTCAGAGTCTGGAGCCTGCTCTGATTCTGTGTCTCCCTCTCTCTCTTCCCTTCCCCTGCTCACGCTCTGTCTCCCTCTCTCTCTCAAAAATGAATAAGCATTAACAAAAATTTAAAATATATATATATATATATTGGGGCGGCTGGGTGGTTCAGTCAATTGAGTGCCGACTTCGGCTCAGGTCATGATCTCACAGTTCATGAGTTTGAGCACTGTGTCATGCTGTGTGCTGACAGCTCAGAGCCTGGAGCCTGCTTCGGATCATGTGTCTCCCGCTCTCTCTGCCCCTCCCCTGCTCACACTCTGTCTCCTTCTCTCTCTAAAAACTTAAATAAAAAACAAAAAAATTAAAAAACTAAATACATATATATATATATATATATATATATAATAAAACAAATGATACAGTTTGCAATATAAGCACCAGAATTTTTTTCCCACCAATACTTTGTCAATATGGCTTTATGTGCAGATGTAAAGTGACCTCACATTAACACACAAAAAAATCTTTGTTTCCTTTTTTCCCAGGAAAAATGCACTTCTACTTGCTGAGTCAGGGTAATCCATCAGGATGTTATAGACTGATTTTCAAAATGACTCCAATTCTCCATCTCTTCACATATCCATGCCTCTTGCTGTATCCTCCCCCAAATGTGGGCTGCCCTTATGACTTCAGACTTTCGACCACAGGGCAGAGCTGAAGTGCCAGTGTGTCAATTCCAAGCCTAAGCCTGAAAAGCTTTGTGTTCTTTCACTCTCTTGGCACCATGCCACCAGCCTGCAAACAGCCCGTGTTAGCTGTCCAGAACATGAAAGACTGTGTGGAAGACAGTGGACTCGTCCTAGCCGAGACCATGCTGGACCATCCAGCCCCAGGCACCCAGTGGCAGATCACAGACACAAGACTGAGCCTGGCTGAGATTGTCCCCACCTGGCCTAGGTCAGCAAAACTGCCCAGTTGCACCTCGAAGCGTGAGAAATACACGATTGTTTTATTAAACTGTTAACTGATAAGGAAAAGGAGAAGAGGCGATCCCAGAAAAGGAATGCCTAAGAATCTAAAGGAACTATAGCTTAAACAACAGTACAGCAGCATAAATGCAAAATGGAAGCATACAAATAAAAACAAAAGCATTTAGAAGCATAAATATTCTGCTTCTTAACGACATCAGGCTACAACTGAAGAGGCACAGGGGCGCCTGAGTGGCTCAGTCGGTTAAGCATCTGAATTTGGCTCAGGTCATGATCTCACTGCTTGTGGGTTCGAGTCCCCACCCCCATGTGGGGGCTCTGTGCTGACAGTTCAGAGTCTGGAGTTGCTTTAGATTCTGTGTCTCCCTGTCTCTCTGCCCCTCCCCTGTCTGTCTCTTTCTCCCGATCTCTCTCTCTCTCTCAAAAAAATAAATAAATAAATAAATAAATGTTAAAAAAAGTTTTAAAATGAGGATGTAAAACTTATGTGATGTGATAAATAATGTGATAAAAAACTTTACACTGCAGATACATTTACAACAAGGCAACTTGCTATAAAAATAGATGATAAAGTTTAGACAACTCTATGATTTCTACAACAATTTCAAATCAACAAAGAGCTTAAGAGCTAAATGTAGAATGTGAAAGTATCCGTGAGCATGCAGTACCCATTCTCAGCTCTGCCGTGTGCTGAGCAAGACTTTATTTACATCATGGCTTCCCCACCTGCAACAAGTAGGCGTGGTCATTGTCAAGAACTAAGGAGAGGAAAAAACACGTTAAAAGTACTTTTGTAAACTGTACACCGCTAAATAAATGTTAGGAGCACAGGGAGGAGCACCTGGGCTGCAGAGGTAAATTCTACCACTCTCCAGCTATGTGACCTTCCACCGCTTAATTTCTTGTAGCCTTAAGACTCAGTTTCAGTATCGGTTAAAAAAAAAAAAAAAGGGTAACACTACTTATCTCCCAGGTTGTTCAATTATGATACACTTAAGCATCCAACACAATGGCTCCAACCAAATAGGCACTCAATAAATGCTAGCAAAATATATAAACGGGCAGATAAAAATATGTAAGCATTAATGACCAGAAAGGAAATCTATTTCATGAGAAAAAAGAAAACTATCAAGATATTCTTGTGCAAGTAATATCAGAAGGAAAAAAGCCTCACATTAATAAAATCAACAGTAAAGAGAAATGGAGCACCAGCTGGTCTAGCAAGTTCCACAAAGTTGGGTAAGAACTAAAGAGTATGAGAGGAAGAACTTAGGTTATGTACAAAAGACTTCTTAAACTGAGCCTGAGGGCTAGAGAACTTAGGATCACAGACCATTAAGTCACCTGCTGTCAGGATCATGGTCACTACAAACATCTTTATGTCTGTACATTGTCATTATATCCTTTGTACCTTGTTCCAGTCACTCCAAGAAGGTAGCCCTGAACAAGGTGGGTGGGCCGACCTCGAGTGAGGTAAGTCAGGATGCAAGAGAGGGAGAGTACAAAACGCTCACTACTAAGTTAAAGACATGTATTTTCACTCTATGCAAATTTTCACCAAAACCTTTGAAAGAAATCAGAAATGTCAATGTCATAATATACATAACAAAATATATTAATGTTCCATCTATTTAAATATAAACTTAAAAGAAGCTTATAGTCACTAGCCACTATATCAAGCAAATTTTGCATTTGGCCTGCCCCCCCCCCATACCTTAATAATTAACTCATCCACCTTCATCTACACCTGTGGGATTCAGGCACCGCAGGGCACATGCTCTCCCCGACCCATGTCTTAATGTCTTCCAGTCCTGGTAACTTTCCCAACTCTATCATCATCTTTCCCAAAGTGCAATTATTTGAAGATGAAATTATTCCTATGTAGAAAACTCAGAAGAAATTATTAAAACCAATAGGAGTTAGTTCTAATAAAACAATATATATTAAATTACAATCCTGCTCACAGCTGTATTCAGTATAAAGTATCTGGGGAGAGCCTAAATAGAAATGTACAGAGCCTATGTGAAGAAAAAGATGCTATTTCACTGCCCTTTGTGTGTTTTTAAATTGGTACAGAAAGGCAGGAGGAGAGGAGAGGAGGGATCCATGGTCAGTGGGCGCTCTACTGCTAATGAGAAGGGCAACACATCCTCTCTGAAAGTCATGTGCACAGGACAAATCACAGCTTGGAACCAGTCATTTCTCTTGAAAACAGAACCAATGAATCACTGAAGCTTTATGTTCAAGTATGCTGATGACAGTATATGTATTAAGAAAGAACAGAAACTAATCTGAAAATAGCACTTTAGAATGTTTAAATGAATTCTCCTACATCCATTAACTAGGATAGTAGGATGGCATTAAAATAATTTTTAGAAGATTTAATAACGTCAGAAAGTATTATCTATTAAGTAAAAACAGTTTTTACACTTATCCATGAAATATGATGTAAATATATATTGTATGTATAATATTTTATAGCAGAAATTATAGCAAAATGCATCAATTTTTGAAGGAGATAAAGGTAATTTCTTTTTTAAATTTTTTTTTAACATTAATTCTTTTTTTTTTTTTTTTGGCATTTATTTATTTTGAGAGAGAGAGAGAGACAGAGCATGAGTAGGAGAGAGGCAGAGAGAGAGGGAGACACAGAATCCGAAGCAGGCTCCAGGCTCTGAGCTGTCTGCACAAAGCCCGACACGGGGCCTGAACCCATGAACTGTGAGATCATGACCTAAGCCGAGGTCGGACGCTCAACCGACTGAGCCACCCAGGCGCCCCATTTATTCATTTTTAAGAGACAGAGACAGAGTATGAGTGGAGGAGGCGCAGAGAGAAGGAGACAGAGTCCAAAGCAGGCTCCAGGCTCCAAGCTGTCAGCACAGAGCCCACCATGGGGCTCGAACTCACGAGCTGTGAGATCATGACCTGAACCGAAGTCAGACGCTTAACCAACTGAACCATCAGGTGCCCTGGGTAGTTTCTATTTTTTATACATTTCTCTAGTTTCTAAGTTTTAAACAATAGGTATGAATTATTTTATAAATAACAAAGACAATGTGTTTGTTTTAAAGAATAGGTTTTTAAATGCTATCTGATTTGCTATCTAAATGGGAACTTTCTCTCCTCTGAAATTGCAATGTTCAGTTCATTCCTTAAACACTTACTCCCCACCACCTTGATGTCTGAATTGTAAGGAAGAAGAGTGATCTTCGTAAGGGCGGGAATTGAGTCTTATTATAGTCTAATATTTCTTAGAGTATCCTCTTAGCAACTGCAGACAAACTATAAAAGAAGATCAAAAAAACAAGACAAACATCTTAGTAAACCTGAAATGGCATAGATCTACATGGTAGTGGGTGGAGCCACTGAATTTCTGGACCCATGGTCCAGAGGGAAACAGGGGCAGCCAGGAATTTAGCAACTGGAGGAAAGAATCTGAAAGCATCTGTGCAGAAGCATTCTTCCTCACCAACTGAAATCTCACAAAATTTTAAGCAGGCTTAAAAAGTTAAATGAATGAATACATTTAAAAGAAAAGAACAGGTAGCTATGAAACATTAGTAGAAACCTCAGAAATGAAAAGCATTCTTAAAAGTATAATGGATGGGACAGAGTCCAGATGGGCTTCATAAAACAATAATAAGAAAACTGTAAAATGGAACTGAGGTATTCATGCAAAATGCAACCGAAAAGACAAAAGGATACAAGATGCACAAAAGACTTCCTCAGAGACATGAAAATGAAAGGGGTCTCCAACACTAGTCAATAGAAGTTTCAGGTGAGAAGCACGGTAGAGAAACAATATCTGAAGAGATAATAGGGTGATTATTTTTCAGATTTGAAGAGAGACATGACTGTTCAGATGGATACTGCACTCTGTCTACTGACCAAAATCAATCAATGACAGAAAACTGAATAAATCAGAATACTGACAGAATAAATGATAAGACTACAGAAAATAAAGATTTCAAAGATCTCAAAAGAGAGAAAGATTATCTACAAAGGAAGAAAGTATCAAAAAGAACTCAAAAGACATTAGCACAATGTGGTCAAATGTATTCCTGGAAAACAACCCAGAATTGTACACCTGACCAGTCTCCTTACAGAATGAGCTCCAAACAAAGATATTTTCTGACATATAAAGTATATACTTCTCAGTGACCTTTGTTTAAAGAACTGTCAAAGAATATAATCTTAAAATATAGACTGGCAAATAAAAACATGGGATATACAATTCAATTTGGACTTTAGACAAATGAGTACTTTTTAGTATATATGTTCTAACCAAATTATTTGCTATTTATCTGAGATACAAATTTAACTTGATAGCCAGTTAAATGTGAATCTCAGATAAATAGCAGCAAATAATTTATCTAACAAACCTACCTCAAAACAAAAACAAACAAACAAAAAAACATGAACTTGCAAAGCAAGTACAGGATGTAAGAAACAATTCTGAATGTAACACCTGATAAAATGCTAGTAAATTCATTTAACTCTTAACTGTATGGGAAAAGAATTTTTTGATTTCCGTTAACTAAACCTTTGAAAGTAGCTATAAAATGGTGACTCTTATTCTGTTACCCAGCACTGCCACAGGCCAAATTTTCTACAACCAAGTACATGTTCTTGAGGGTCTCACCTGCATTTTCTAGACTTCCCAAAGTACTCAAAGACCAGCCTTCTTCTATATCCTTACCATAATGCGGTCACAAGTTTTTGTAATCATTAAGATGTCAGAAATAGAAGCTATTGCCCAGCCGAGCTCTTCATAACCCCCAAATCTCCCAAGTATGGCTTACCAATATGATGGAGTATTAAGATTGTGAGTTTCATTTAAACTCGAAAAACAAGGCCCATTATCTTTTCTATGTTCCACACAAACTTTGGTTTCAAATGCACTTTGGCACATCATCTTAAAAGAATCCCACACTTGGGACTGTCCATGCTAATGGATACGATGATGCCCTAATGTATCTGTTTTGTAAATCTTTTTATTAAAGCAGAAAAACTGGCATAAAAAAATGATGCCAAAAGTTATGTGGACAGCCCTTTTAGAGCTGCTGTAATGCACTCATCTGGAGTCAGCTAAAATTTAGCTAGCTGGGAGAGTGAACAAAGCAAAGTGTGTCCTGATTTCCAACTGACTTAATTACACGGAGTCCAAGGGACGGAGGGATGTCATATCCATCAGACCTCTCCTCAGTCTGTAGGTCAGGAGGGCCCTGCCAATTAATGTTTACGGATCACTGAATATTTGCTAACGTTTGAGATTATCTATGAAAAAGGAATCTACATACACTAGATTATGAAACTGCAGATATCTCTCCCTTCTGTATTTTGCCGTTGCCCACAGCACCTCGGCACAAGCTAAAACAAAATGTACGAAATAATAGTAGGTTGATTTCATACCTATAGCTCATGAAATGACTGATTTCCATGCATCCAAAGAGGTATTTGCTTTTAACAAAAGACTTCACTAAATAGATTGGTCCCCAAGTAATTTCAGAACCACACCGTATTTTATTGGATTTACGCCTAATTTTTAAGAGCTCATTTATCTCATGACAAAGTTATTGGCAAGCGAGAATACTCAAAATGCAGGGAAGAAGTGAACTCCAGAGTCAAGGAGTATGAAAGCAGGCGTTCTTATTACCATATTCATGAGGCATTATTCCATTTAATTTTAGCTCTACATCAAACCTTAGCATAATAATCAAATGACAAATGTTGGTCTAGATCTACCAGGAAATATGGTTGTATTGTTTGTTATGATAAATGAAGCGAATTATAACAATTCCATAATGTTAAGGGTAGTGAGGGCAGGTTTGAGAGCTCCATGTGTGTGTATGTAATAAATCATTCCTTTGAAAAGATAATCGCAGCACCACTAGAGAAGAGAAAAAACCCGACTTGGAGGGCAATTATTTGAAAGCTCCTCAAATTAACTTGTGCACAGTTGGTTCTTTGTTATTGAGCCCACATTACTAAACGTTGTTTCGGGACATTAGTTTGCCTAGGTGAAGGAAATAATGTAGTTCCAGTTATTAATCACTTTAATTTTAAACGTGCTTTGTAAACTGAGAAGACATTAAACCCTAAGAACAATGTGGAACGCACAAGTAATTAGTGGTTAATGGGCTCCTTTTGAAAAACTCTAGGATAACAAAATCAAAAGCTTCAAGGCTCTAGGAAAAAGGAGGGTACATTTGTAACGTGAGAAAGTTCTATTTCATTTTACTGACCAATAGTGTCACAAAGGGAGTGAAATTAAGCCCTTCTCTCAAAAGTAATTTTAATAGATTATGATGAATGAAATCATATTATTTTATGAGTCAATCTTCTCTGTAGTGTAATTTAGCGGTGCCGTTTTGAGGCACCATGAAATAGAATTTTCTGTGATACTTCACTCCAGATTCCCTGCCAAAAAGTCTAACACTGTTTTGCAAATATCCTCCTGAGACAAATGTAAGCCAGGATTTGGTGTTACTGACCATCAGTGTAAAGAACGAGATGGAACCATATGATGTGCTCAGTATGAACAAAACTTACAAAAGGTTACCAGCCATACTGGAACAGGTAAATACAAAAATTGTAACAAAAATCAAGCAATTATTTAAAGGATTCTTCATTCTCTTTTGCTAAATGACAGATCAAGTGATAAGTGGCAAATGTTGACTTCTACTTTCATCATGGTATTTTTACAAACACTGTTAGAACCTTGAACCAGCTAGAGGGAGGAATATATTGGATAACCATCCTTTCTTATTACACTAAACCAAATTAATATTGATTGCTTTGACTTCTATTACTAACAACACAGTTCGTTCTAAAGAGCTACCATCTATATTAGTTATACCTTAGATACATATAAAATCAGTAAAGGAGGCCACGTTGCACACAGTTTGGGAGTTTAATCCTGGCTGAGCTTCTTATTATCTGAGTGATCTTGGTAAAGTTACTCTGTGTCTTGGTTTTAATTGGGATTAGTAATGTCTAAATTCCACTCCATCCCTTCCTACCCCACAAAAAACATGCACATTCTTCATCATTTGACATTAGGAAATTAGGAGCACCTGACATTCAGAGAGTCTCTAATAATTAGTTATGCAGGTTTACAATGGGGAAGCATAAACAAGGATCCTCCTCCATCTGAGAGGGGGCAGATACACCTCACCACAGGGCACACTTCAGGGAACTTCCCATCGAAGCGCTAAAATGTGTATGAAAGACACAGATATCATTTTTCTCTCCTCATCCACAGCCTCTATCCCAGGCAATAGTAATCAATGATAGACATCAAACACCTGGATGTATCTACAAAGTCACCCAACCTCGTGGACTGCACAGGACAGAAATTCCCTAGAGCACCCCCTGGCCAATTGTTATTACGGGTGTACTGAATCATGCCTACACTGCAGGAAGCTCAGTACTTTCAAAGGCATTTCAGTACAGTGTGGAATGTTATTCCACAGAAAAAGTGCTTGTACTTGTAGATATGCCTCCTTTGAACTCCATCCTATTACTGACTGGTTTTTGAAGCAATTCATAAAGACTTATGAGTCTTGCAAAGACTTGCCTGTGTGACTCAGCTTGGTCAAGTTGGAGCCTGCTTGGGATTCTCCTTCCCTCCATCTCTCTCGACTCCTCCCCCACTCACATTCTCTCACTCGCTCTCAAAATAAATAAATAAACTTAAAAAAAATAAAAGACTTGTTTTGTAGGACACTTAATCCAACATTTAAAGGCATGTTTATAAGGCAGCCATTGTATTTCTCTGTAGTCTGTGCTTCTCCAGGACTGAACACCCTCAGGTTTCCAAGCCCCTCACAAGCTTTGTTGACTTTATTAGTCAAAAGACAATGAACACCAAACACCCAAACCTCAAATGCATTCTGAGCAAAATTGTTACTTCCAATGCCCTGCTCATTCTGCTTCTACTAATGCATTCTAAAAATGGGTTAGGCTTTTCATATAGATTTTTATCCAAATCTGTGAAGCAATGACTTCATTTATGCTGTAGAATATACATTTAGCCATCTATTTCATTCAATATATTCATTCTTCCATGCATTTCATTCAATCTTCCATCCATTTAATACAAATTCTTAAGGATATCTCAAATTCTACTGATTCCTACATAATATTGACTAATCCATTACTCCCATGTTACTAAGGTTTGCAGATGTTTCTTACATAGTGCCTTGGGTGCTCTCTCCTTGAACAGTTAATTAATCTAACTTTCCTGACATTCTTTCAGGAGGACTTATATTTTAAAGCAAAACTTTTTTAAACACGTGGTATGCCTTTGTGCATTTCAAAAGAAAATTCTTTGCTTGA
The DNA here is from genome assembly GCA_030068075.1 of Paguma larvata. Classification (NCBI taxonomy): domain Eukaryota; kingdom Metazoa; phylum Chordata; class Mammalia; order Carnivora; family Viverridae; genus Paguma; species Paguma larvata. Next base: position 26,054,330 of record CM057836.1, on the reverse strand, counting down.
TAAAGCTCTATAGATCATAAAAGTTAGATAGATCCAATATGGAACAGGGAAAATTCTCAGATAATCAAGACAGCCCACTGACATGACCCATTTTAATAAGAATTAATCTAGATTTTGTAACATTACCTTAATCTGCTCTATCCTATAAACACATACCGGTCAAGGATGCAGAGCCCCAGGGAAGTCAGAAAATATGTGCTATGTTCTTGACGTGGATTTTGGTTTGCTAACGGAGGCTCTTTCTGTATTTCAATGTACACACACTTCCAAGTTACTAATAACACCTTTACCCAGACATGTAAGAAGAAATTAGGAGCATTAATTAGACAACCCATAAAGTAAATGAAGCAAAATCTGCTATCATACGCGGGTACTAAGCTAGGTATCTGTAAACCTGAATTACAACCCCAGCTCGGTTTAGCCTCAGGAAAGTCACTTCACCCAGGAAAGTCTGGGCTTGAATGTCCCCAGGTGTAAAGTACAGACATTGGGCTAAGTGATCTCTGAGGTTCTCCCTGCTTGTTCAAATCTGCTCTACGGTGCAAAATAAACTGAGCAAAAGCACTCAGGACATTTCACATTTAGCTACAGAGCTTTACCTACTGCCTAGGAAATGTGTATGCACCCTGACACTTAATACTTAAATACTTGGAGGTGGCTAGCGATATTCTGATGAGAGGTAAATAAAGGAACTCTACTACTCAATCCTGCATCAGCAAGGAAGGCGTACTGCTAGGTACACATGCGTACTCATATGCACACAGATGCACCCACACATAGACAGGGAGTGATCAGCATGGAGACCATAGGGTGCTCTGTCGTGTAATCCAATCTCCTGTGGATTTGATTTCATCACAAATTAATATAGGGGAAAAAAGTTCCATGAAGTTTAAATGCTGGTAATTCTAGAAACCATACACTAGAACTCTTTGCTTCCTTATACCTAAATTGAGTGAGCAGGATATAGTTCACTGTTGTGACCTTCTCACATGGGGCTAACGAGCAAAATGTGGTCAAATAACTTAAGATTCCTAAAAAGCCAAAACAATGGAAGTCCACACCAATGAACTCGGTTAAACCTACCTTGACAAAAGGTGTTGTTGACCCGCTTATAACCTTGCAGACATTCCATCATTTGGTTATATCCATGATATGCTGTAAGGAAGACAGAATTCTTCGTTATATACTTAAATTCTTACAGTCCTAAACTGCCTATTGTGATAACCTAAGCCACTGAAGTCATCAGTGGTCTGTCTTATTCATTTCTAAGATACCCAATTCAATGTGTATCAGTTTCTTTCACATTATCCTTGTTTATAAGTTAACCCCTTATTTTGCAAGACATATAGTCCCAAGTAGTTGTCAGCAAACCTTGATAATGTTAATCATAAGAGTCATAAGAAGGTTTAATATGTTCTTCCAATTAGTGATCATTTATGTTACAAAGAATCTATTCCTCCCCAGTGACTTCCTCCAGGCATTTGAATTTTCTTATAAGTAGGGTAAACATGCATCCTGGTCTGCCTGGGACAGTCCTGGCTTATGCCAGTTGCTCTAGCAAAGTTCATCAATAACAGCACTCCATTCTCAAAAGTGTCCCAGTTCCGACAATAAATAATATGCTCGCCTAAATACTAGCTCATATATCTTAGTAATGAGTGATTCTTCCTACTATGAACCTGAGAAGAACAGAAGATGATGAGAGGAAGTTAGATGAGAAAGGCCTCTGTGATCAGTGATACGGTTCATCCCCCAGAAATTTCATCAGCAATACAATGTTGCAATTACCAAATTATCAAAAAAAACCTAGTCACTGAAATTGATGCTCTCAAGAGAGGCTGAAGAGATTTCCTGGCACAATGGATACAGCATAATTTCAAGGACCAAGCGGACCTAAGTTAAAATTGTGGCTCTGCCTATCAATAGCTCTGCGACTTTGGGAGACAAGCTTTCTGGGTTTCAAATGGTGATTCTGTACAATGGGACTATTCTCATCTACTGAGTAGGTCAGGGTTGTCGTGGATTTTAGAGATAATTTCTGCAAATGCCTACCACAGTGCCTGACAAAAACCACTCACAAGATGACAGATGCCATTATTTCCTGCCACGAGGTATTCTTTCCTTCAGATCATGAACAACAGATAAAGGGTAACAATCAAAACAGGATGAATGGTTAGACCGCTATAAAGACCTGAATGAGGAGTAAAGAGGGAAAAAATTCAAAATAAAACAGGAAATTTTCTTTTGGAAAATAAAATCATTTTGCCCCTAACACATGCTCTTTATTCTCACCACTAAGGGAGCAGAGTGAAAATGTACGAGTGGGGTTCCTCTCTCCTCCTTCACTTCCTTTCTTTGCCATATGTTCCATCTCGTCAGACCTTTCTAAAAGCTGGGGAAAGGTTACAGTGAGGAGTCTTGGGATAGTGAGTTATAGGTAAGCAGAAACTGACATGCGGGGAGTCACCCCATCCAAGCTCCTTGGCCACGTAGCTAGTCTTGTCCCCAGAATGAAGACCCTGTGGACCAGGCTGCCTCCAGAGATTCCGCGATCTCTGTGAACTGTTCAAAGGCAAAAGAGATGATATCTTGTTTTAAAAGTTCGCACAGTCATCACCCTCAAAGCAGAGAGCCAGGCCAGGTGATCTCTTCAGCTCTCCCTTAGCTGAGGATTCGATGTTAATTTTCTCCTAAAAACTTTTAAAGGACAAGTGACTTGTTCATGCTAAGTACATTTTTAATAGATTACAGGGTATTTAATGAAATCGTTTACAGATTTAAAATTAAGTTTCTGCAGTAAAAACTGATCAACAATGAAAGGTCTCTCTGTATGTGGCTAAACAAAAACTTCAAACATTAAATAAAAGCCATTTGAAAACTGAAGTTTGAACTACTTTAAGTGAAAAAAAAAAGGCATGGAACACAAAACCATAGCATATAAAGCCAAGGAAAGTCTGCTCCCTTCCAAAATGAATATGATTTAGAGAGGAGTACCAACCAAGGAAAGGAAAGTTTTTAAATGACACAGGAAGAATGTGACCCTGAGTGTGTTTCTTGGGAGTGAGTCACTTAGGACAGCACAAACAAAGTAAATGTCAAGATGTTAATGGTTTACTTCAGTCATAATCCACATTGCCCTTCCTGAAATGAAATCAATCTCTTCAATTTTATACATTACATGAGCCAACTTACTAATATATTTTCATCAGCATTTAGTAAGAAGTGATAGCAACTTTGTACTTTCACATTCAGCTTAAATTATTCTAACACTAACATAGAGAGTTAACGAAACCATTTAAAGCAGGGAATTTATGCTCAGATAATACAGTTGTAAGTAAAAACAACACAAGATCAGGAGTAGAAGTTAGGGATTAAAAAACGACAACAATGTAGGATTCTCTGTACCCCTAACTTCTCTCCCTATCTTGCAACTTCGGGGTTGGGAAAATGGAGGAAAGAGAAGCAGTTAAGCAAAAGACACAGAGAGAAGGAGAGATGAGAAAAAGGCATAAGATGAGAGAGAAGATGGAACAAGTATGAGAGAACATGAACTTGGCTCCAGAATGAAACCTTAAGAACTGGATTTCTCTTTCTGCAGCCCTTAGACCTAGAAGTGGGAAACATACCACCCTCTTCACAATATTCCTACAGACAAACTTACACAGTACATGAGGGAAAGGCCATTAAAAAAATAATCAAAAGTTGGGGCGCCCTGGGTGGCTTGGTCAGTTAATCATCTGACTCTTGATTTCAGCTCAGCAATAGGTTCTGTGTTGACAGTGTGAAGCCTGCTTGAGATTCTGTCTCCTGTCTCTTTCTTTCAATCTCTCTCTGTTCCTCCCCTGCTTGCATTCTCTCCCTCCCTTTCTCTCTTTCTCTCTCAAAAGTAAACATCTAAAAAAAAAAGTAAGCTTTTTTTAACATTTTAGATATAGACACTCAACAGCAAATGACTCAAGCTGGGAATCAAACTCGGTCTACCTAGCTCCAAACTTCAAGCTCTTTAAATCATACCATGTCTCTCTTGGATATTCCTGTGGTCACATTGACAGAATAATTTTAGGCACGTGGATCTTTCAGTGAGGAGGGACTATCACACTCAACCCACTTACTGGAAATCCACATTACCAATCATTATCAAATCAGCATGGAAAGTCCAAAGGGGACATTCTTAGTAATGAAAATCTTCATTTATGTGATTCTTTCCCTAAATGAAGAATTCATTAGTTACTGGAAACTTTAGTGGGTGTTTTGACAAGTTAGTCCTCCAAAAGAAAACAGAAGCAGTATCAATGAAATAAACAAAAGTTTAGGCATCAAAAGATGTAGAGAACAGGTAAGTCTGAGAGACAAGGAGGTCCAAATGAGAGACAATGAGACAACTGTTTGCAACCAACTGTAATGATCATAGAACAAATAGTACATAAGTCACACCTGTAGAGCAGTGATTCCAAGATGACAGATTCTAGACTGAATATAGGTGTGAAAGGCAGATGAGAATATTAAATCACCTTAAAGAAGAGTAAATAAAAATTATCCGATTGAAGCAACTGAGAAATTCCTTGCAACATGACTTGTAAAAACCTACTATAAAAATCTTCCCTTACGGAAGGCAAAAGAAGATAATGGAGGAAAAAATATCACTTGCTTTCTTGGGGAAAATGTGATGAGTTAGGTATATTAAAAAAATCAACTTACTTCTGTCTTTCAAAAATATTCTCTATTAGAAATCAGCCAGAGTCAACGCTACATTCAAAAACTAAAAATAATGGCATAATTGGGAAATAAGTAACAGAGGGACATAAACCTGGATTTATTGAAATTAATAGGTTTTAAAAACTACAATTTATAGACTAACCAGAAGACGTGGGTATCAGTATAGATTCATGTCATGGAGAACCGTGATGGTTTAAAAGTGGTGACTAAGAGGGGTGCTTGGGTGGCTGAGTCGGCTGAATGTCTGACTTCGGCTCAGGTCATGATCTCATGGTTTGTGAGTTCAAGGGCCACATCGGGCTCTGTACTGACAGCTCATAGCCTGGAACCTGCTTTGGATCCTGTGTCTCCCCCTCTCTCTGCCTTTCCCCCACTCATGCTCTGTCTCTCTTTCAAAAATAAATAAAACAGTTTTGAAAAAAAAAATGGTGACTAAGAAAAGGAAAATACTGTGTTTGAGAGACTGTAGACTTGTCTTTTCCAGATAGCAACCAATCGCTTCTCCATATCCGCCTTTTTTCAGTGAAATTTGAACACTTAGAGTATAACAAACTTCTGTTGTGGCTATTAATAAAAATTTCGTTTAAAGAATTTAACCTGAGGAACAGCAGCTTCACTAACTTTTTGTTGGTTTTTGAAACATTTATGATTTTTAAAGACAGCTTCTTTTCTCTTCGCCTGAGGAAAAAGAACCTTGTTTCGCTTACTGCCCTCTTCAAATGCTTTTTTAAAAATAAGTCATCGAACTGGAGAAGGCAACTGATACCTGCTTATTACAACACAGAATTGGCAGGAAAGCATTCATGGACATGCAGGAAGGTTTCTGGAAATGCAAATTCCAGCACATGTTCTAGAATTCTCTGAGAGTTCTTTGAAAATCAAAGTCTGTCTCACCATTGAAACGTTTATCGTAAGGAAACCGATATGCTACATTAACCTTCAAAGGAATAATGAAACGTCACTTACACGGCTTCTTGGGGCATTTCTGGCATTTGTTAAAGCCCCAGGAGGTCCCCACAGTTCCACAGCAATCCTCCTGCTTCGAAAGGCCAGGGAGGGCCTTGCCACACTGCAGTGATGAGAGGTGAAATTCGAAGGTTAATTGAGCACAGGACACCCAGCTCTAGAACACTGCTGTGCTTCACCGTCACATTATAAAACAGTTCCCTTCTTATCAACACAGTGAGAGAAGGAAACACACACACACACACAGACACACACACACACACACACACACAACTCAAACTTTGAAACCGAACACCAGAACAGAATCCATAGGACACTAATGAGCAAGCATATTTCTAAGAGTTTCTTGGCATTATTAGAGTCTTAGAAATATCTGTCACTGCTCAGAGCACTTTATAAAATGCATGTTTCCAATGCCACCTCTCCCCGCCCCCCACCCTTTATTTCCCTTTGAAAAGAACCTCAACTCACAAGTTCAACACAAACTTTTAAAATTTAGTTTAACTGTCTGCTGGAGTCTCTAGTGTGGATCATCAGGGAGCAGAGCTGTAAGGGTGTGGCATGTGTGTAAATCCAGAAAAGATGCCCAGGTCCCATCTATGAGAGCCCCTGGGGCTTCTTAGAACACCAAGGCCTTGGCAGAAACGGGACAGGAGAGGATGGTACAAGAAGTCATTGCTTTGGCAGAGATGAAAACTCCAGATGGCCAAGTGGTCTGACCCAGGGAGGTCAGCCAAGCTAGGAAGGTGCTGGCAGGTTTAAGCAAGGCCAGGAGCTAGAAGAGCGGGGCTTTAGTTGTCAAGATAAAGACCCACCTCATCTCCTGGTTAATCACAGGACGTCTGAAGAGGCTGCAAGGCAGGGGTCTGAAGTCAGACCAACCCAACAGGGTCAGGAAGGGCCTAGGCAAACAGATCCTACTCTGCGTACCCATTCTGAGGCCCTCATGCAAGAAAGGCCACCTGGTTCTCCACTGACACTCTGCAGGCTAAGCCCAGACCCCACATCTAAGAAGTCACTCTGCCTTCCTCTGCCTCAACTTCTAAAAAGTCCTCCAGACAGTTTCCAGTGTCATCTTTCCAAAGATGAATTTGATGACATTACTCTACTGATTAAAACCCTTCAGTGACTCCCATAGTCTGAAGACTGCAAACTCCCTGGGATGATACACAAGGACACAAAGTCCCTACACATGACTTTGTCTGTGTCCCCCTGCACCTCTCCACATCTAGGCTTCAGGCACCCTAAAAGACTGTTTATTTTCTGACCAAATGTCTTTCCAAGAGCAGTTTCCTTTCCTTGGCATACCTAAAGCCGTCTTTTTCTCTTTGCCTGGACAAACTTTACCATGAGTTGCAGCTCTGAAGAATCGGCACCATGAAGCCTCCAATCTCCTCAGTTTCAGTGAGAGCCTTCTCTCTCTGTACCCCACAGCACATCCTACCCCACTCCACTGCCTCCATTATGCTTTTTAATTAAATGCAGATGTATCTATATGTACTTTTCTATCCCAGCACAGCGCCCATGCGCAATCATTTCTGAGGGAAGGAAGATGCGAACAATCTAAGGAACTATGAAACAACCTAGCTGCAGGCCACCGAGCAGAGGCTCTCTGCAGACCAAGAAATGTTAGCAGTTGCGCCCAGGCTGGTGAGTGCAACATGATGACAAGAAAGTCCGGGCAGGTGGTGGCCCTCAGAAGGGCAGCGGGCAGCAGACGCCATTCACCCAGCAGGGCTCCGGGTCCAGGCAGACACCATTCTGCTCTAAGTGACTACCTGTTTGAATTGTAAAACCAAACTGGAGAAGGTCTGGCACAGGCAATGAAGGTTCAATCCCATCAGAGTTTTCAAGTCCTCAGGTTTTTGTGTTTTTTTAGGGATTTCAACAGGATGTTGTGTGCTCTTGACAGCAGTCAACGATGGGGGTTAGGGTGAGGGAAGGGCAGGGAGATGGGTGGGCGAGTGAACACCCCAACAAAGGAGATCCTGACAGAAAAGAAGCAACTGTGGCTATATTCAGGTAGTTCCCAGACTCCTTCAGCTCAGTCACAGGAGGCTTAAATCCAGAAATGTTCATTTCCAGTTTTATCTAAGAGGTTTATGTGAGACACCACTGTGCATCAGATACAGATCATTCTTGTACCAGACTCTCCAGGCTCTTCTCTTTAATCAGGCAGAACTTTCAACACTTGCTGATTTTATATGCGCAAAATTTTAGTAGCAGTTAAAACCCAATTTTCACCTCAGATTCCTAGAATGTTTTATTTGGTAGGGTAAAAATAAATCCTCTCTCTCTCTCTTTCTCTCTCTCTACCAGGCTTCAGAAAAGGTACAAGGTTTTCATTACAGGATTCAGGCTGCTTTATCCCATGGCTTTGTTTTTGCAGGTCCACAGCCAAGAGCAGCACAAACCATCCAAATCGATTAAATAAATGACGGTGTAGGTGGTACCATGAAACCATGTGTTCCTCTCAAAATTGGGTCTGCACAGGATAATAACAGGCTGCAAGGGATGAAGTCAGGCTTACAGCAAGGCACGAAGTCTCACACATGCACCTCAAGGTAGTCAGTTATGAAGAGGCTTCAACATGAGCCAGAAACAAAGCCTGAGAGACCTTTGAGGCCATAGGCAGGGCTCTCACATAGGAGACTACCCAACACCTTGAGGTCCTACTTGGTTGGAGGAAGTGCCTAGATGAAAAGAAGGTGGAAAAGGATCTTCTCTCCTCCACAGTGAAGGTCACATTGGTGAGAATCACGTAGAACAGGGTGAGGTTTGCATTCAGAATGTTCTTCTTTCAGAGTGGTAGATTCTGCTTCTTCATGACACATCATCCCCAGGACCCATGATTGGCTCTGCCGAACTGCATTTTCATGCCCAGATTGAGGTGATTTTTACAAGTGAAAAACACAAGTGGAATTTCTCCTATGTGACTCACTCACCACATTTTCAGAGAAAGCCTCTCTCTCATTTCAAGGCATATCTTATGTGTAAGCAATCCAGAAGAAATGTGCTAAAAAATTTACAATATTTAGCTCTTTCAAGACAGAAAGAAAAATCTGTCCTGCCAAATGACTATTGTGCTGCAGCTCCTCAAAAAGCTCACCACCTCAAGCTCCACACTGGGGGACATGGAACTCCACACATCCAAGCTAACATTTAGCAAACACACGACCCACCTAGAGCAGCAAGCAGAATGATGCGGGTTTTGGCAACCAGGTCCTGTAGGCGTCCAGTGAAGAAAGGAGAGATAAGACTATGTCTGAGAGTGATGGGCACAGCACAGATATGTTAAAGAAGGCCAGTTGCGTGATGAAGGTATTAGTAGGACTAAAGGCCATAAATCAGCGAAGAGAGGACTTAAGTCATTCAGGAGGAAACCTTTTCACCATTAAGTGTTCCTCAGCAACAGAAGATGCGGACATCCTCACTGGGAACGGAAGCTGGGGCCATCTGTCAGGAATGACCAGGATACGAAGCAGATGGCTTTGATGGTCTCTGCCAGCTTGAGGGTTCTGTGTCCAATACGTACTGACAGGTCGTATGACTTGATTTAGGAAATACAAATTACTAGACACTGGAGCCAACCTGGAGAACTTCTGTTGCTCTTGTGTCTGCCTCAGGACTGTGTCTGGGTGGATGTACTACTAACCATCTCTTTTGTCTCACTTCCCTCCTCACATCAGTATCTCCAGAGACGCTTACCCCAAGCTGAGCTTCCTTCTACAAGACTTAGGCAAACTAGACAGAAAACGAATCCCAGCCCCAATTCACCAGTGCACTGACCATGATTCTTAGAAGACTGAGTGCAAGAAAATAGTTCATTGACCCTTCCTACCTTCCTGTGTTAGCACTACACCCTAGAAGGTAAAGTTATTCAAGAATCGTTAAGATTATTCCACAAATACCCATGTTTTAACTTTTACAACACAGAATTATTGCAGGCAATGGTGCAAAAAACTTTAATTTTTCAATTAGTAAAGAATAAACAGATTGTGGGATCATGTACTTTTGTAAATCCTGACCTAGTTGAGAACACATCAGACTTCAACCTAAGTTTTGAGGTACTACCATGGCACTTTCCTGATACTCAGAGTTAAGCTATTAGCTGTGATTGCAGTTTTTAGATCTCCCTATAAATATATAAGCAGGAATGACAGTTCAAAACTTATCATATGGAAACCAAGGCCCATAATTTTTGTCAATTAAAAACTCACCACTCATACAGAGATGAACAAACAATAATTTAAAGAGGTTGTGATAAATATTGGAGTACGTTTCGTAAGATTTCATTTTCATACGCTAAAGTTACTAGTACCTACAATAGCCTCATTCTAAGAGTGTTTGCTGTGTTGTGCTAGGTTCTGGGGAAGGAAGATCCAGTAGTGAGTAAAAGAAGAGAGTGTTGGGCTGTAATCAATAAACCTGAATCTAAATCCCTATTCTTTCTCGTGAGTAGGGATGTTCACCAGATTGTCCGGGCTCTCAGGGCTAATATTGGAACAATGGGACAATAATGCCAACTACAAAGGACTGCGGTGAGTCAAATGACACATGTCTAAGAAGGGCCACCTTATCCCTTCTACCTCTGTGCAGGGATTAGAAAAATGTGACCCTTAAGATGTGTTCTGCATCAAGACACAGCATTCAGTAAACAGAGGATCGGCTGGATCCCCATCTGCCCTCTCAGCTGGTGTCTTGTGTGAGTACAACCCATAAAATGTTCAAATGCTGGCCATTTGTTAGCCTCTAGCATAAATTTGTGAAAAGGTTCACTAGGAAAAGGGCCGATCCACAAAGATGGCCACCATGTCATGGCTGCTATTTAGTCTTCCTGTTAAGGACATTTAAGGAATACCTGAGTTGGCTCAGTCGGTTAAGCATCTGACTCTTATCAGAGTCAGAGTCGGTTTCAGCTCAGGTCAAGATCTCACGGTTCATGAGTTTGAACCCTGCACTGGGCTCTTTGCTGATAATGCAGAGCCTGCCTGGGATTATTTCTCTCCCATCTCTCTTTGCCTCTCCCCCACTTGTGTTCGCACTCTCTCTCTCTCTCTCTCAAACTTAAAACAATTTTAAGACACTTAAAAACAATAATATCAAAATATTCTTAAGAATTACCCTTCTCACATGTATATAATTCATTTTACTTTGTTATCAGGAACCATTCTATACTGACACATAAAATCCTGAGTTTAAAAAAAGAATGTTTTCTCAAAGAGAATACGGCACTGGAGCCAAAGAAACAAATACAACTTAAAATGTTAAAGTAACACAGATTTTTAAGATGCACTAAAGTAAAACATGAAAGAACAGAGAAGGCTGACTCACTGCAACTCTTGCAAGAGTACTGCAGGACTGTGTTTAGGCAAGAGCTGAAACAGGCAGTGACTCAACTGCTGGACTGGAGAGACAGATTCCAAAGAGATGGAGCAGCTCTAACTAAGCCCAAGACTGACCACCAACTGGGAGAGGACCCAGGGGCAGGTGGGTGGGAGGGGAAGGGCAGAGGAAGGCAGGCCAAGGACGAAGGAACAGAGAGAGTGGGTGGGGAAAGTCAGAGAATGAGGTAGAGCTAAGCCATGGAGAGTTTTCCAAATTTGGGATTTAATTTGTAGTTAGAAACCAAAATTAATCAGGAGAGAGGGAAAAGGAAACAGCATAGTTTGTTTTCCCAAGGCAAAAAGTTTTGGATAGCGTCCAGTGAAATATTTGGCATCTTCGAAGTAATGGCAAACACATAAATATTGATAAAGAGGAAGAAAAAGAGGAGGAAAAGAGTGTTTTTATAAAAGTACAGTTTTCTACATCTGATACTTCCTCTCAAGAGTAAAAGAATTAACAGCAAAGAATATATCATTTATGGGGGGGAGAGGAAGAAATTACATTTAAGGCCAACATGAACAGTTATCAGAGGACCAAAAAAAACCCCAAAATTAGCTAATTATTAAAGGCCCATTAGCTATATTACTCCTCAAACAAAGAGCAGAGGGAGGTTTTAAGTTAAGCATGAAATGAGATCTTTCCCCAATAAAAGATGTCCTAGCACAAAGCAAATAACCCAGGCATCTCCACATCATTCAAATTAGGGCTATCTGAATGTGAACCTGACCTTTCCACACAATCACCTTCCTTGTGGACCAAATGAGAGGTAGTGTAAGAAAGATGACCCATAACTCAGTAAATGGTAAGAGCATAACTTCTGATGTTGGACCAATATGGGTCCTCACTTTACCAATTACCATGTATTTTACTATGGGAAAAATGCTCGAACTCTATAAAATGTAACTTAAAATGCCCATTTTCAGAGAGCTCTCAAGAGGACTGAGACAATAGATATGAGACAGTCAGATAGCCAGCATGCACCAGGCTTACAATCAATATCAGACCCTTTTCTCCAGGCCCCTCACCAAGAAACTTGGGTTTACTTAACAAAGGACTAAGTAACTCAACAGTTATTCAGTATCCCACACGCCAGAGTCAATTTATCAAGAATGGATACATAAACGTAATTTATATATAGAAATATGAAAAGAGGGGCACCTGGGCAGCTCAGCTAGTTAAGTATCTGACTTCGGGTCAGGTCATGATCTCGTGGTTCATAGGTTTGAGCCCTGCGTAGGGGTCTGTGTTGACAGCTCAGAGCCTGGAGCCTGCTTCAGATTCTGTGTCTCCCTCTCTCTCTGCCCCTCCCCTTCTCATACTCCATCTGTCTCTCTCTCTCTCCCAAAAATAAACAAACATTTAAAAAATTTTTTAAGAAATATGAAAATAAAAAGAAGATATTGTGATTTTCCTAAAAATGTCCAGGTTTTTACAAAAGTGCTCGGGCTAGTGAAGAAATGCCCAGAGAATTAATGCTGTGAAAGATGTGTCATCATATGGATTTCATCTTAATTCTCAAGAAACACAACAGGATGCCACTGAATTACAATAATTCAACTAGTTAATATCAATGTTCAAGCAGCAAATTTCACTTTGGGAACATTCAGATCTTTTTGGTCACCCACCACGTCTTGGTCAGAAGACCAAGACCATGAAGTCAAAATAGCAGAGCCCACTCTGCACCTCTTGTCCACGAGCATCCACGGCTTAGTCATAAAACACTGCAGAATGTGGAACTCACTAAGCCGGGTCCCAGGAAATACAGCTGTCCTTTCATGCTAAGCTAGTGTTACAGACAGAATGTATGCCTCATCCCCCAAAACCCTATGGTGAAGTCTTGGCCTCGAATGTGATGGCACAGGGAGGCAGGGCCTCTGGGAAGTAATTAGGTATAGAGGAAGTCATAAGAGTGCGGCTCCCTGTTGGGATGAGTATCCTTATAAGCAGGGGAATAAAGACCACAGCATAAACCACTGACTGACTGATAGACACACACACTCTCTCTCTCTGTTGCGTGAGCACATCAAGAAGGTGGGTGTCTGAAAACAGGAAAAGAGCTCCACCAGGAACTCAATCTGTGAGCACCTCGACCTCAGACTTCCAATCTCCCAAACTGCAGAAAGTAAGTTTTGATGGTTTGAGCTCCCCAGACTATGGTATTTCGTTATGGCAACCTGAGCCTACTTACACAGAGAGCAATGGTTTCTTGTGAATACGCCGTGTCCACAAGAGATGGCCTAAGCCAGGATGGAACAGTAGAAAGAACACTGGAGTAGGAACCAGAAAGCCTCAGTTTCAGTCCTCACCAACCATAGATACAAGATGTGAAGCAAACTAATTCACTTCTCTAGACTTTAGCTTCCTATTGATAAAGTTTTAAGTATAGACTAATTACTAATACCCATTGATGTCCCTAAATTCTATGATTTTATAAAGGCTCCAGTGCAGGGGTAGAGGATAACCAGGTATGAGTGGAACGGTTTCCTATGTCAGGAAAATCCTATGATGGGCAGTGTTCCTTAAATGTTCCCTACCTGCCGGACTGATACAGTACATTCCATGATGCCACAGGTTTCCTAGGCCTAGCATCACACCCTGACCTAGATCAGTATGATCAGTGATATGAGGATGGGCCTTCTCTTCTTGACCCTACCCTCCCAGCTCACCCCTTTCCTGCTAACCAGTACTCACAAAAAAAAAAGGCAGCTCCATCTTCCCGAAAATAGTCATGGCTCTAAAACAGCTATTTTCTACATTAGGGTAATTATAATGAATCATATATTATCAAATAGGCAAAGTATCAGAAATTATTCAAGATGGTCATGGAGATGCAAATTTTGCCTATCTTGAGCTGTGACCCATTATAAGGTCACATTGTGATTGATCAACCTACACGGCATGGGTGTCCCCTGCATTACTCCAAGTGTGCATGTGACACGTTTGCCTCCGCCCATACCCAGAAAACCTTATTCCAATGTTCTGGTACAAACTGAGGGTTTCTGGTAAACAGAAACTATACCCTCAGTACTCTAAATCTGGCTGAGGAATGTGAATCCCTTTTTTGGAAATCTTGGACTTCTTTTCATAAGAACCAGAAAGAGGTCCCGTATGGGAAACGTTCCAACTATTTACAATGGGGTGGATTAATCCAAACTTCTATCGCAGCTCGTCTTTATTCCTATCATCAATCTTTTCGCTATGATATAAACACATCTCCACTCCGGCAAAATGACTTCTGCCCATCTTCAGAGTAAAACGGTGTTCTTGTGGCCTCTGGGCCAACCACAGCTCCAAACTAAACTGGAAAATGTCAGGAAAGCTCTTCAATGTCCATGCACTAGAACATTAAATATGTTTATTTATACGTGCCAGTAAGAAAGGGGGTCTGAATATCTAAGCCTATCATTAATGCAACTAAGGCAACATATTTGATCAACTTGTCCTAAAGGCCTCTTGTCATAAAGAGGAATATTGTACGACAGAGCACTGGCGAGGTAACAGGCATTGTCTCATAAGAAGAGGAAAACGCTTAAATACTTCCAGATTTTCTAAAAGAACTTGTAAAAAATTTGCTTTGGCTTTAGCAGAACATTCTTTATAAGCAAGGTTTTTTTGTGTTTTTTTTTTTATCCACCCAGCTTTCTTTTATTAGAGTAATTAAAACAATGTTAGGCATTTGGGGTATCTGATACAACCATAATCCTCTGATATTTCAGGCTATTGATTTTACAAAATATCTACTATGACTAGGGCATTAACTGCTGGAAACGTATCCACATTGATTTCTGACAGTGTATTTGTTTAAAGCCTGCTGAAGCCAAACCATGGGCTTCAAGGAATTCCAGACAACTACTTTAGTTTATGAAACGGTATTTTAAAAGTTACACTCAGGCAAAAATGGCTTTAAAAAGTAACATACAAAGGGGAAAAAAAATCCTTAAGCATGAAACTTAGGATTCTACTTGACATCTTTTCTAAAGAAACAATTAAATTTGGGCTATTTTCTCCATCTCTACAATGATTTAATAAGCATTTCATCAGTTGTGATATATGCGACTTGCTATTCTTACAGTGTAAAAAGAATGAGTATTGTCATGATTATATTCTGACATCATAATTCCTGTTACCCTGTCCTTATAGCAAAACACCAATCACATCATAAATCCTAGCACTAGATGGTGAGAACATGAAATTTATTCAAAGTTCCATTACCGAGGATGTGACTAAAAAGACAGACTCATGCTCAGGAGGAAATCAAGATAGGCATACAGGCAGGGTTGTTATTGCCATGGCAACTGGATCATTCCCAAAATGATGAACATAAAGGCTTCTTTTCCCCAATGCTTATGTCTACAACTGTACTGGGGAACTTTTCTATATTAAGCTTCAGTGCTTCTCAGTTTCTCTTTTTTTTGTCTATGTAGAGATACTGCAAGGAACAAAAAACATTTCAGGCCTCATACCACTGTGTAAATTTCAACACGTGCCTCATCTGGTAAAGCTTTCAGCTTTTCTGTGTCTTATCCAAGTACACGGAACTCAAAACTAATAATTACCTGTGGTTTGGTTGCAAATAGTGTAGAAAAACTGAATGCCACAAATCATATTAATAGGTTTCTTTAGTTCCCCGGGAGCAGGAAACCAGGTCTGTCTTGACCACACTCTGCCACTTGTGGCGGGAACACTCACTGCTCACCAAAGAACCACTTGTCCCAGCTTCCTGGCATGTGCCAGCTTCCCAACTGCATCAGTCAGCTCAGACTACTGTAACAAAATATCCTAGACTGGGGGCTTAAAGAACAGACATCCATTTTCTTTCCCTTCTGCTTAAAATGCAACATCGGGATACCAGCAGGATCAGCTCTGGTGAGGTCTTTCTTCCTGGCTTGTAGGATGCTGCCATCTTGCTGTGTCCACACAGGGCAGAGAGAGTGAGCTCTCAGGTGTCACTTCTTAGAAGGACACAAATCCTATCATATCAAGGCCCCACCTTTACAAACTCATTTCATCTTAATTACCTCCTTATTGACTCTATGTCCAAATACAGTCACGTTGGAGGTTAAGATTTCGGCATATGTTTTGAGAGGGCCACGATGGAGTCCAGAGACCTGACAGGCGGGGCCAAGTGATGCACTGTGAACAAGGGTTGCGGGAAAAGCAGTGTCCCTTGCAGCACCTCTCTCCCCCTGCTCTAGGAACTGAAGAGGTCACACACATATTCCGGACAGCACAGTCTTAACATGGTAGCAGCCCATCAGCCTACAGAAAGCTGGAGTACAGAGCTCCCTGCTTACCCCTTAAACACCTAGCACGTGCAAAATGCAAGCTTTTGTCAGGTTAATTCATTACCATAGCACGCACTATTCTTCCGTGGCCAGCACTGAGCTCAATTCCTAAATGGCCCTGCCCTCATGAAAAGCATAGCCTTTCAGGGGGAAAAGAGGATCAAAATCAACCATTTTAAGATAATTAAATTCAAAATGGTCTGACTGGATTCCAAGTGCAGTAAGAAGAGTTCGGAGAGGAGACAGCACATGTGGGCTGAAGGACTTTGGAAGACTTCTGGAGGTATCAATACGTGAGAGAAGGCTCTCAGTTCAGGCTGGATTTGAGAGATCACTGTAGGTCTTAGTTTTTTTTGTTTTTTTTTTTTTAAGTTCATTTATTTAGAGAGAGAGCACGAGAGTACAAGTACAAGCAGGGGAGGAGTAGAGACAGAGGGAGAGACAGAGAATCCCAAGCAGGGATTGTCAGCGCAAAGCCTGACATGGGGCTTGAACTCATGACCGGAGTTATCAGGCGTCCCTAGTAGGTCTTAATGTATCTGATGTTTGTGCAGTTTGCTGTGTCCACAGGCCCTCAGCATACGGAACTACTGGTGGCACATAAGATGGAAAAGAAGAAAGATGTCAAAATTATCAGTCAGAGGACTGCAGGGCTAAGAGAGGCTTTGGTAGTCTTCTCAGGAAAATCAGTTATTTCAAAAATGAAAACAAAAACCTGTGGGCCAGAGAGATGAGGAGCTTGCAAAAATGGAAAAAGATCTATGGACATTGAAACACCAGCCCTATCTCTGAGTCTCAGGTTTCACATAAGTAGATGGGGGACAAGAATACCAAATTTTCCCTGTTTTAAAGGTCAAGTAAGGTCATAAATGTCAGTGTTCTCTATCAGCTATCAGTTTTATAAAAACACAGTGTCTTACCAGGATGCCTGCCCCCAAGCCACAGAATGTTCAAACCATTTTCTTAACAACTCCATTAAGGCCTGCACATTCTAAACCAGACCTCTTCAAAGTGTCATCTTGAAAGCGCTGCTGTTTTTGTTCAAAATATTTAGAACTCCTCTGTCTGGATTTCAGAATTCTCTTCAGGGTTCAAGACATGCTATTTTAAATATCCAATGGTACAAATTCTTGCTTGCTGGAGGCTGAACTGACCATTGGAAGCTTTCGATCCATTGAGAATATAGCAAATGAGTGAGCTGCAGAGGATCAAAGACAAGACTTATTTTCTCATGTAGCTCATTAACTAGTTCTGAAACAATCCCTTCGAAACAGCAATTTCAAATCTGATTGCCCCAACAGCCATCACTAGAATAAATGCAGTCTTATAAAAGGACCTCACTGAAAAGAATATTCAATTTGATATACTGATATGTAAATTCTTGGATACACAAAAGGAGACAAGAGAAGAAAGAAAAAAATGGAAGAAAGAGAAAGAAAAAGAAACCCGTACTGTCATCAATGTAGGAGAAGGGGCAGGGCCGGGCCATGGAGTCATTTTGTCATCTCTCAACATAGGGCAGTGCTGCTTTTTCTCCACAAATATATGGAGATTCCAAAGGACTGGGGCTTATTTTGGGGTGTGTGTGTGTGTGTGTGTGAGGTAAACCAGATGATTCCACTTCGTTGTAGCAAATCTCAATTCTAAGGTATCATGTTGACAAAGTCAAGAAACAACAGACCCAAGAATAGCAACTGAGTCTTTAAACATTTTTGTAATGTATAGAGCCTAAATCAAACAACAATTCAAACCTTGGGCTCTTTTTTTCTTCAAGTTTATTTATTTATTTTTGAGAGAGACAGAGAGGACAAGTAGGGGACGGGCAGAGAGAGGGGGACAGAGGATCCGAAGTAGACTCTGTGCTGACAGCAGACGGCCTGACATGGGTCATGAATCCATGAATTGTGTGACCATGACCTGAACCAAAGTCAGACACTTAACCAACTAAGCCACTGAGGCACCCCAAACCTTGGGCTCTTAAAACTACTTCTGAGATACCGAGACTTGTCATCTTCAAATGGAAAGACCACAAAATCAGGCCAACTTTGCCAATATCAGAAGTGATGAACATGCTTGCTTCCATGCCCCGCAATTAATTTCAATGCCTGGTCCTCACCAAAAACAGGAATCTAATTATTAATAGATGTATTATTTGAGTGAGCCCTAGAAGCACAAAACATGGAATTTTGATATTTCCAGGCATGATAAAGGCATTGTCATTGCCAGTAAAATGAAAAACATCTGAGAGGAAGTGCTTGAGGAGGATCAAGAAAGCATAAACTTGTCTATTAAAGAGGTCAGGGGAAGGGAACAGTCAAGGCTGATGCTCATAGGTGCCCAGCAGACATTGGCCTGGGTAAAGACTGGTATCAGGCAGAAGGAAGAGTAATGTCTAGGTCATCATCCATTCCCTGAAATACCCTACTTTTTTGATTTTCCTAATGTCTCAGTCCCACATTCCCACTTCAGGTAAAGGTAGCAGTTTCCCTGGCTGCTGACAGAAGCTCAGAGACATGCAGACACATTCTCCTTCATGTGCAGCTCCCTCTCCCTTTTGGTCTTTACTGATCTTTTCAACTCAAAGGAAGAGGGGTCCTGCATGAAGTCAGTCTGGCAGAGGCTCCTGGAACAAGACCAGCCAACACTGGAGAGCTCTAGGCACCCATCGCTGACGCGTGTATGACATGTCGGTGATACCTCCGCTGCTGACACAGGTAAGGTTTGGCAAGGGTGGCCATTTTAGAGCCTCTGGAGACAACCAGACTCACTAGCACTCAATTAAATATTTCTTAGATTATGCCAAAGAAGTATCTGAGAGCGACACTGAAGGAAAACCCAGATGTCATAGGAAGTGCCTGGTGTTAATGACTTATTCCACCTGAAGGAGGCCAAACTTCAGTAAATGCAATTAGATACCCCAGTGGGGCTCTCTGCTCACATAGAAGGCAGACGTCTGGTAGCCCTGGCCCTGCCTTTCTCACTCACTGCCAAGCAGTACTTCGGCAAGAAGATGAAGGCCAAGTTCACTGGGGATGAACTTGCCCCCAAAAGCATGTGGCTGGGGAAATGGGTAAGGGGCAAGGGCCACATACGTACCTGTACCCACTGCTGACCAGTTCTCTTTACCACATAGGGATGATATGTGAGAGGCCAAGTGTCTTTGGTAAAATGTCTTATTGTTAGTCCTTCTTAAATGTTTTTATTTATTTATTTATTTATTTATGTATTTATTTATTTATTTATTTCTGACAGAGAGAGGGAAAGAGAAGCACAGAGAGAGGGGGACAGAGGATCTGAAGCAGGCTCTGCACTGTCAGCAGAGAGCCTGATGTGGGACTTGAACTCACAAACCAGGAGATCATGACGTGAGCTGAAGTCTGATGCTCAACCTACCGAGCCACCCAGGTGCCCCTAGTTATTCCTTCTTTAGAAGTCTTATCGATTTATGTAGTTTGTGGACTCAGTTTAGGGAAACAACCAATGTGAAGAATGTCACAATGATCCTCGCATCACCCCTGTCGGAATGTCCTAAACCAGGTCTTGCATCCTACTTCAGGCCTCAACCTCGTAATGCTCTTAGGTCACAGCAGAGGGGACTTTGTGGAAATTAAATAGGTTTCTAAGCAGAACATAATCTTCCGGCTCCTTTAATTGAGAAATGAATTCTCGTTCTCACTGAGAAGAGATTTTCAAAGTCTACAGTCTGTCTTTATATCCACACTGGTTTCAATCCACATCGGTATCTATCCATATCTATTTTTTCTGCCTTGTGGAACTGACAGGCCGAGCATCTGTTTCCCTACTTTCTCACTGGCTTCTGTGTGGTAGAAACCAAGAAATATTCTTCTTCAAAGTCCTGTCACAGAAAATGGAGACTTTTTTTAAAAGTACTTCCAGGGGCACCTGAGTGGCTCAGTTAAGCATCTGACTCTTGATTTCGGCTCAGGTCATGATCTTCACAGCTAGTGAGTTTGAGCCCCTGGCTGGACTCTGTGCTGACAGTATGGAGCCAAAGCCTGCTTGGAATTCTCATTCTCTCTCTCTCTGCCCCTCTCTCCACTGGTGCTGTCTGTCTCTCTCAGAAGAAATAAATAAACTTAAAAAAAATAAAAGATAAAAAATACTTTCAGCCATATAATTAGGAGAGTTCCCACTTTGATGAGATCATACTTTCTTGTTAATTTCTCCATGATGCTTACTTTAAAAAAGTTTTTTTTAAACAAAAGTTAAGTGCACTTGTTTGGCCCTTCAAAAACGCACACATTGTATGTGTGTGTGTGTGTTAGGACTAAGATTTAGAGCCTGAGGATGTTATGGAATTTATCTGCCAAAAGAGATGTATCTCCAATTATAAAACTTTTTCTTTGATGGCCCATCCAGTTTCCATTTTTCCTGTCTAAAGAGAACTGTTGGAACAGCTTTTAGAACCTCTAAGAGGACCCCCAAATAATTCTCAGGTCACCTTAACTCAGTTTTGCCCCTGCTCTTACTTGTATGACCGGAAATGAAAGGAAATAAAGGCTTTTCCAATAACTTCAGGATTTTACAGCAAGTACTGCTCCCTTCTCGCCTTCCTAATCCACACAAGGATTATTTTTTTCTTGTAGAGAATACATATTAGAGAATTTAAATGTAAACGTAGAGTTTGTTTCTTAGGGTTTTGCTAGGTTGTTTTTGTTGTTGTTTTTTTAACTGTTATGGGCATTTTATAGTTGCAAACTACAAAATCAGGTTTGCATGTTGCTTGATCGTCTTTATCTGTGCAAAAGCACTGTACTAAAAATATCTTTTCTGTTTAGACCTACTTCAGGTTTTCCAGTATTTCTGTTCTTCATTAACTCAGGTGTTTATACGCGGAATTTTCTGCTCTTTTGGAATGTGCGAAAGGAAGGTCTTGAAGCATTTGGATTTTTTTGTCTCATCTCGTAACGTCTGTGTCTAATTAAGGGGCATGTTCCCAGATTTAACAAAGAGCACATGATTGCACAGCCAGGCAATGACAGACCCAAGCATGGACACTGGACCCCAAGTCCTAATTCGTGATTCTAAACTCTTCTCAGACAGAGTCTTTTCATACCATCTGGCATCATTAGGTCACTGCACATTGTTGCCAGCAACTGGGCAACAAATAAAACCTGCTTAAAACAACCAAATGGTCAAATGCCAAGCGAGTTTCAAATTTGGGTCACTATTAAGAGAACCAATTTAAAACAAAAGAAACCCTTGTACAACAGAAAAGGTATACATATTCAACGTCCCTGTGATGAAAAAGAAATTGAGGGGGTATTTTCTGAAATTTGGCCTCTCCTTAGAGATGAAAACTGGCATGGAAATGTTCACATTTCAAGCATGCGAAATAACATGAGATTTTCCTAAAAATAGTTGGTAATTGTAACCACCGGAAATTGTAATTCTAACTTCATCTATACAGTGAGTAGATTTCCAAAAAGTTTACTCTGATTTACTTCAGGTAGCACAGAGAGCTAACTGCCAAAATTATGATTTGCTAGCTGCTTCGGATTTGATTTATATTCAAGAAATTCGTCCTCCCGGCCACACCATGCGTTCTATTAATTTCTACTCTTTAAATTCATATTCAAGTATTAAGTGAGCTGTACCCAGCTTGAATCACATAGAAAACAATACTTTATGTGATCTAAAGAAGAAATTATTTTTAGGACTCAAAAGATGGAACATCACTTTCTCCAACAGTAACACAACAGGCCTGATTCCTGCCCCAACTCTACCCCCCATATCTTGTGACACTGTCAAGTGTGTGACGTTATAAATTTCCAATTCCATTATTCTTGGTCTTTTCTCTTCACAAAACAAGCCAAAGAATTGTCCCCTGTTCTCATGAATTTATCACCACTAGAGCTATTTGCTGCCCACTGAATCTTCATTCATCTCCTCTCACTCCATCTCTGAAACGGCATTAGATTTCCTGATGGATACTAAAGAATAAACCACTCTTGATGTCAGTCAAGGATGGTGTTGCTTAAAACAAAGATGTAACTACTCATCTTCACCCTACAATCCTCCCCCAGGATCAGTTCATCAATCATTGTGAGTGTTTATCTGATTTCTGAAGCAAGGAAGTTCAGAATGGTCCACCTCAACACTATCTTTTTTCCCCCCACAACAGCCCATAATCAAATCCTGATGCTTGATTCTTTACAAAAGAATCAAGCGTTCATCTTTATTTTCAACTTCACTTCTTAGATTGGACCCTGGTCAGTTCACAAATGGACCAAGGCCAACATCTCTTTCTTGGCCTCCTCATGTCTACCATCCCCACATCCACCCACCCCATTCTTTCCTAAGTAGAAACTTTTAAAATTACTCT
This sequence comes from Paguma larvata, assembly GCA_030068075.1. Taxonomy (NCBI): domain Eukaryota; kingdom Metazoa; phylum Chordata; class Mammalia; order Carnivora; family Viverridae; genus Paguma; species Paguma larvata. The sequence goes on along the minus strand of CM057836.1, from coordinate 26,031,629 downwards.
GTAAAAATTCATAAAATGTAACAAAGTTAACAGCTTTCCAATTCAACTTAAAATTTGATTATTCTAAGTCTAGAAAATTATCATTTTTATTTCTTTTCCTTGAGAAACTTTCAAATTTTCTGAGATAGTCACTTGAATATTTACCTCTCAGGGTGAACAACTATTACAATTTTGTCTTATTTGTGTGTGAAAAGCATTTGAAAATAAAATATAGACGTCGAGACACTTTATCCCTAAAACTTTTAATATTCATCTCTCAAGAATAAGGACATGGTCCTACCTACCCCCAACATCATTATCCTACCTGAATAATAGTAATTCCAAAATATCATCTAATATCCAGTCCTATTTAGATTTCCCCACTGTCCTTTGGAGCTGGGTGTTGTGTGTGCATGTTTTTCTAACCAGGAGTTAAGGTTCATATGTTACATTTGTTGTTGGGTCTAGTTTGTCCCTTTCTAGAAAAGTCACTCTGCCTTTCTTGTTTTTCTCACATGAAAAGATTTTTTTGAAGAAGCCAGGTTATAATATCATATATTATGAATCTGTCTAATGGAGGAGGTGTATGTGTGATGTTTTTAGTTTGTTCCTGCATTGTCTATGAGCTGGATAGGTTAGGTGTAAAGGGTTGATTAGATTCAGGTTAAATATTTTTGGCAAGAATACTTCAAGGATGATGTGTAAACTCCATACTGTATCACGTCAGGAGACACATAATATTGGATGTCCCACTTCTAACAATTCTGAATTCGACTGCTTGGTGAAGGGAGCTTCATGACAGTGTACCTCAATACCAAGTCATTTATATCACACTACGCCTCAGGTGTAAGGGGCTTCTTATCTGTGCAAATGCATGCCAGGAATCTCAAGCTATTTCTCTTCTCTGGTATTTCCTAACACTCCCTTATCCATTTCTTGCAAGGTTCTCTTTCCTTTAATTCTTCTCCCCGACTTCCATGGGGGCTTGCCTTCCTAACCAATCATCCACTTTTCTCCACCATTGAAGCAGTTCCTGACACTCTACTATATAAAGATTCCCTGAATTTAAATACATGATCACAGCTCATATTCAACTTTCAACCCCAAGTTTACCATCTAATTATTAGAATGTGCCATAGAAACAAAGGCGGTTTCTGCCAAATTTGTTTTGTATGTGACCTCTCATGGTAACACATAAGTGCAGTTATCGATAACTCTAGGGCATTCGAAGTCTCAAGAGTCAAAATCTGCAGCTAATGAGAGTGTTTCCACTGAGCAACACAACACATACTGAGTGAGCATTTACATGGTCGTTTCTCAATTCATTCAAAATCTACCTACACCACCTCCTGGAGCTTTGTTTGCAAACTAAGCATAGCAAGAAAGCACACTTATTTTCCAACACCTTTGTAGGGACACACCTTAAATACTATTGACTATTTGCCAGTAATGTATTTTTTAATGCCTCAATCATCTTAATTATACAAATTAACTGGATGATCATAGGCCCAGCAATACTTCTCAGTAACAGTAAGACAAATACACACTGAGAATGTTTTCTTGAAAACAGGTCTTATTTTGAAGCTGGGTTTTAGTGACTACACATGCAAAATAAATTAAGAACTGAGATCACTGTCTGGATCATTCATACCAGAAGTCAGAAAAGTATCCAGATAAGGCAAAAGTATTCCACTGAGTTTGAATTATTTGGGGAACTCCACCAATTATCCAACTCGCTTTGACTGTACTGTCCAGCTTAGGCTTGAAAGTAAATAGTTTGTTTTTATCCTTTCTAGTTAGCAATTACCAGTGTACTATTATACAAAAATGGTAAGTTTGTTAATGTCTCATTTTCTTGCTTTTTAGGCTCTGGGCTCCAAATTAGAAATTAGGGAGAAAAATATTGGGCACATAGTTTTAAAAGGAGCTGCTTTTTCCTTTCTTATGACCAACCTAAGCTGGAATGGCTAAACAATGCAAATGGCACCAAAATCATCCTATCACTCCAAGGCTAATATGGGGCAACATTGTGAAGAATGAAGTTTATTTTCAGTCCTACTATCCCTATCAAAACGTAACCTTAGCACAAGAATCCAGTCTTTACTTCTAAGCTAAATTTAAATTGATGATGTTCCTTCTCCAAGAAGCATTTGCTTAAACCTAGTCTTTACCTGAAGAATTAAAAAGGCCCCTTCAGTGGGTATTTCAGATGTCTGTAGGTAGACAACAAAGGTTGCATTTGGGGGATCAAGCCTTCCTTGCTTTATTGAAATTACAGGACATAAGGAATCACCTACTCTATTTTTAAGTTTGACTATCTGGATAGATAAGTATCTTCTGAGCTACTATTTTCAGAGTTCTACAACATTTGCAAAGTAGACACATTACCATGTCTCATCTTGACAAACCCCCATATTCTTTTCTCTACCTTACAGATAAGGAAGCTGGTCTCCTAGCACCTACTGCTGGGGCCATGGCTCTAGCCAAGAACTTTAACTCTATCCACATGGGTTCTTTCCTATCTGGGTCTATAAACCAATTTTGTCTTACTGTCCCAGAAGAAAGATAACAACCCTACCATGGACTTGTCTAGTACCTATAAAGTGTTTTCTAGGTTTCTGAAGCAATAACAACTGACTCTATTACCTACAAATACTTCACACAATAATTTCGTAATAATCAGGTAACAACACAGGAATAGTAATACATTTATCTCATCTACTCTTCTCATGGGGGATCCAAACCATATGAAATGACAAGAGCAGAACCACAGGAAAAAGCCACAACATTATCATGTGATCCCAAAGCAAGTAGCATAATGTGGCTGGGGTAGAGGAACCAATACACTTACATTGCCTTTGCTATGTACATTCAACAGTGAGTGTTCAAGAAAACTCAGCCTTTCTCCCACTTTATGATCTAAATACAGGCCTAAAGTGATATGCAAATTCAATATTAAAATGCACTTCAAACAATTCCTGCATTTCCATGGTAGTTATGAATTTTTATCAGCAGAAAGAAGATGCCAAGTTATCGCTGCACAGAGGCATCAAACATCCTCTGCACCTACAACCTGCAAACTATTGCAAAAAGGCATAAATGTTTTCAAATATCTTTGAAGAATACATCTCACATACCGTATCCCATGCCTGATCTATTTTATACATAGATCGCCTTAAGTGGAAAAAATATATAAACAGGCAATCATGGACTTCCAGAAGCATTTCTGGAAGATCACCACTTAATATTATAGACTGAGGTCAGCAAACTTTTTCTGTCAAGAGCTTTGCAAACCTTACTTCAGGATTTGTGTATCACATGATCTCACCAATGCTGTGTAACTCTATTGCCAACAGCATGAAAGGACAGACAATATATAACTGAATGGATGTGGCTGTGTTCCAATAAAACTTTTACAAAAATGGGCCCATGGGTCAGTTTGTCAACCCCATCTATTGAAAACCATTTTGCCAAGTCTGGCTTTCCTATTAAAATGAGACCGTATCTATAAGACATTACTAACATGGGCTGGGCAATGTTGCTTACCTGTGACCCAATGGTTTCCTGGAAGCACCGGCCAAGCTGTGTCTTAGCAGCCACAGGATAGACGTGGGGTATGACTTGCTGGTGAGAGTAGGTGGAATGTATGGTCTGGGTCTTCTGGACGGGAAGCCCTTGGTAAGAGATTTGGGACTGGCCTGGTTGAGCTTCTTTTGCCTTCTGGCCTGTTGGGCCATCGATTCTTGAAACCTGATGTATCTGAACGGAAGCCTCAGGAGGGTGTTTCACATGGATATTGACTATGTTGGGAGGAAATTTCACTGAAAGAGATTAGGACAAAAACTTAGTCATGAATAATTAACAAGTGAGTAAGCATGAGAGCAAACAGAGACACCCACATATACTTATATTACACCTCGTGTGTATGTACTTTTGCTGCACAGCCATCAGTTCTAGAGAATAAAAGGGTACACTCAAAACATAAATTAAACCTGTATTTGTGTATTTTAAAGAATAAAACTGGAAATATAAAGAGAAATTAAAACCTTTCATAGTAATACATTCACAAGACAAGAATATGTTGGGGGGAGCTGAGTGGTTCAGTCAGTTAAACATCTGACTCTTGATCTGGGCTCAGGTCATTATTTCACTGTTCATGGGTTTGAACCCTGCATTGGGCTCTGCGTTGATGGTGCAGAGCCTGCTTGGGATTCTGTCTCTCCTTCTGTCTGCCCCTCCCCTGCTTGTGCTCCCTTTCTCTCCGTGTCAAAATAAATAAATAAAGTTCATGCTGCCTATGGTGACAGGTGAGTACACTTTATCAAAGGACAGTAGTAAAGACTCAAGAGTTTGATTACTTTTGCATTTCTCAATGTTTCTATCGCCGGACTTGTATGATTTACCTTTCTACATCAAAAGAGGAAATAAAATTCTGCAAGGCCTAATTCTCTTATCCTGAATGTCATAGTGTATACATACTTGTGGGCTTCCTGAGCTACGTAAAATACCTACACATGATATTTTATATCTGCATTTACTTTCTGCAGCTTTCAAATAAAATTTCATCTTCTGATGCTAACTAGCATTCAAGTTTTAGAGAGTAAAGACAGTAACATTTCTCTGACCCCTTTTCAAAAATTGTTCATGTGTAAGAGATGCCAGGTTTGAAAGAATGAGTTAGTCATAGGATTTCTAAGCTCCAAGTGACCTAGTTTACCTTCCTCTACAGATGAATAAACTGAAGCCCAGTGAGGTTAACTGATTGTTTATAACTAAAACCAAGCACTCTTTAACTACAAAATAAACTTGATATTCACCAGCAGGTACTACATGATCTGCTAGCTCATTAGTCCTGTGTGAGTCTGAACACAGCCTTTCTCATCTATTTCCTAGGCCCTGCCAGAAACATGAATATAACAGCACTTGGTGCTACAAGCCAGCAGAAAAAGATGGGCTCCTTTTTACTTTATTTCCTAGATACTAAATCTCTATGGTCTAGAAAGTACTGCAGCCACACACCAGGGCCCATATTCCAACCTTGCCACCATTTCCCAGGCCACAGATCACATTCTTCTTTCTGTTTCAACATCAATCCTGCCATCTACAGATATGTGCTTCCATAGGAGTTTGGCGAGTTACCAGAAGTCTGATGAATGGGCAAAAAGAAAATAAATAAGCTTACCTTTGACTCCTTGTTGGCTAGTCATGGTCAGAGGCAAGGTATGTGTAGAGTGGACGACATGCGTTCCCAATGCCTTGCCTGACTGCTGGGAATGCTGATAAAGTTTAGGCACGCTGGCACCATGGACTGGGATCTGACAAAGCTTCCCTGTGAAATTTGGAGGGCATTGGCACTTGTCTCTTGAACTGCACTGGCCGCCATTCATACACGGAAGATGGCAAATTACTACAAGGGAAAAGAGAAAATGGGGAGAGGTAGTTAGTTTCTCAAATGCTAAGTAACGACCAATCAACAGAAGCCCCAAAACACACAGCCCATGATAACCATCATATTCCTGCTGGCTTTAGAAACAGTCAACAAAGAAGTCACTACACTATGAAAACAACAGTCTATTACTCACTATCTTTTTCCCACCTAAAGTCATTCAATTCTCCAATTGCTTGTGGTTGTTCTCCCCAACAAGGGAAAAAATTCAGGGAGAATATACATAAAGTAGCCACTGAGGATTGTTATCTATCACAGGGTCCTTTTAAGTATCTGTTGCATCCTATAATTACCTTGATTTTGTAGTTTATTACTTTTTTGTTAACTGTCCCCCTAGACTATAAAGTCCTTGGGAAAAAATGATCTGCCTAGCTTAGTGATTTTTATATCCTCAGCACCTACAATAATTCCTGGCAGAAAGGAGACATTATTTCTCCCAAAGAATAATCAAACAAACAAATGAGAGTGTTAAAAGCATCTGTTGAAGGTTTTCTCTACGTAATACATGGAACTAAGTGCTACCCAGAATCAGGAGGAGGAAAGCCTGAATTCTGCTTTATAGTAATTTGCAATCTCCTTGGAAAAGACCACAGCGAAACCTAAAAGTAGCAGAGTGTGAGAAGTATGGGCTTTAACTAATTTAGAATAAATAAAGATAAAAGGACACGCAGGGTAAAGAATTTTAAGAGTTTTAAATTCTGGCTAAATTCAGCATATAGTCAACCTCCTTATTACTAACAAATTCTTCCTATTGGCCTTTTAACACAATCAGATTCCTACCAGCTTGAATAGTAAAAACCCCTCAACTCCATTTCCTTCCAGTTTCTACCCTCTTTTTAGTCGTGTCCTCCATGACCAACCTTTCAAAAGAATTGTCAGTTCACATCTCCACACACTACCATCTGTCTTGGACCAGGCTGTGCTTCCCTCTCCCCGCCTCTCTTCTACATGACACTACTCTTACCAAGATCACTCACAGCCTCCATGTTGCTAAACACAATGGATGGATTTCAGTCTTACCTTGGTTTCCATCACATCTCACTCACCTATTGTGCTCCTTCCCCTCAGCCCATTGCAGAGATATCCTTTGCAGATTCCATTTCTATGCCTTTTAAATACTGGTATGCTTTAAGGTTTGTTCTTAACTTCTCATCTTTACCAATCCTACACATGCTTTTCCTATGATTTTACTGTGTTCAATGGTGATGTCATCCAAATTGGTATTTTTCCTAACCAAAGCTTTCTGCTGAGTTCCAAACTATCTACTACAATGTATTTTCATGTAGATATTCCACAGGCAACTCAAACTGGAAATGTCCAAAGTCAAACTCTTCACCTTCCCCCAATATCTCTATTCACCAAGTGGTCCTTAATAGAAACCTGACTGCTGGTCCCCCATTTCGCCCATCCAAACAAACAGGCTTGGAACTCCTCCCTTGTAAACATTCATCAAATACATCCATTTCTTTCCCATCACAGAACCCCTGTTCCTTCTGAAGCTTTATCACTTAGATATCTCACCTCATTCTCTACAACCCCACTACACTGACTCTCGTTCATTTCCTGAGTTTGCAGAGAACTGCTTTATCCACCCTGTGTCCTTGACCTGAACCCTCTTTGCATTCTGTCTCCCTCAGCTACCTAACTCCTACTTATTTTTTAGATTCTGTTTAATCCTCACCTCTTCTAGAAGCATTCCCAGTTGTCATTCATCTGGTTTGGTGCCCCTCCTCTTGGACTCCATGGGTTCTCATTCGCTGCTCATCATGAGTAAGCTCACTAAGCTTACAACTGCGTAAGTTGTCTGCCTACTTTTCTGTATGCCTCATTCAACTAGAGTTCTGAGGTCAAGGACTTCCTCTAGGTATGCTTTACTTCTAGCATGCAGTTCAGCTTTTAGAAGAAAGCTGGAAGAGCACCTGGGAGGTTCAGTCAATTAAGCATCTGACTCTTGATTTCGGCTCAGGTCATGATCTGACGGTTCATGAGATTGAACCCTGTGTCAAACTCTGGGCTGACAGTGTAGAGGCTGCTTGCCATTTTTTCTCTCCCTCTCTCTCTGCCCCCACCCCCCACTCTCTAAATAAATAAACATTTTTTTAAAAAGCTGGAGATAGATAAAATACTGAATGAAGCAATGAAACAATTATGCCTACCACTTTGGCAAATACCATTCTAGGTGCTATAAAAGATTCAGTCCCTGCCCTTCAAGAACAAAAAAAAAAAAAAAAAAAAACAACTGAGGAGCTAATACGTGGTAACTATCAACACAGATCAGCATATAAGTGACAACTGGAAAATATAAAATGTAAATCCTGTGGAATATCAGAGAAGAGAAAACCCATTCCTGGGAAGGCAAAATAGACTTTACAGGAAAGATCATTTGGGATAAGTCTTTGAAACTGGCAAAGATTCAGAAACCCAGAAAAAAAGGGCCTTCTAGGAAAATAATGTATATAAAGAAGGAGGCAGTCATATTTGGGAGATAATGAGTACATCTGTCTTGTCAAAACCTTGGGTTCCTGAGGCAGGGGTCAAGTGATAAAGGGGCTTGAGTCAAGGCAGACAACGCAAGCTCTTAAAGTCCTCCTGGTAACAAGTATAGATTCTATTCTATAAGCAGAGAGTGATTTTGGAAGCTTCAAGGAGAGAATTCAGGAAGTCTCAAAGACTGTTCCAGAAAGACTCCTCTTGTGATGGCATGTGAGATTAGATGGAATAGTGAGTGATGAAGGTGGGGAATTAAATTAAGGGAGTACTGAAATCATTGAAATCCAAGTTGAAAAACACCCAGGTTAGGATCACAGCAATGGGAAGAGAGACATACACAAGCACAACGATAGAAGGAGAATCAGTACAGCATGGAGACAGGACACAGAAAGTAATGAACAGTCTGCGAAAGAAAGTGGACAGTGGAGGAGGAAGGAGAGAGCCAGGAAGATGACCAAGGTAGCTGCCTAGAAACTGTCTCCAGGGCCTGCCCATGCCGGTTGGAATGTGACATACGCTTTCTCCAATGCCCACTCTACTCTGAAGAGCTAGGGAAGAGGAGAGGAGTCAAAACTGACTCCATGGTTGAGTCAAACACTTGACTAGTCCTAGTTCACTTGGGAATTCAATTTCTACATCACTTGGCTACAGTGGATGTGCTCAATGTGTAATGGGCAAGGGGAGCCAGGCCAAGATTTGAACGCACTACCAACAGTTTACAACCAGAATAAGGCACTCTTCACTTTGCATAGTTCCACTACACTTGGATCTCAGCGACCACAGTTCAGTTACGTAACACCAGGATTCCCCCGTGACACGGTTCCAACTTCAGCTGTCACAGTATATTAATGCTGAATTACATAAAGCACAAACTTTACTGCTAGCTTTTTGGTCCAGAAATGCCTGCATGAATGACACGTGTGTAGTGTGACCACTAATCAATCGGTCCCTGCACACATATTGTGCAATTCATGCACGGACGGCAAACAGGGAGCTGTGTTGCCCCCTCGTCTCAGGGTAATAAACTCACAGGACATTTTACAAAAGTACATCATTGAAAGAGGGTGTGGGGCCAACACAAAATGAAAGTGTAAGAAAAAAATAAAAAGTAGTAACGGTGGAAGCGAAACTGGAGAATGGTGGTGAGGAAAAAAGACAAAGATGTCCCAGAGGAAGGGACATGGAAGGAACACTCAGTTCACAGCTGTGAAAGCACCAAAGATAACATGTTGGAAGTGGATCCAAACTCAGGAAGGAACAGGACAAGTCACTGTGGCAGAGAAAGAGAAAGGAGACTCCGCGTCGTAAGTTACACAACGAGATGAAAGCAAACTACTCAAATTACTCTTGGTAAGTTCTCCTCAAAGAAATAAAACATATTAATTCTGAGTGTTTTGAACATTTTAAATAATAAGGCATTAAATTAATATTAGTTGCACTTTTTTTTTTCATTGCCCTACATATTTATAACCTACGATAAGAGAGCTTTAATGTTTTGACAAAAAATTTTAAAGGTCAGGGAACTGGTCATTTTCCCATTGATTATTAAGGTCATTTTGCACAGTTTCAGTTTTAAGATCCTTATTTGGTCCTATAGTAGCATGTAAGGTAGACTCCCTAGGATCTATACTAAAATAACTTCATTCCAATATGTAACCATCTTTTCTCTTCAAAGAAACGTTAACCAATTCACTTTGTGAGATGTTTCTAGTATCAACAGAGTTTGAAATCTCACATGAATTGAATTAGTTTTGTTTAAATCTACCTTTAAAACCCTGAGGCAGGTTTCACACAAGTGTTTCAAGGATGCACCAGTTTAAGTGGATACAGCAATAATCCAGAATAGAGCTCTAGCAACCTGAGTCTCTCTCTGTTCATAAAGGACTCAGTTTCTGCTTGACTTATTCTAACCAGGAAGAGGGCACTATTTATAACTATTTATGATTGAGAGGTAAACTATCTATTCCCCTGTTCCAGCATTTTCTAAATTCTAAATTACAATATCAAATTCTTTGCCTCAACTCAGTAACTACACGTTGAGTGTCTTGTGGCGGACACTCTTTTTATAACTCCATAGTCTTTTACATCCAAGAAAACAAATTTAAAAATCAATCTACAACTTCAGGATTTAACTATGAATGGTTTCTTTCTGTTTCACAAATTCACGCCGCTCTCAAAACAATCATCGAGTGATATACAGTCTGTGCTGCCAGTGTTCTAGAAAAATCTCAACACATGAAGAGGAAAAAGAGTAAGTTATCTTTAAGGCTGACTTGAGAAGCCTGTGGTAGGCTGGTGTTAAGTCTAGCTATGGCACATATATTTTAGAACATGTAACCAGGAAGTGTAAGGCAGAATGCTGAGAAATTCCATCTCCTTGGCTGCCTGACATTTTGCCGGCCATCACCATAATTCACGACGCTGCATCATGTGGCCACCTGGGACCTACTGCAAAGAACAAGAGGTCCGTGGGTCCTCAGCCTATTATTCCAGAAAGCGTGAGTTCATGACTACCACTCAGTGTATTTCACAGTACTATTACACCAGGTCAAAATGAGCAAAAGGCTCCATTTTGGAAGAACAGTAAGTTAGAGGTTTTAAATTTGTCAAGTGTTTGAGTGTGTTCCACCGTTCACTCTGGTCTAGAAAACAAGGTGCAGTACTCAAGGAATTGGGCTGATACAACAGTCACATTTTATGCGACAAGCTGCAATTTCAACGGATAGATTTAACGATTTATATACAAATACGACCAAACTGAGTTTTCTCAAGACGCATACTAAAAAAAGCCGTATTCTCTTTCCTGTTATCTCAGTTGACTATAAAAATACTTGAGCCGCTTGTCCCCAAAAGGCGCCCTAGGAATGTACTTGACTTGCCTGCAGCAGCATCCTGGCCCCTCCACCCACCCCCTCGATTTTCTTGCCAGCAGACAGACCGTTTCAAGTTATTGCGGCTAAGGCAAGATAGGGAAAACAAACCTCCATCTGAAGAAAAACCTCCATCTGTCATTTTGCAGAACAGACACACACATGATTTTGATTTGAAGAGCTACTTAAAGTTTCCCACTTGTCTCTGATTAGAAGAATAATGTTCCCTTAAAGGGGTTCAGCATTTTTGTTGATATCCCTTGGAGTATTAAAAAAAATCCAATATTTTTAGAAAGTGAAAGTAATCACTTTATTTCTTCCCCTAAACATGCCTACACTACCCTCTTTTCAAGGGTATCTTTCAGGTCAATTCAGCCAGAAAGTCGGTTAACACTGTAGCTATTTAAAGCTTTCAGGAAACAAACATTAGATGATAATTAGATGCTACAAACCACACTTTAAGAACTTAGTCCACTGTTATATGTAAAAATAAATATAAGTAAATAAATAAAAATTGAATGTTTGCCTTTTAATTCAGTAGGCAGCACTAGAAAACAAAACAAAAACAAAGAAACAAAACAAAACCTGGAGCTGAAAGCAAAGACGGCAGTCGCATCCTTCTGAGACCGGAACAGGTGAACTGAGGGGGCTAGCCCAACACAGAGGCCAATGGAGAAAGCACAGAGATTCATAGGCCTCTACCAAAAATCTAGATTTGGGCTTTATCTGTGGAAGGTAGAGATTTACAAGTGTTGTGCTCTAAAATTGCCTACAGCCAGTTCTTAGGTTATCTGTCTGCTAACTCCTCCTGACTCCCAGACTCCACCAAGAGAACACGTGAGATACAGCAGCCAGAACAACCTGTCCAAGGAGGTGGCCTTTAAACCAAACCTAAGAGGAGAAGACTCCAGTGATGTAACGAGTTGGCACAAGAGCGTTTGCAAAAGAAGAAAGAACAGGAACCATGATCCTGAGGGCTTAGAAAGGCCCAGAAGCTGAAAGGAGACTGATGTGGCACAAGTGTGAAAGACCAGGACAAAGTGAGAATATCTGGGGTGGAGAGACCAACACGGGTCAATTTCCCGTTTCTTCTCACAAGGATGTAGGGCAACCAATAAAAGTAGATACAGTGAGACAGAAAAGGTATAAATAAAAACTTACAGCTCAGGACCAGGGTGGAGAGTAATCACAGGAGTCAGAACCAGGAAAAAAGAAAGAGGAAGGGTTAAGTAACGAAAAGTAGGATCCTCTATTATATACACACGAAATGTGCACAGTTAACCTGCTTTGAGTTCCTGAACCTCACTTTACATTTTTCAGCACATAATTCACTATTTAGCTAGATTGAAGTTAAATTCCAGAAGGTTTTACTTAAAACTCATGAAAAATAGAATCATTCTATTAGTAAGAGGAATTTTTTTTTCACGTGTGAGAGAAGAGATTCGTGTTCTTGATAATACACGCAAAAGAGAAAAACAGAGTCCAAAGAAATCTTAGGCAAACGGGAAAAGCTCTTGTTAAAAAACGCACCCACCACATTCTCCCTGCCAGAGAGAACCTCTTTGTCTCACCTGCTTTGGTAATTAGGAAGACCATGTGCCTCCCATCCCCACTTATCAAGTACTGAAATATGTTACTGGCCTCCAGTTAAAGGCAATGCAGATTTCAACAAATGCAAAAAATCAACCTTTAAACAAACAAGTATTCCAAGAATGTCATTAGTTTTTAATGCTGTGTGCATTAGCAAATGCTTCAATACCATATTTTGTTTATAATCCAGGAGATAGGAAGCCCTACCACACACATGCACACTGGAGCTTCCAATTTGGGATGAGGCCATTCATCATCTTAGCTCTGTTTATGGCTTTCTGTTCCTTCATCATCAACCTCACCATAGCAGCGAGCTATCTAATTTGATCTGCTTTAATACTTTGCATAACCTAAAGAGCTCCATTTATCGAGGATGTCACAAAATTCTGCTGCATACTCTTCACCACAGAAGCTGTCAGTGTAGCTATCTCTAACAAATTCCCAAACACCAGGGCTCTTTTTTACCCTTAGGAAAAAAAAAAAAACATAGCAGCATTTGCAGATTGCAAAGTAAACACAAGAATTCTAGACACCTTGGGGTGAGTGGGTATCCTGTAGAAACAATCTTTGAAAACTGAAGCAGATTTTTCCACTTTGTTTGTGGGTTATGGCATCCCCGTCTGCAAAAAGGGACGGCTCCATGATACTATCTACAGGGGTTTTTTTCCACTTCTGAAATTCTGGTTCTCGAAAGTCTAACCAAGTTAGTTAACACAGTGCCATCCAGATCCGCCATCTCATCTCTGTGAATGGCAGGATTTAAACTTTAAAATGGGGAAGAATGTGTATCCAGACCCTTGCAATTTGTGTAGAAATTACTGAGGTTACTCTGTTGAGTGGTGTGCTTTACTGAGTTATAATGCATACTCAGACACCAATTGAAATGTAGGTTTCATTCTTATTGACAAAGTAGTTAATAAAATGCTCATCGAGTTTAGAAAAGCAGACTTCATCTGGGGGAATTACATAAACATACCAGTTGGGGAAATGGAAATTCTGCCCCCCTAGTGGACAGCGAAACAGGTTTCATAAAAATGGTAGCAGGCTTCATCCTCAGAGACCCTACCTTCTACAACAATACCACTGCAAAAATCTGCATAAACCCAAAGCCATTTTAATTACTGCAACCTGGCATTGTCTTTGATATCACTGCAAAATGCTTTCTCAAGAACGAAGCAAAACCACTTGAGCCTTGCACCAAGTAATACCGCTTAAGCTACATACAATACCATTACAAAGGTTAAAAACCCTTTTTATTTATTTTATTCTAATTTGTAAGCTCTGTGGTGTCTCAAGAAATCAAGTTCACACTCTCAGTAAGTTCAGTACTGCCTGCTTGTTATTTGTTTATTCCTGAGCCTCAGGTAAGAACTTGAATTAAATCTGAATTTAGAGTTCTAAAATATTTGCGAAGTCAAACCTTGACCATACATATCTGACTTGAGGACACAAAGTTGCATTAAAACCTTGTGACATCACAACCAATCCAAATTCTTGCAGTCCTTGAAAGTCTGGTCGAAATATGGCCTCCAAAAAAGGGAATGGTCCTCCAAAGAAAGGGGCATGGTGCATAAGAAGAAAGAATTCTAGAGCCATTTGCAGATTCGGGGGAGCACCTAACAACTTGTGTCACTTATCAATCTGCCTTGTATTATAATTATTTTTCATTCTTCCTTCTCATACTCAATTTTGAATATGGTAGGCAAGAGGCCATGGTGTTCTCATCTTTGTATCCCCTGTATCTCACTGTACAGTATTTTGCAGATAATAACTCAAAAAAAAAAAAAAAAAAGGACGTCAATACCCTAAAAATTCCAAATGTAAAAGAACATAGTATGTATACACCTTTTTAGACACTCTTTTTAATTTTCTTGATACATGATAACTTTAGCATATATTGGAGTAGTTTCCAACTTTGTTCCAGAAAGTGCTGAGGTTTCCACAGAGGTGCTAGAAAGTATCTACCATATAATTTAATTCAACCACCTTATCCTAAAGATAGTGAGTTACAGAGATTAAATGTGCTTGGGACATCATGGCCCAGTAGTCACAGAAATGGCACAAGAAGCAGGGGTCCTAAATCCTGGTCCTGTGCTCTTGCCGCACAGCCCCTAGAAGGGAAGACCCAAGAGGTGTCCCTCAAATCTCACCACACAGTCTTATCTCAAGCCCTTTTAAATTCTTCTTCCAGGGGCGCTTGGGAGGCTCAGTCAGTTAAGCAACAGACTTCCGCTCAGGTCAGGATCTCACGGTTCATGGGTTCAAGCCCCGCTTTGGGCTCTCTGCTGACAGCTCAGAGTCTGGATCCTGCTTCAGATTCTGTGTCTCCCTCTCTTTCTGTCCCCCACTTGTGCTCTCTGTCTCTCAAAAATAAATTATTAATTTTTTTTAATAAATAAATTCTTCTTTCAGAGGCATGTTTCTCATAACTGGCCATAATCGGGTTTGCTAACAGAGCGGTAATACAGACGGGAGGGTTTAGCTTGTTACAGATGAGGTAGACTCATGAACTTTTCCAAGGATCTAAATACATAGGTTGAATCACACCAGAGATCCTTGTTCTTTTAATAGAAAGATACATGGGGTTTTTTGGGGGGGCCACAGACAACAGAAGACGACTAGGGGCAGATTCAAGAACACTGAAATGAAAAAGGAAATGAACAGGATTTTTCACACAGCACAGATGAGACCATTTCCATCACTGAGAAATTTCAATTGCCCAGTGCTGATCTATCACTTGTCTCCTTGAATTCCAATGAGCTCAGAAGTGAAGGCTAGAACTCCAAAAGTAACATTTGTTCATTCAGTGAGGATTTAATGTAGATCTACCAGTGGCCATGTCCTGCTCTAAGCATTTGGCAACTGTAAGTCAACAACACCGACAAAATTCCCTGCCCTCCTTCTGTCATATGCGGTCCCTGTGAGAATCTGGGCATAAGTAGAATTGCTTTAGGGGCCAGGAGTCAATCGGCAGGACAGGTTTGGATAAAGAGCTACTTTTTTAGTTCTACAGGCTACTACCACCTCTCTGGCTCTCTCAGGGAATGTGAAGAGGCATCAGGCAGGGAAGAGAGCTGGGAGTTCTGGGGAAGGGAAGGGATAGTGCTCTCTCCTGGGGCTCCACCTGTGGTGGCCCTTGAAGGGTCCAGACAGGAAGATCTGGGCGGATGCTATGTAGTGAATGCAGCTACCTGCACTAGGTGACAAGTGGGGCACACTTGGGGATTTTCAAATATACTCAAAGGGAGGATGGGGGCAGAGGGGATAACGGTCCTGTGTCAGGAGGTAAGGGATTTGGGCCAGCACATTCTGGATTGTTCATGATCACTATATTCTCTCTACCCCTGAGCTGGTGAAACCACAGGGACAACAAGGTTAACAGATATCATCACTATAGTTCACATTTGCAATCTTTTGTTACTACATAGCCATACTGTTCCATGCTACATATTGCTAAAGAGCTTTACAATTTTTAGGAGCTATATAACATTCTATTAAGTTGACAGATGATAAATTACATAGCCATTCCTGCTGGTTTAGACTGCATATCTTTTTAAGTCTCACAGATAAAGCTACAAGGAATATCATTGGGAGCCGTTTTGGGCTCACAGGTTGAGACTCCTCCCTGTGTGGGAAAGGTTGAAGCAAAGCTCCTGCCAGCCAAACTGGCACCTAGTTTTACCTCCTTCTAAATAATCTTTCAGGCCTGGATTTCTTGAACTGCTCTCGTTGGCCTAAGGGATATAATGCTCTTTGGTTTTATGACATATGGAAAAGGGGACCTGGAGTGCGATGTCTTGATGGATAAAATCTGAATGAGAGTAACCTGGCCAGAAGTAACCTCAAAGTTGCCTCTTGGGGATAGGTTACACAAATTGATCATATAGAATAGCAGTTATGAGTTGGCTAGAAATTAGTAGGCATTAGGCCCCAAGACTCCTTGAACCAAAGTAGATTTTCCCTGCAGGTA
Organism: Paguma larvata; assembly: GCA_030068075.1. Classification (NCBI taxonomy): domain Eukaryota; kingdom Metazoa; phylum Chordata; class Mammalia; order Carnivora; family Viverridae; genus Paguma; species Paguma larvata. The sequence goes on along the minus strand of CM057836.1, from coordinate 26,015,284 downwards.
TAGCATTGTGTTAATCAGACCCACCATAAAACCTCAAGGCACATCTCCGTAAAGCTTCTCTCAGTATTAACAGACTGATGGCAAAGATTGTAAAGAGATATAGGACCTTTCCCGGAGGTTAGCCTAGCCCAAAAGTTAGAAGCACTGCTTATAGATAAGGTACAAACTAAAATAGCTACACATATCTTCATTGATCAGCAGCAAATATTGAGCACCTCCCCGAGGTTAACATTTCACAAATGCTTTTGTAATTCTCATCCTCACACTCCCTTATAATAAAAAGGCAATAACAAAATACTCTTACAAAAGCTACCATAAACCTATAGATGATTACATAGGTCTTGTGACAACAATGTATGTTGTAAAGAATGCCTTGTCACTGATGTAATGTCACTCGCTACCTTTAAAAATAAAGACACCGAGACCAGCAAAGCAGAGATGCCAGAATTGCCAGGGCTGCCTGCTTGGTCATCAGACTCCATCTCTCATGGCTCTCTCACTTCATTTTGCCTGACCGTCCGTCCTTCGTGGACCCCTAGATTCGCCGGAACAAGGACCCCAGCAGAATATTACCAAGGATATCATTTTATCCTTCTCAGCAGTGATCATCTCATGCATTAAACTAGTATTTATCGATGTTTTAGTATACCTAGGCAATGTGCTAGGTGATACAGTGAACAAGGAAGACAATGATGAGCCAATTATACCACTGTATCTGCTTCAGCATGACAAGCACAGAAGAGCACAGGCATTAAGAGGAAAGGCCTGGAACCAGACCTCCAGGAGATGCGAGTCCCAGTTTCATCATCATCAGTGGTATGATCTTGGGCAATTTATTTAACACTTCTCTGGCCCCCATGTCTTCACCTATGAAGTGGCAATAAAAACCGTACCCAGCTTGGCTGGGTTGTTGGCTGGAATGACGTCATATATTCCAAGCACTTAGAACTCAGCACACAGTAAGCACTGAGCGAATGTGGGCCTCAGCAAATGAGCATCAACTTCACGAACAGGGCGGAACGGGATCATACACAAGGGGAAACTAAACTAGCATTACGAAGAAGAAGAGACATGCATATCCTTATAACTAGTCAGGTCATTATATACTAAACTGTGTATTATTTCATTGGCTACTCTGTAGAATCTAGTGGAGTTGTTGAATTGCTGAGTACATCAATAGATGAATCTTCCAGAAAAAAAATGTATTATTAACATCAACAGCACCTATCATTAACACATCAAATTCACACCTATCTTGTCAAAATTGGATTTTACTTCTAAATATTTCTACTAGTTTAATAGTTGCCAAATGCTCACTTCAGAGCTGTAACATTTTACCTGGGATCAGATCATACTATCACAAGGCTAATTCTGCATGTCTTTCCCCTACATATTTGTTTACTGTTTTTATTTCCTCTTGTTCGACCTGTTTATTTATGTTGATATAGTTTCTGTATCCTTTAGAATCCTAATTATTTTAATTACTTTCGTGTTTTATGGACAATACATTTCAAGATCTTGTTTGTCCTTTGAAGTAATAATCTTTATAAATATATTTCGTGTTCCTTTTAGTTTAGTTTTTTTTTTTTTTGGACATGTGTATTCTATTTTTTTTTCATATAATTAAGTTATTAAGCTCATTTCTCTATGTTTCGCATTTCATTCCCTTAAAAGCAACTATACCTCCAAGTATCTGATAAATAACCTATTTTATGCTAGCTTTTTAGATTATTTTCATCTTGTTTTTGCTTAATTGTATAACTCATTCCATCTGGAGTTTTCACCCAGGGGATAAATATGGATTATAACTGATTTTGCTTCAAACTTCAATCTAAATATCTTAATATTTGTTATTCTATGAAACTTGCCTTCCCACTTTTTAAAGATAAGAAGTTATTTTGAATAGAAGGTTTCAAAATCAGGAAAACATAATGTGGTGGGGGAAAAAAGGAAAAGCAATGTGGCAGTTTAGGGTGGAGCTGGGGCTGGGAGACCGGGGAAGAAGAATGCAGGAAAAACAGGAGTCGCGGCGTAGGACTAACACAAGAGCGGAGAAACATTCCCTGTGAGACATGAAAGAAGAAACACACTGGGTAATAAAATGAAATGGGGTCTGTAAAATCCAGGCAGATGCCAAAAGGGATAAATTCTGGGGAGACAATGTTTGGGAACCACTACTATAAACACAAATCTACATGGGCCGTCTACGGCTTCCTTTTATCCCCACCTTCCATGGATCATTACTTTCCCATGGCTTCCACCTAACTACAGGGCCACAGAGAGCATATGCCACGGCGAGCCTTATTTCTCTTTCCTTGTCTTGTTTCTTTTAAAGAGCAGGGAACCCGTTCAGTTTTCTCCTCCTGAGTAGTAAGCAGTCACCAACAAGCCTCAAGGTAGGTGACGCTGAGATGCAGCACCAAGAGTCAAAACCACCACGATGAAGAAATTATCCATTCCAAAGATGGCCAAATACTCTGTGAAGCTACTGAAGGGACAGACATTTGAGAAGTTTAGGGTCAGATCTTTCTAGATATCTGAAGGGAAAACCCTCAGGTGAGACAACGGGCTCCAATGGCTTCTTTACATACTAAAGAGCCGAGATAGACTATGGCCTTTAAGCCTTGATGTAACACAAAATTGCCGAAGGAAAACCAGTTTAGAGGCCTCTCTAGACTGGGGGGTATGCTATCCAAAACCCTGATGGTCTCAAAGTTTTACAGGTCACAGGATGTAGATATAGGTGTCACAGGATGTAGATATAGGTGTAGACAGAGATTGCCTACACTCACAGTCAAAACAGGCTGAATAACCACCTGACCATCCCTGTCATGATTACATAGAAGTTGCTACTTCAGTTAGTAAGGAAACTTTTACACCTCCTTGCCTCTTAGACTTACAGGTCTTATTGGAGGCTACTAAAGTGAGAGAGAAAAGAATGGGTTTTTACAAATATTAAATACTAAGTTTCAATTTTATAACCTGTTAGATTGAAAAAAAAATTAGCCCAGATTTCGTATCTTACACAGCATCCCATTTTTTTGTTTTGTACCCGTGTTCAGAGAAGGATGAGGGTCTAACAGCAACTAGATGGTGATCTATGGACATTATTATTTATACAGATGATACAAAAAAAAAGCTCTCAGGTAGTTTCTCCTAGGGCATTCCTACCTGAGATACACACTCATTTGAGCTAGAAGCTGAACACATCAATATCCTGTCTATTTCAGAGATTCTGAAGATCCCCTGTAGAAGACCTCAAAACCCAATCATGGCACAAGGGCTGTTCTTGATCCAGCACTTCCTAACTGTCTAGCCTGTTTGCACACTGTTGCTGTCATGTTCTCTGAAGTTCCACTTATACTCAACCCTTGGTCAGGTCTAAAAGTGCTATGTTCCCTCTCACATGTGTGGTTCCATCGAGACTCTTTCCTCTCCCCTTACCTACTTACCATCCCAATCCCAGTACCTCAACCCAAGTCTCTAACTCTGCCCCATCACTAAGGCCTCCAGTGGTGAAGCAGGAGAACAGCTGATAGACACCACTCCCTGCCACGTGGCGAGAGCAATGAATGTATGATACGGCAGCCTGGCACAGATAACAATGCACTATAACTATCTAACTGGGTGTCTGACTTCTATAAAAGGTCATGAACTCCTGGAGGGAAGAAATCTTGTCATGAGGACCTACCCTCTCTCAGCAGCCCATCCCTAGAGCTGAGCAAATTGCTAATCTCATGATCGGTACCTGATACTTTTCGAATGAATAAGTGAGCAAATGGAAATTTTTACAAAACATTTTTTTGATTGTGAAGCCAAATGAATGCCAAATTCTAGATTTTTTAATACTTTGCTTTACAATTTCTTAACTTTGTCTTACCTGACCCTAAACTGGCCATCAATATTATATTAGTCATTTGCTTTTATGGTCTTTCCAAAACATTCTATTTAATTTTCATAAAAACAACTCCCTTTTTTGCACTCATTTTGACTGGTTTACATAATATTTCATTAAATGATGTAATTTCTGGTCAGAAACAAAAGAAGTGATGCTTTGTAGCCATTCAACTCAGACTGGCAGGTATAGTGTGTGGAGTGAACTATCAGGTAGGAAGATTCAGGACGTCATGGACATCAGTCAGTATATTTTTAAAAAGGAGTAAAAGGAGTTGGTTAATTTGGAAAGTTAGTTAGATGGAGGTAGTTTTAGAGATCTTCTACCACAGACTGCTTAAAATCACATAGCAGAACTTTCCAGAGTCAAATACTAAAGCCGTGTGATTCATTACTGACTGATGAGATGAGCCAAGATGTCTCCTTCCATTTAAGTTAAATAACCTGATATGTCAAGTTCAGGTTATTAAAATATGCCTATTCATTCCTCAAGGCTCCATATATACTTCCTGGATCTGGAACATTCCATTAAATCAAGACAATATGTATCAAAACTGACTTCCTGAAGATAATTCTTTCTAATCCCCAGTATTGGCCCATGGGTGTGTTTCTAATTAACTCTCTTGAAATGCAGCTCAGTCTCAGACTAAGTTAACTTCTGAAACATCTTAGTGTACACACTAATCCTCAGTTACCACAATAAAACAATTGGAGGTCTAGATTTTGCACAGGATAAGAATCAGAGACATGGAAGAAAAGTAAATTAAAACTACCATCATTAATCAGGACTAGAAAAATTTCCAAATCCTTCTGGCAACTTTCCTAAATAAACCAAGTATCATCAGGGAAACTACTTGGGTATATGAAGAAGAATTTCAGAAACTTTTCCCGAATATTCCTCTGGTTTCTCCTTTCCTTTTATGGCCTGTCAGACACTGAAGTTAAGGAACCTATATAAGGATGTTTTAATTCAGAATCAAAATGCACCGCACAATGACTTTTACTGACAATGAACTATTTCCACAAACTACAATTGTTTCTCCGTAGTTCTGATAAACTAAAACATTTACCAAAGTGCTTTCAACATGAAGTTGAAAGTACGTAGTAGATCCGATCCAAACAGTAAGAAAAAGCCCACACGTTACTCTTAGATGTGTACTTACTCTGAGAGTTAGGCTGTTCAGGTAGAGGTTATTTCCACAACTTGAAAAGGGTAATGGGGAAAGAGGGAAGCATTTCACACCTTTTATACCTATTAATAGGTTCAACACCATTGAAGCTTGAAACGTATCAGATGCCAAAGATGTTATTTTCACAAACAAACCATTTGGAACCAAACATTTTTACCTTTAAAATTCTATTAATTATTGGGGTGCCTGGGTGGCTCAAGTGATTAAGTGTCCAACTCTGGATTTTGGCTCAGGTCACAATCTCACGGTGCTTGAGTTTGAGTCCTGCGTTGGGCTCCACACTGGCAGTGTAAAGTCTGCTTGGAATTCTCTTTCTCTGCCCCTCCCCAGCTCACTCTCTCCCTCTCTCTCAAAGTAAATAAACGAACTTAAAAACAACTCTTTTAATTCTCTACCTGGAGCCGACGTACTTAAGCAACCTTACCATGTGATAGAAGCATTCTTCACAGGATTCACTTTTTTTGGTCCATTACTTTTATCAGGAAATAGATCCAGGTAATCATAATATGTCCTGGAAGTCATAAAGTCACCTTCACTATAGAGATTTTTTTCTGTACAAGTTGAAAGTCTCCTGTATCAGAAGATCTCTCTACTGGGAACCAAGAGACTGAAGCTCCAGGTCTAGGTCTCTATCGCACAGCTATAGGACCTTCAACAATTCAATCCAGTGCTCTGGAACTTGGTTCCCTAATTAGTCAAACAAGAGATCTAACTGATATACACATTTCCTTCTTGGAAATGTCCTTTTCTTCTCTGTCCTATAACTGCACATTGTGACCAAGTCCTACTGCTTCTCTCTTCATCTTTACTAACTCTCTCTTAAAATTTTCTTCTCTCCATTCCCCAAGCTCAGACTACTGTGTCTTGTGCAGACTATGGCAAAGCCTTGCTGATTTTTCTTACCTCTCTCCATATTCTATCCAGAATGTACTTTCTAACATATATACTCAGCTCATTACCCTACATGGTTTTTCAGTGGCTCTCTATCACCTAGAAGAAAGAAAAAACTGTCTTCTCAATAGAATTCAGGTAAAAATCCCAGGGGAGAACTGCCTCATGGGGTCTGTGGTAAGAATTAATGACTCTACTCATGGTAATAGTGTATTAAGTACCAAGGGCTGCTTTCTTATCTCCAACATGTCCTGCTTTGAGCATTTTTGACCACAAAATCAATCTACTTGTGATTTCTTGGAACATACCACTCTCTCGCTTTCATCCATACCAATGCACCTGGCCAAACTCTGGAAAAATTTACACCTTCCCTTCTTCTTCAGTTGTTGGGCCTCACCTCCATTCTATGTCCTCTTCTTCCGTGAAGCCTCCCCTTGACTGCCCCCTGCAGACCTAGGAGCTCCTGCCTGTACATCCAGAATGCCGAGGTAGGTGCCCAGTAAATGTCAGTGGTTTGAATGAACCTCAGTGGAGTCAGCTCTCCAGCCCTCTGACAGAAGGCCAGAAGACCCAAAGTTAAACTCTCTCTGGGTTTATGCGTGGACCAATGAAGAATTCTTCCCAGCACAGCTTTTTTGGGTTTGTTTTTATTCCCAACAACACCAAAATAAGTAGAGTAATAGTGCTTGAAGGGAAAGGATAGTTTCCGCCAGCATTCCATGATATTTTAGACCACATCCAGGGCTTTTTTCACGATTTAGATAGCAGCGATCCTGGAAACATGGAACGCTTGTGCTCCCTTGGTCACAAGGCTCAAATAGTGTCAGAACTTTTAATATTATACCCAGAATTTTTTTAAACCTCATTTTGTATTCTTTCCATAATTTTTAACATACTGGAATATTTCCAAGGTTAAGTAATGATTTAAGGCCTTTTAAAGCTTCCTGTTTTTTAGGTCTAAAAGGAACGCTCCCTCACTCTCTTCACCAAAGCCCTTTGCTTCTCACACATATTTGTGCCACGTCTGTGACTCATGAATCCAACGACAATAGCTCTTGTCTGTATCTGGCAGGTCTCTTCTGAACCCTTCCGACAAAATTCAACTAATTGCTCACTTACATTGTTCTCCTTATAGGAAGCTTCTACTACCACACAATACATGTGGATAAACTTACAGCTTGTTCCTAATCTTCATGAGTGATTGATGATGATATATCTTCCAGCTTCTAGCAAGCTAATCAACAGCCACGCAGCGGAAAAAGGCAGTGAATCTTATTTGTCAACTACATGTATAACCAATATGGTCCAGATTAGGAAAGCTTACACTCGATTTGAGGACAAGAACAAAATTTCTGCTTTCACTATTTGCATAAAACTGTACAGACTTCTTACAATTAAAATGGAAATTTCTAGTTTTCGTAGCCCAATACCGCATGGAAAAACACACCAAAAAAAAGAGATTGACAGAATTTTCCAATTATTACATATAAGATCATGACCTCTAGCCAGGACTCCTAGAAGAAAAATACTGTTTAAGAACTCATTTTGATTTTAAGATGTTTGACCGCTTTCTTCATATACTCTTTTTATGAATCTACTGACATAACATATGAACAAATACAAATCTACTTCATCGACATACAGGAATGATAAACTCATTCACCCTTTATTCTGACACCTTAAATTCAACACAACAGCCACAAAAGGTACAGAGGAACAATACTACTGTCTCCCTCCAAATTTGCTCTTCTGAGCTTGACAAAACAAATTATTCACCCGTGGCTGTCACTCTATTCTAAAACTGATGAGTATCCAATAAGTTCTTCCGCATGTGTTTCTCAGACGCCTGTGAAATTGTCAAGGACTGCTAGCAAGCATGCTCACTGTTACCAAGTCACTTCATTTCCATTTTAAAGGAGTAATTCAAAAGTCATGGGAGATACAGAACAAAAGAAGATTGAAAGAGAACTGTCTAGAAGTACAGAAGAGATTATTTAATAACTAACCAAATGATCCAAAATTTCTAAGATTGATCAGTAAAAGCTCTCATATGAATGTTTAGTCTGAGATGTAAGTTCTTCAATATGTCCAACATAAACCTGTTGAAAGGTGTCTGCTTTATTAATAAATTAAAATATATTAACCCTTTTAAGCTAACGCTTCTAGTACATAAAAATGATGGAAATAATAGATCTATCTTAAAATGCTTTCATGCTAATATTGACATTATCTAATCTTCCACATGAAAATGATTCCAGAAGGCAAGGACAACGGACTTCCAACAAGGAAATGGCTATGTACCTTCTATGTAAGAGAAAGATACTAACAATTGTTGGCCTTCTACTCTTTTTAGGGTACTATACTCATACTATACTCTCATTTACTTCTTACAGTAACCCTGTGAAGACATAGTTTTACACCAAACCATAGAGGCTATAATGGAGATTCTAAGACCTTTAATATTCTTCTTAAGGCACACCATTAATAAGTGGCAGAGTCAATATTCATAGTCTACCATGCTACCTCCAAAGTGCGCACATTGTCCCAAAACATTTTGGGGCAATCAAGAGGTGATGGAAAGGCTCAGTCATCCTTGTTATGACTAGTGGCTGCTGCAAACACCCACGGAAGCAACTGAATCCTTCTCAAACACACTGCAGGGATCACCCATGGGTAATTAGATAAAATCCACTTTCCATCCCTAAGTACAGCAAAGATCAATAATAATGACGCAGAAATAGTAGTTGCTACTAACCACAAGGACCCAACTAGTTATCAGGGATGCCTATAATATGTAGTTACATTCAAGAGAATGTAACTATTCTAAAGGCCTATTTCTATTGCAGGTCAACCACTGTACTGAATTCTAATCCTTTTAATAATGATTAGTATAATATGTTGAAAAGAACAAATGAAACAATTGAAAACGTTGTGCCTCATCTGTAAAAGCTTAGAAGCTAGCTAGAGGAAACCGAATTTACACAGGCATTCAAGCTTTTGGGAGGGCCACCCAAGGACACTGACATAATCAATCAAAATATCCTTTTGGAAGCAGCATTGCCCGAACCACATGAATGACCGCTCCAAAGAATTCCAAGGCACTTGGATTCCATTAAGTTCAAATTCTACTATTCATCTACCAACAATTAAAAGAGGCAGGTCTCTTCAAGACCCCAATAAATTTTCTCCATGTGGCTATAGAAATGGAAATTGTCCACAACTGTTATTTTTACAGTTGGATTGAATATTACAATTCTCTGGGGTGGGTACTTCAACTTGCTAGGCTTCACTTTTCTCATCAGTGAATGGGAATAATATACCTACGGTTCTGAGGAAGAAGAGAGAGAGTATGTGAAAAATGCTTACGACTATTCTGGGGCACAGAGGGTATGTGATAAATATTAGTTCTCTTTTCCCTCCAACTCTGGATCAGATCTTACCCCAGAGTTGTAATTCCAGGAATCTTTCTTCTGTAGAATGCTACTGAATTACCACACAGGAAGCTAAAAAGCCTAAATTGGACCTACCCATAGATCCAAGAAGCCAAGTCAGTACGTAGCTTCAGTAGAGAACTCCAAGCAGAAGCACAAACACTGGAGCTCCTGTCTTCCTATTATTTCAACATACTATTCAATGAGTTAAATAATCAGACACAAAGACTGAAAAAATAGAAGAGATGAGGAGGAATTCTTTCTAAAAAATGGAACCAGTGATGCTGTCTTTTAAAGGTGGATGAGGGTGCTGGCTATGGTGGCTTTTTGGCAACTAAAACTCAGTATCTTGGTTAAGTGGCTGCTGAACTGGCTGAGCCCTGACGTGGTAGCAAGGACAAGGTTCAGAGAAACTATTACCATTCCTTTAGCTGTAGCTCAGAAGGAGCCATATTTTTCCACTATTTGTGACAGGAAGCCCCTGAGTTACAGGGTACATGGCGTCAGCAGGCTGCTCCTCTCTGTGAGGACTAGCAGGGCTCAGTCAAGGCCAAGGGGAGGGAGCCAAGCTAAATGCAGCTGTTGCTATATGGCCATAGCTCACCAGGCTGCAGCTTTGTTCCCTCACTCAGAGAGGCACACTCGGGGCTAGGATTAAGCAGACCCAAGCCCCCCACATTCCCATCTCATTGCATTCTGTCTGGCCACCAGACAAAGAAGCACAATAGACATTCCATTTTACCTTAACTGAGCTCTCCAAAGAAATGTGTTTCCTGCCTCATTACATGATGTGCTACACTAAGTCTGCGTCATCAGTTTCATAAAAAAAAAGGTAACACTCTATATTTCTACCATTTTGAAGACCGATAGATTTTCTGTCTTCACAGCTATCCAGCATTTAGGTACAGAATGGTCCATTTGAAGGATCAGGGTTACAGGAGAGGGGAGGAGGGGAGAAGTAGAGAGAGGAGGAGAGGATGATAAGGAGAGATAGAGTTGGGGGGAGAGGAGAGACAAGTGGAAGATTCATTGATTTGTGGTATCGAAAAGTTATTGCCAAGGGATTTTAGTTTATATTTTAAGTTCCAGGAAGCCAAAATGTTCTGGGTAATACATGTGAATCACTGGAAAGAAATCTCCCATTTTCTGGCTAGGTGACTCCTTTGATAACCACAAAGTCATGAATCATAGGTACTTTATTATTCAACTTCCTTTCAATGAGCTAAGAAAAAGTTACTCAGGACCCCCTCTAGGAATTAGCAAAAGAAAAGTGAGTCTCCAAGGCTTGAGCTTATTTGAGATGTCCTCTCTGAATTTCTCCCCTGGGTTCATTTCAGAAGATGGCATATAGCTGTGGCATCCAGTCTCAACTGTGCCCTGCAGAAGGTAGTCTGGGCAGGAAGATACTTCCTGTGGCTGGGACAGGAAGGCCTGTCTGCCAGTGTGCTGGGTTATTTCTTCAGCATGACTGCTTGCATTTTTAATTCTTAATCCTGTGATACCTGGGTTTTGTATTCCAAACATCAATCTCTATCTGAAATTTACACAGCATAGTCTACTCGCTGTTTTGTTGAGCAAAGTGTACATAATGACTGGGGAATATTCTGTTTTTGCGTATATATTCTTTTTTGAGAATGGACATCCTGGCTTCCCTGAGGGCCTCTTGTCTTGTTTGGGTGGGAACGGGGTCCGTAGGACAGGCTAGTGCAGAATTCATCTCTGATACTTCCTCCTCACGTATACAAAACACATTAGAAATCACCAACCATGCAGTGCCATTCTCCAACAAGAAGGCTACTTTAAGAAATCTCCAGATGGAAAACCTTAAACCTCAAAATCTCATTTAGCAGTGCACTGAGAGCCCTAAATACAAGTCTGAACCAGAGCTCCCTCACTAGCTGTGACCTTGAGGTAGACTTCTTCTGTCTCTGGGCCCCAGGTGTCTAATGGATAAAGCAAAAACAGTGAACTAGATGCTCTGAGCTCTAAGGCTATCCCACTCATAGGACTATGTGGTACAACCGTATGATCACTGGCTCTTGACTTTTCAGAAACATACCAGTGAGAGTAAAGAAGCCACCTCTGGAACGCCATTTTCCTTCCTTGGCTGCTGACGGTCTTCACCGCTCTTCACTCCCATACACATATTAACCACAGTTTAATTCTTTCTGCAGTAACAACTTCTTAAATAAACCAAGACAATAACAAGTCTCTGGAATCCAAACACCTTTGATGTCTGACTTATAAATTTTTTAGCCTCTATAATTTTAAGGTTAAATTATATGTTAAATTTCAAAGGCCAGGTACTTCAGAAGAGGGGGAAAGATTCCATGTGCTTTCCATGCATGCCTGGAGTCCAAATAAAAAATCTGCTCTTTAGTCAGCAGTGGCGTGACCATTGACTGTGGAAAATATGTCACTTGTGGAACTGTGAAATGTTTAAGTTATTTATGAAAATGCCAATAGCAAATTACATTGAATCAAAGTTCTTTGGATTCTCCTAACATATATTAAAGCTATTTACAGAAGACAGTTCTTTTTTGTATCAGACTTCAAACTGCAACTAATTGACATAAAAATATAAATATACTAAGCAATGCAATCGATTTAGGATGTCTGTAAGTTTCATGTACATAAGAAATTAAATATTAAATTGGTTACATTTGTTAATGCCAGTCTCTTATCTTACAGCACATTAAAAATGCTTGGTGTGGGGCACCTGGGTGGCTCAGTCGGTTGAGTGGCCGACTTCAACTCAGGTCAGATCTCACAGTCTGTGGGTTCGAGCCCCGCATTGGGCTCTGTGCTGATGGCTCATCAGAGCCTGGAGCCTGCTTCGGATTCTGTGCCTCCCTCTCTCTCTGCCCTTCCCCTGCTCATACTCAGTCTCTATGTCTCTCAGAAATAAATAAACGTTTAAAAAAAAAAAAATGCTTGGTGTTACCGTTAATGAATTGCATTTGATTTAATCAAAGTGTGCTGTATGGTAATCAGGCAATTAATAACAACCCTGAACATATGGACACTGCTCTGATCAGAAAGCATTCTGAGAAACCATGCTTCATTTAACCCTCTGAACAATCTGATGAGTGAGGTGGGCATCATCCTTCCCATTCTATAAATGGGGAAAGAGGTTCACACACACATGGGACAGAACGTCAACCAAGACTCAAGATTCAGTGAACAGCTGGAGTCAGACGAATGGATGAAAGTAATATGTGGGTCTGTCCAAGCCCAGCAGAAAGACAATGGATCAGAGACATCGAATGGACTCTTTCCTCTGAAAACCCCCAAGGCTTCCTGCCAATGCTGGCAGAGACGGGACTGTGAGACACCAGCACGCACAGGGCAGGGCATGGCCCTGGGCTTCGGAGGGAAGCCTAGCTGTGCTTACTCACTTGCTCTATGCCCTTGGGCAAATTACTTAACTTCTCAGTACCTTAGTTTCCTCATCTTATAAAGTGAGAAGAATGACCTGATCCTTCCAGGCTGTTGTAAGGTAAAGACAGAACACATATAAAATGTCTAACACAGCGCCGGACATCCAGAAGGCACTCAATATCAGTAAGTGGTAATCTAAAATTTCTGATCCACTCCAAAATATTTATATGCCTCCATCAACAAAATTCAGGCTTAACCCTGGTATGCCCCTCAGAGTTTGCTGTCTAGTATTGAAGAGGGGTCACAGCGATCAAAGGAAGAAGAATTCGGTTCTTTTAACAAAATTTTTATCAAAAATAAATTTCTCTATCAATTATATGTAAGGAAGAAGAAGCACACTGATTACATAAAAAGTCCTAAGTTTCTCCATGGCCTAAAAAAAAAAAACCAAAACACTACCATAAGTATAAGTTAAAATCACCAACAATTCAGTGGGGAAAAAAAGTCACAAAGGAGAAAAAATTTTGGACCACTGGGTTCTCAACTAGGAGTGATTTTTGGCCTCAAGGACATTTGGTAATGACTGGAGATATTTTTAGTTGCCACATTTTGGGGAGCGAGGGGGACGGCTACTTGAATCTAATGGTTAGACACTTTAGATGCTATCAAACATACTACAGTGCAGAAAACAACCCCCTTTAACTGTCCAGACCAAACATGAATAACACTAATGTTGAGAAATCCTACTGCAGATACCTGAAAAGACTCAGAGTTAGGGGTTTCTGGGTGGCTCAGTCAGTTAAGTATCCAACTTTGGTTCAGGTCATGACCTCGTGGTTCATGGGTTTGAGCCCCATGCTGGGCTCTGTTCTGACAGCACAGAGCCTGGAGCCTGCTTCAGGTTCTGTCTCTCTCTCTCAAAACTAAGTAAATATTTAAAAATTAAAAAAAAAAAAGACTCAGAGTTCAAATTGCTTAATAATCTGTATTAGAAAGAATATGGTCAGTCTGCATTGGGCGATGTAAATTAGGGTTCTAAATCCAAATTTAAATCTTCTGAATTGAGAACTTTTACAGCAGGTAATTTGATAAATATCCATTAAAATTAAGCCAGATGCAGCAATTTTGTTTCTAAAAATTGATAAATTCTTGGATATTCTTGGATATTCACACATGTATACTAAGAATTCGTTACTCACTACAAATAATAATACTGAGTAACAGGCCAGTACTGAATAACACAGTTTAAATGTTACACTACATGCCAGGATGAAATATGATGCATCTTTAAAAAAACAAGGTAGATTTGTTTGTGAAGTTAATTGTTAAGCAAATACATTAGACTGACTTTCACTCTAGAGTAGGCCCTGTTGTGTCTTTTAAATTTTGTATCACATGTTATGTCATCAAAAAAATGCATTCAATGTTTTTTAAATAAGATGCCATGCAAATCGACAGTTTTAAAAATCTGCCTTCAGGTCTTTAATTGTAATTTTAGTACCAGTCGAGAAGCAGTCAAGAAAAAAAGGCACATTAAAATGTGGCAAAACTGAAGACAGTCTAATAAAGAGACTCTTGACGTAGGTATATAGGAACTCGACGGAGTTCCAGGAAAAACCACAGTGTGAACAGTACCCTGCCCGTGCACAAGAGAGCTCCTCATGACAGAGCTTGTGGCCTCAGGTGGAAAAACACAAAGACCCCCAGGAGCCCTGGAGGGAGCAGTTGGGAATAAATACCCCAACCTCTCTACCCTTCTGCCCTCCAATCTCCTACAGAAGGAAGCCCACAGATACCTCCAGGGACATAGAGCAGGGGGGAAATTCCAGCAGAAGCATTATTAAACTGCATTTTGACTGCCGAAGAATGCTCTCACATCTGGCCTTTTCTTTAAATCTACACACACAAAAATTCAAGGAGCTGTTAATCCAAGTAAATTAAGATAACCAGGGGAATTGGCAAGAGATAAATGAAGTTAAACAGGCATCAGATGGAAAAAACTACCTCTTCAATTACTATAAAAACTATGCTCCTTCGGTTTAAAATGAGCCTTTGACTTTATCCCCACTCCCCCCACCATAAAGTGATTTAAATCCTTGCAGCTCAGATTTTTAATCCTAAACCATACAACTGTTACAGTTTGTAGAAGAGCCCTAGCACATTCTAAGGCATGAAGGCCTTTATATCGGTTTTCTGAAAAATAGAAAAAGAAAAAACGAAGGGAAGGGAAATGGGGATGGAAAGAGGAAGAGGAAGGAGGAAGGAGGAAGGAGGAAGGAGGAAGGAGGAAGGAGGAAGGAGGAGGAGAAAAAAGAAAATGAACCCTCTACAACCAACTGACCCCACCTGAATCCACACCCTCATATCCCACTCTGCATAAGCTGGGTGTCCTTCAGGCCACCATGGAGTCATTCTGTTTCGGGCCAAACTCTTCTGAGCACTTTGATTTTAAAAAACTAAGAAAAAAAAAGTCATTTATAAGCTTGTCAAGTATTTCAGGTCTCTCATTGTCTGTTTAAACCTGTCAAGGGCAATGACATATCACCACACGATAGATCACTGAACTTACAGAAAAGCATTCTTTTGATTTAAGGTGGAAAGCACAGCCAGAAAACTACAAAAGGGAACATGCTGTACAGACTAGGAAATAACAGTAAATATTTCCGGGATAAAATATACTAAAGAAAGCCTAATCCTATTTATAGTCAATCATTTTTTTTCCTAACACAGGCTTTATATTAGACCAGATAATAACATTTTTAAGGCTACAAGGGATTTTGAACATTTACTCCCTAAATTCTCCCTTTCTTCTACAGATGAAAAAATTAAGACTTAAGAATGAGTCTTGTTCAAGTGGCAGGACCAGGATGAGAATTTGTGCCTCCGAAAAGATTAGTAATCAGTACTGACTATTGATTACACTGTAATTAAGTACTTAGCCTAGTGGAAATCTCAAGTCTTTAAAAAACCATTTTCAACAAACCAATTCAAAACTGGGCAAAGGACCTGAATAGGTATTTCCCAAAGAAAATATACAAATGAGTGATAAGGCCATGAAAAGAGACTCGATGGGGTTAGTAATTAGGAAAATGCAAATCGAAACCACAGTGAGATACCACTTCTTACCTATCAGGATGGCTATCACAGAAAGAGGCAGGGGAGAGTAATAAGCATCGCAAGGACGTTGTAAAATTAGAACTCAGCATGCCCCTGGTGGGAATGTAAAATGGTGCAGCCACTGTGGAAAACAGTTTGACAATTTCTCCTGAATTAAACAGAATTATCGTATGATCCAGTAATTCCACTTCTATGTATGTTTCCCCAAAGAAATGAAAGCAGGGTCCCCAACAAATATTTGTGCACCAATATTCATAGCAGCATCATGCACAACAGACAGAAACCTAAGCGTCCATCAACAGATGAATGAATAAACAAAATATAGTCTATACATACAACGGAATATTATTATTCAGTCTTAAAAAGGAAGGAAATTCTGACACATGCTACAGCAGGGATGAACCTTGAAAACATCAGGCGAAGTGAAATAAGTCAGACGCAAAATGACAAATACGGTATGATTCCCACTTAAATGAAACACCACAAATGGGCAAATTCACAGAGACAGAAAGTGGAACGAAGTTTGCCAGGAGCTGGGTGAGGGGATGGAGGAATGGGAAATTATCGTTTAATGGGCAGTTTATTTGAAATAATGACAAGTTCTGGAAATGGTTAGTGGTCATGGCTGCACATCCCTGTGCATATACTCAATGCCACTAAAGTATATAGTTGAAAATGGTTAACATGGCCAAGTTTGTGTTATGTGTATTTTACCCAACTAAAAAAAAATAGACACAATCAAAAAAAAAATCAGCTATGTGAATTATGGGCTGAGGGTCTCATGAAAAGAAGCAATAAAATATTGCTATACTAGTGGAATTAAGAACAAGCATTTCATTCAAGTAAAAAAAAAAAAAAAAAAAAAAGCACAAAACAATGAAAATTCCAAGCTTCCTGGACAAGATGACCGAAACATAAGGGAAAGCTGTGTAAAAGGTTATATGCAGGTGAGGGCCAGGTCTTACTTGCTCTCTGGGGCTGGTTTCTCAAGCCAAGAGTGAATGCCTTCAAAACATGATATACCTCGTTGTTCAGCTGACCTGGAGTGTTTTGGCCACAAAGAGGCTTTTCTTTTTTCAACAAGTTAAATAATATGTCAGACTCTCAATGCTTGGATAGTTTCTTCTTTTAAACTTGGCAAAATGACCCTTCAAAAGGCATGTGTAAAGACATTTGGGTTAGAAAAAACAAACCTGTAACCCTCCCAAGGTGCTGTGTTTATTTGAACATGTGATGATGCTATTGTTCAAATAAACACACTCTGCTTTCTCTCCCTTTCCAACAGCCATAGCACAGACACTTTGCAAATGAATGTCCACAGTAGCAATGCTTAGTGTTGAAAAGTGGTTTCTATTATACAGTCACTTCTGAGATGTGCAAAAAAATGCTTCCCGTGCTAAGCATTTTCCCATTTGTTATTTCTTCAGTTTACAAAGAATCCCCATAACGGCCAATCAAGCCCAAGTGAGTCACCCTGAGACACCTCAAATCATCTGGAATCTAACATGATCATCAGGTATAAATTGTCAAATGAAAATTTTGCCTCTGGGAACCTGGGTCCCGTTTATTAGTTAATACGTGTACACAAAGGGCTGAAAGAACAAGTAGTAAGTTCAAGCCCTGTCGTGACAAAATGCTGAAGATTTGACCTAGAGAACGATTTTGAGATTTAAGAGGGCAGGTTCTCTGGGGACCTGGACAAAATATCAGAAAGGGTCTGTGATACTGTCCAAAAGGGTAACATAGCAATGCCTACAGCAGCAGTGCTCAACTTGGACCCTGTTGATATTTTGGACCAAATAACTCTTTGTTGTAGGGGCGCTCCTGGGCACCGTAGGGCGTTCAGTGGCCTCCCTGGCATCTGCCACTACATGCCAGGAGTCCCTCTACCCCAGCATGGATGACTAATAAATGTCTGACACTCCCAAATGTCTTTTAGAGGGGGGGAGTGGGGGACAAGACTTCCCTTTGTTGAGAACCATTACACAAACTCAGCTTTCCCCTTCTCATCTGCAATATGGGTGTCACCCAGAGACTACACAGTACCAGAGGGAATGGAGCATGTACCACCTGAGATATGCCCACTACATGAATGTGAAAGAAAAAGAAGAGTCCAGAGTGAGGGGAATGGGATTGTTGTGGCAGAAAGAAGGGAGAGTTTTAGCTTTGCCATCCCAGCTAATGCATTCAAGGTGATTCTATTTTATTTACCATTAATTCAACTTCTCTATTGCGTGGTAGGTAGTCTTGAGTATAATCTTCGTTTGTCCAAATCTAGGCACCATGGGGGCCCAGAGAAGCTTAGGTGTCATGAAGTTCAGGACAGAGATTATGTTACCGGAAACTCAGGATGATGGTTGCGTGAAGGGTTTGGACAACTCCGTATCACTCAAGTATACCTTCTCTTGAAGACTGAAATCTCAAATCCTTTCAGAATGCTCAGTGTTAATCACAAGTAGAACTTAACTAGAGTCAGGATGGATCTGTGAAAGACATCTCCCAGTTCACTTCATCTAGAAAAACAACTCAAATGTATGTCCTATTACCAGTAGGCAAAAAGTACAGTCCTTGAATGTAGTTGTGCAGACTATGGAATGGAACTTTTGTTAAGTGATTTGAACTACATTCCAAAGTCAACAAAGGTCAGTAATAGTCATCTTACTGCCAGGGGTGCTGGCTGTCCTGCAGAAACCAGCTTGCTACCTTAGGGCAGAGAAGGTGAAGATTCGGGGCACCTGGGTGGCTCAGTTGGTTAAGCGCCCAACTTCAGTTCAGGTCATGATCTCATGGTATGACTCTGAATCCTGCGTCAGGCTCTGTGCAGACAGCTCAGAGCCTGGAGCCTGCTTTGAATTCTGTGTCTTCCTCTCTTTGCCCTCCCCCATTTGTGCTCTGTCTCTTTCAAATAAATGGGACGGAGGAAGGAAAAGAGGAGGGAAGGAAGGAAGGAAGGAAAGGTGAAGATTCTTTGGAGAGCCCAACACATATCCCTTGAAATTCAGGGGACATGGTCAACAAAGAAACTTTCTGGCTGTCCCCTGGAAAATTCTGAATGCAGGAGGCATGGTAGAGCAGGCTGAAAGGGTAGGGTAAAGAGAGAAGGAAGGCTGTACACCAGCATTTGATGCCTTTGCGACTCTGCCCAAGAGGCTGTTGGTAGGTGAGGAAACCTCAGCTTTAAGAAGGAATTGAGGTAGGAAAGTTGCAAAGGGCAACCTATTTTGATTATACGGCATTTATAAATCATTTCCTAATATAGTGTCAGACTCATCAAGAATTCAATAAGTATCATTAATTAATGATAATATATCTTTTTGAAACCATTTTTATTATGAACTAATAACATCTCGGGTCTTTGCTATTCCATAGGGGATCCATGGCCCAGCAGGATCCCATCCCCAGGAACTGGCTAGGAATGCAGAATCTCAGGCCCACCCCACAACTACTGAATCAGAACCTACATGATGCCAAGATTCACGGTGATTCCTGAGCATTGGAAGGGTGATAAGCCCTGCCTTAGACTACAGGTTCTCTATCAGAGCTGTATCCAACAATCGCCAACATTACTTGTTTTCAGAATACATATACCCAAAACGCACCCAGATATTATGATCCAGGAAGGCAAGGCATGGTCTTTTAAGTAATCCATGGGACATTCTGTTGTAGAATCAAGACTGAGAGCCATGATTCAGGGTTTGGAAAAGGCAGACATTTGAAGTTGGGTTTCAGCCAAGCTCCTAACTACTATCCTACTCCTCTAAGCTCATAAACATTTTTATACAGGTAAATCCACTTCTCCTTCGAGAGGCTTCATTAAGCCACTGCCAACCTCTAAGAAAACATACAATTAGCTACAAGTTTGTCTCAGAACTGATGAGGAATCCCATTCAAAATGTTCCAACAGGACAAAAATGGCAGCCCAGTGGAGACATGCAAAGCAAGACAGGTTGAAAAGATACTAGAGGCCTCTAACTTGAACCCTGTCCACAGCTGCCTGGGATGTGTCAGTTTGACTCAGCACTGACTTGTCATGAGGGCTTGTTATTTGTGAACGAAGATGAAAGGAACCATTCACCAGCCACCAGCAAATTGTTAGGTTTTCTTGTCTAGATTTTGTCTTGAGGGAAGAGAGAACAGGACCTGATTTAAATCAGACCCCTACTTAGCCACTGTTGCTGCATTCCCAAATATTCAAACTCAGCCACCACTGGAGCAGATCAAATTTCAAATAACCAGCTAAAATAGAGCCCAAGCTCTTGAATCCCACCCCGATTTCTAGGATAGACTATTAGGCAAATTGGATACTATTAGTCCCTCGTGCAGTATGTTTCTAAGAGTTAATTTCCTTAAACAAGATCCCTCGGAATTCTGAAGTTTTCAAGTAACTGCCAGGTAAAAAGGAGAAATACTTCTGGCAGAAAATGGTCCATAATATGATGAAGTTTGACAGAAGGGAAATGATAATTACTGTATGAACGGTCAGAAGTCTTTTACCAAATAAGGTTATGATTTCGGCAGTGAATGTGTTTCAAGAAGAAGATATTTTCAGCCTGAAGAGTTAGCTTCGTTTTCAAAACTGGTATAATACAGAGTAAATTCTGTTTGATACTAATTCATCTATTTACCAAATACACAACTTTGGCATGAATGTTATTTTTTTTTTCTTTTCCATACAACGTCATGGTTTTCTGGGCACAGTATGGGACTCTCAGATGTTTCTAATTACCCTCTGTGTACACCCAATAAAACAGCTGGCTCAAGATGTTATTAATACCACAAGAAGATCCAGAGGGCTCATAAATCACCCTTTCTTCAGAAAGAGACAATGCAGTGGCAAAAAGTGACATATTCTAATCTTGCTAAATAAGACTATTTAAGCATGTTCGAGGGTACTTCTTGCTTTGCCAGAAAAAGGGCCATGGTCTCCCTTCCTTGCTGTAAAAAAATCTTAATGTCAAGTTTCCCTTTTACCTCTTCTAAGGAAAATTTGATGAAAATTAGGTTGAGTTTTTGCACTAGGAAAGCTTAGAAACTCTTCATAATCCAGAACAAATTTTTATCGAATCTGATGGGCATCTGAAGCTTGGTCTCAGAGTGAAGAAATCTCTCATTACTGCTGAAAGTTTTTCTTTTTCCCACCAAATCTTACAAAAGCCAACACTGAAGCCATGCCAGGTTTTCGGTAATTATTGCGTGAGTCTAAATTCAAGATAATGGTGTCGAGCAGGAAACCATTCCTTAAACCCATACTCTTCGACTAAATAGAAAATCAAGTTTTAATAAGTGTATCAATGACAGCATTACATTAAATTGGCAAAGGAAGGGCATCTGGCTCTTCTCATTTTATTTGTGATATATCTTTGGAGAATAAATCTCAAACTTCCTAACTAACTTTATCCTTCCCCATTTGGTAGTTATTTTATTTTCCTGGACTGTGTTACATGAAGATGACTGTGTGGCTGCCCTCAAAAACATTTTCATATCATCTGTGAAGTTAGTTCCAGGAGGTTTTTCCAACAATACACAAATGCATTATTCCTCCTCTACTGGGGAAAAAAAATACGCACACACACATATATACATACATACACATACATACACACACACACACACACACACACACACACACCCCTTGCTACTAAAAGCTGATACAAATGTTTGCCTCTTAGACTACAGATGCAAAATTGAGCCCAATTTACATGCCAAGAAATGCTGCAAGTATATACTGTATCCCATAGATGTGATTTTGTGTATTTGTATCCAACTTCTTTAAATTTAGGATAGCCTAGGAGGTAAATTACACAATGACAGCAAGGTAAGCAGCACAAAGCTGCATCAAATGTTATAATCATACATCACTGGAGATGCCCCCCATCTATACAAGATGATTACTTTTCCTCCTGACCGCAGCTTTCAGTTCCACAATGTGCTTAAATGCTTTTGCTCTTGCCAGCAAACCTGGCAATAGGTGAGAGCTTCCTGGGTAAGCAAGTGAAACCCCAAGGAGGAGCAGGATCCAAGAGAGAGGGAACATGGTGCTATCACAGTGTCCCTTCTGTATGATAATGATACCCGACATTATTTTGTACCTAAAGGGCCCAGAGCTAGTCTAAATGTGAGCAAGCATGGAGCCTTCTGTGCAGTAGGAGCAGAGGACCAAAGTGAAGGAGTAACAGAAATATCCTTTTATGTCTTTCTAGAAGCTACTGTGCCAGGATCAGCAAATGAAGGAACCACAGTTCTGTGGTACGCAGGGAACATACTCTATCTAAACCCCAGGAGCTGTGAGCACACAGTGCCACCATCACAGGACACAGACATTGTGAATTAAGAGAAGGATGTGTTGGAGCACCTGGGTGGCTCAGTCGGTTAAGCGTCTGGCTCTTGACTTTGGCTCAGCTCATGACCTCAGGGTTCATGAGGTCAAGCCCCACATCAGGTTCTGTGCTGACAGCGGGGAGCCTGCTTGGGATTCTCTCTCTCTGTTCCTTCCCTTCTTTCACTCTCTCTCTCTCCCTCCCTCCCTCAAAATAAATAAAAACAAACTTTTTTCAAAAAGAGAGAAGGATGTGCTATTTTGGGGAAAGGAAAGGTCTTTTTGAAATCAATCCAAGGAACCTCTATGTACCCTCAGCCAGCTCCTTCTCATAAGCCCGAAAAGCACTGTAAGAAGGTCAGCTCATTGTTGGATTCATTTGACTAGTGTGGAATCAGACAGGTTATATCACCAGCCCAGGGGTGCAGAGCCATCAACTTGTGCTAGACTACCAATATCAAGTGACAAGATAATCACTAGAACCAGAATAGGAAAGAGGAAAAGCAGCCCAAGCAGAAGCCTTTGAAACACAGCTTGAAGTGTTCCTTAACAGACTGTGGGTATTTAGACAGATGTCAGAGTGAGGAGTGGGAACAGCTAACGGCAAAGCAATCTGGGGCGACTGGGTGGCTCAGTCATTTGGGCATCCAACTCGTGATTTCGGCTCGGGTCATGATCTGAGGTTCATGAGGTTCATGAGTTCAAGCCTCACGTCAGGCTCTGTGTGGACAGCGCAGAGCCTGCTTGGGATTCTCTCTCTCCCTCTCTCTCTGCCCCTCCTCTGCACTCTGGCACTCTCTCTCTGTCTCTCTCTCTCTCTCTCTCTCTCTCTCTCTCTCTCTAAGAATAAACAGATAAATTTTTTAAAAAATAAAGGTTTGCCATGAGTAGCAAGTACACCACAGTCAGTGTTAAAAAGCGTCATTTTCATGCATCTTGTAGTCACTGCAATATGTTCTCCTATTCTGTGTCCCCAAACTCTACAGAGACTGCTCTGATGGTTATTTTACTCCTGCAATATCAGATGCCTGAGGATTCATAATGAAGCTATATTGGGTAAAATCTGTGTGCCACCATTACACGGGCACCTGTGTGGACAATTTGCTCTGCCAGCTGAGACACATTAAGCATTTCTAAAGTAAGGCACCACGCAGCACTGGGGAGACAGACAAAAAGCAGACAGGACCCTGTCCCCAAGAAGTGTAGAATGTAGTGGAACAAACAGGTCTAACAACGAATCAGGAAAATGAGGGTCTGTGGCATGAGCAGCACTTGGCTGACTCCTGACAAAGCAGGGGTTATTGCTCAGGCACAGTGGCCGGGGAAGTGCACCTGCCAAGCAGACAGCAGTGTGAACAGAGGCACAGCAGCACAGCAGGCTTGGTGTATCTGGGGACCTTTGGTAACCTGGAGCCTTGCATGGGCTGAAGCAGAGATTAAGGCTGAGTTAAGGCCAGGGAGCCAAGCAGCAGCTGGTCCTGGAAGACCCAGCATGCTAAGCAGTCTGGTTTTCCAAAGATCATCCCATGTGCTCAAGCTGAGCAATGAGCAAAGAACACGCACTTTGAGACACTGTGTTACAGACTCCAAGGAATTCTGAAAGGCCATTTATTCTAGGCTAGCCAGGACAACCCCATTAAGGAGTCCCAGCCTCCCCCATGATATAGGCCAGGCATGGCTTACCAGGAACAATCGATCACACATGCCTTTCTCACAGAGCTAGCAAACCACTGAACCTTTTACCTATGGTTGTTTCTCTTCTTTTCCTTTTTTTTTTTTTAACTGTCCTGACTGCAGACATACTTCTTTTTTCTTTTTTTATTTTAATGTTTATTTTTGAGAGGGGGGTGGGACAGGAGAGGAGCAGAGAGAGAGGGGGACAGAGGATCCAAAGCGGGTTCTGTGCTAACAGCAGAGACCATGACGCAGGGCTCAGACCCGCAAAATGTGAGATCATGACCCAAACCTAATCAGAGGCTTAACCAACTGAGCCAGCCACCCAGGCGCCTCTACATAGTACGTACTTTCTTATACAACCATTTTATGCCCTGCACCTTCTCAGCTTCCTCTTCCTCTTCAACCAACAGGACCTCATTCTCTCCTGATTTTGGCTCTTAGCAACAACAACTTATTGCCTCTCCTTGGTCCAACTAACCCCTTGGAATTACCTTTCTATGCACCTCCTCCATACGGGACCCTCTCCCTAAACACAAACACATGTACACACACACACCTTCACAATCAGTTTTATTTCCATTAAAAGCAAGCTCCATACCAAAATCATGTGATCAGTCTTACATAAAATATTGGAGAAAGAGGCGACACTGCTTCTTTGGTAATTTTTTTTTCTATATCAAAGACCCTGTACTTTCTATTATAAATAATAAGATTCCTTTTGCAATAATTCTGGGACCATGTTTTCACCCAGAGACTTGCTTGCTCCCATCCTCTATGAATGAGGATCTTTATCTACAGATGTTATTAACAGGACTCCCTGATACAACATATATGTGCATATGTATATATATTTACTTATTAGCACACAAATACACACACAGACACACCCTTATATACAGATCGATAAAACCTAATCCAAGAACACATATAGGACAAATTTGCCTGAACACTCCTAACACCAGCCTTCTGGAGATGCGCCACAATTTAAATAAAATAATAAACACATTATTAGTGTGATAATAATATCAGTGATATTATTAGAGTGATAGATTATAAACTCAGTGATAGAGTTAGATTATAAAGTCTGTGATGTTGCCTCCCAGAGCTCACTCCATTCAGGTCGCTGCTCCAACAACCTCTCACCAGAGAGCCCTTCCGGACTGGTCTAAAATAGCCATCCATATCTTCCACCCATACCCCCACCTCTGTCTCCCCTCCCAAGTTCCTATTTCTTCACAGCATTTATCATTACCTGGCATTAGGTCAAATTTTTCTTATATATCATATATTTTGGTAGTACACATTTAACAGTAGTATACTCATACAGAGTATACTCATACTATAGCTTAGTTTTGTTTTTTTAACTGTGGTCAAATACATGTAACTTAAGATTTACAGTCTTAACCATTTCGAACTGTACAGATCTATAGTGTTAGATACATGCATATTGTTGAGTATTCAATCTCCAGAACTTTCATCTTGCAAAAGCAAAACTAAAATCCTATACCCATTAAACAGCAGTTCCCTATTATCCTCTTTCCCCCAACCCTGAGAACCACCATTCTCTCTCCCTCTATGAAGCTGACTACCTAGGGAGTTCATACATGTAGAATCACACTCCCTATGTTATTCTGTGACTGGCTCATAAGGCTCACCCATATTATTTAGCCACCTTGTATTTTTTTAATGTTGCAGGGGTAAGCACTTTGCCTGTTTGGCTAACTGCTGTATTCGTAATGCCAATACCAATCCTTGGCATGCAGTTAAGTGTTCAATAAATATGCTACATAATGTTCCTAATACCACTTCCACAGCTCAAACAAAATGAACAAAATGCTCTACGTGATGGCATTTATTCACTACTGGAAAATATTCTGAAACGATTAAATATATTTGGGAGCAGTTTCTTTGATAAATTCTTAAGCATTTTCAATTGCCCAACGAAAGCAACCACTTTTAGTATTGTATTAGATCATGTTTAAAAACATAAATCTGTACAATGCATCAAGGGGAAAATACATCCACCACTTAATCAAAGAGTGATATGTTGGCATTTCACCGGTCTTTGTGCTGGATAAACATCAAGGGATCCAAACAATGACAACTGGCAGAAGACGAAAGACTCTGAACTAAGTTGCCAGAAAAAAATCTAAACGTTTCCCCCTCTTTGAGCAGTTACTGGTTTACTGATTGCCTCCGTGAGAGGGAACTGTCTTCCCTCGTTATGAAGAGACCTACATCATGAGCATAACCAAACGAACTGCTTCCATTCCTCAAAAACACTTCAGTACTAAGCTGGTTTTGTGAGATAGATGGGGAAAATTTCCAATGCAGAGCAGCAAACCAAACTCAACAGTCAAAAGTGGCTAAAGGCTGTCACCTATTATGAGCTGATCAAAAGCTTATTTTAGACTAATAAAATGCTAGTTTCCTGCCTTAAAACAACCTGAGAGATCTTCCCTCTTTTTTTGCAAAATGAGAAATATCTATGTCCCCTTTTCAGAGAACTTTAGTAAGTTCTGGAAAAGTCCAAATTCCTACCCTTGGAATTCAAGGTGCTCTACAACCATGCTCCAACCTACCTTCCCAGACTTGTCACGTATCATTCATGCTTTCTACATTTAAGTGAAACTACTCCCTGTTCTCAGAAACTACCTATACGTGTTCTTCTCTCCATGCCTAATTCCAACAGGTAAATTCTTCCTCCCCATATCAACCTCACCTCCCTTCCCTCTATTTCCCATCCATCTACATTTTGGAACTTAACCAATGTCTCAAGTTCCACTGCCCCCATCATCAGTCTACAATCAGGTAACATGCATTTAGCCAGCTCCCACCACAAACCAACACGGTTAGCACTGGGATAGCATGGCGACAGAAAAGTCACATGCCATTCCTTTCCCTCCTCAGCTAGATATGGTATCTCCTTCTGAGGGGCTCCCGCAAAGCACTTTCTACTTTGATTTAGATTTATTTACACATGTGCCTCCTCTCAAAGCACGAGCTCTCAGGGAACAGCTGTAAGATTTGTCTTGGAAAATCTAATACAGTGTTTTATACATACTCACCTGGCAACATGGTGAGCAGGAAGTATGTGGAGTCTGGGAAGGCAAACCTTACTGGGAGTCACCTTTAATCAAACCCACCAGGGCCACGGTACTCATACCCACAAAATATGAATACTGGAATTTACCTCTCTCAGAGGAAGCAAGCATCAAATGAAATAACATATGGGAACATACTTTTTAAATTATCAAATAATTTTTGTAATTATTCAGCTGATGCTGATAGAAACTGAGTCCCCTGTAACTCTTCAGAGAAAGCACCATCATATAAACCAAATATGTTATTTTAGCAGTCATGATTGCTTTTCAGTGGCTCTACAAATAAGCTATGTCACGGGATAGTATTATTTTATTTCAAACATTGTAGTTGTGACAACATGAATTCCTGTGTTCTTCTTATTAGGGGAACTTATGACTCTATAAACAACTTTAAAAATACCAGAAGGTCGTCTTCATTATATCCCTATGAATGGAAAGAATCTATTAAAACAACAATGGTTAACCTGTGGCCCACCCAACTAGGAATATGTTTCCATTTTTTAAAAAGGCAAAGGTGGGGAGAGCCAAGAGGCAAATCTCAGAATGTCACAAAAAAGTTATAATCGTTAGAAATCTGCTTTAGAGGAAATGTCACTTTATGTAAATACTTTGTTGTATCATACCAATATCATGTTCATAAAAATGAGTTTATTCTAGAATCTTAGAGTACTTGCCTTGGATATCATCCTCATTCGGGCCTCATAGTAAGTGAAAGTTACACTTAAGGTTTCTCGAACTGAATAATCAAGGACAGAGACTATATACTTCATAGTCATGAAAAATACACCTGTCTCTCACATGTGAACAGCCCAGACTCACCGTCACCAGAGACCAGAAAGAACAGCACAGAAGCAGCACAAAACAGCAAGAAACCAGCACCACCCCTGAGTCTGCTAAAGAACCATCCTCTGTATATCTTTTTTTTTTTTTATTTTTTTATTGTTTGTTTATTTTTGAGACAGATGGAGAGACAGCATGAGCAGGGGAGGGGCAGAGAGAGAGAGAGAGAGAGACAGAGTCTGAAGCAGGCTCTAGGCTCTGAGCTGTCAGCGTAGAGCCTGACGCAAGGCTCGAACTCAGGAACTGTGCGATCATGACCTGAGCTGAAGTCGGACGCTTAACCAACTGAGCCACCCAGGCGCCCCATCTGTATATCTGTTATGACCTCTTTTGTGTGGTCAGTGACCTGAGCCCAAGAGGATCCAAAGCCAGAATATGTCCAATGGCCATGATGAAGCCAGGACTCCAATCCAGGGCTACTTGGTCTCTCAGGTGCCTGTTCTCTATTAAACTATCCATCCTTCCCATGAAAGCTAACTCCATGAGGTTCTTCACCTCATCCCTCCTACATACTGTGGTCAGACCCCAAACAATCAAGTAAAGAGATGACTGAAAGAGATCTAAGTTCTAGTCCTAGCTAACACATCTGCTGTGTAACTAAGTCAAGCTCACTGACACGGCTGCCTAAGTTTCCCTATCAAAAAAAATGTTAATAATAGTATGGGTTCCACTCCCTTAAAAAAAAACAAAAAACAAAAACCTATAAATCACCATGGAAATGCTCAAAATTATTTCTACTGTTCTGATTATCAAAATGGACTATTTAATTAAGGTCCCTTGACCATGAAGTCCATATGGTTTTCCCAGTAGTGTTTTGACTTCTTGGATCAGGGGTCAGCAAACTATGCCACTGAAGTCAAGTTTGGCACACCCAAGGTTTTTGTAACGTGGCCACACCCATTCTCATACATATTGCCTATGCTGCTTTCATGGCCACAGCAGAGATGAGTGGTTGCCCACCATACAGTTTGTGTTGCAAGGTCTCAAGTATTTACTATATCTGGCCCTTTACGGATAAAGTCTGCGAGTCCCCACACCTTACATACCAGAGGCCAAAGAGAGCAGCTAACAAGTTATAGTGAATTTTGAATTTTCCCCAAGCTGTTCTATTTTCCAAATACAGGTCTTATTTGCCAAAGATTTAACATATCATAAGCAAATATAAACAGAGATAAAACTGGTCAGAAAGCTACTTTTTTAAGTAACAAAGCTATATTAAACCAGTTAAGTCCACAAAGATACCTATGTCAAAAAAAAAAAAAAAGAACTTCTAAAATTTCCTGTATTTCTGAAGAATCATAATCTGTAAGTTCTACAAAATTACTATTCTTCAATTTAAAAAATGTAAAACTGGTCCCTGAGATTATCCAATCTTTGAACAAAAATAAAGAGAAGAGGAAAATAGCTCAGGACAGAAATTAAATATCTCCCAAGATTTTCAATGTGAAACTCTATTACCAAGCCTCCTCCTCTCTCTCTCTCTCTCCGTTTCTCTCTCTCTCTCTGTCTCGTGAACTATTCTGCCAATCCATTCGTGGCTGAGTTGAGTTCTGGTTCCGAAATTTTTTGTGTAAATAAGTTTGCTCCGTTTTATATTTTCAATAGGCTACGTGTATCCTGTTCCTAAACAGCTGCTTAAATGCCAGACAGGAAAGTGTGCGGCATGTTTTAACAAGCAGACTTCCTCTGTTTCTCAAAGCCTTCAAATATTTAGTTTCAAAATGAATACACTTGTAAGCCAAGAAATTACCACCCATCCGATTACTTTGTCATTCTTACTGTAAAGATTTATGAAAAATGCGAGGAGGAGGAGGAGCAGTGATTGTTGCTGAGGATGGAGTGGGAAAGCAACGAGAGCAAGGCAGGCAATCAAGAAAAGTAAAAGTGGGAAAAAGCCATTAAGCGCGTAATAACCTACTGGGAACTGCCTTTTCTCTTCCCCTCATTGTCTATAACCCTCCGGAAAATAATATTACTTGTTGCTCATAAAAAGACCTAAGAGTATAAAGACAGACTGAATTTCAGAGGTCACTAAACGTAAGTCATTTATTTTCTGGATGAGACAAAACTGAGGTCCAGAAACATTAACTGTCACACCCTGTGGATTAGGTAGTTAGTGGCAGGACCCTGACCCGAATCTAGTTTCCCCATCATCAGTTCAACACATTTCCCATTAGACTGGCGCTCTGCCCTGCTAAGCGTAACGTGCCACTTGGCATCTACCAGCTAAATTCTTTTTTAAAATACGCCCAAACGCCCCTATCATAGCCAGGAAACTCACAATACCCTTTTAAATAGTATCTATGGGCACACGTTTTTTCCATGTACAGACTCTCAAGAATACTGCTTTGACCTCCTAAGGGTTAGGAGCCACAATAAAGCAGAGAATAATCAAAAGAGCTAATAAGGACTTCAGGCTGCCCCCTTGTATTTTGTCTTGATGATAATCAGTTTGAAAGAGACACCCACTCTCCTACCCCCCAGACACACACACTCAAGACTAAACAGCAATATTCCATAAAAAGACCAGATCTAGCCAGTGTTATTATCTGTCTGACATTTGGGTTATTCTTGTGAGTAACTCATAAAGTAATGTGGGTGTCTGTGATTATTTGAGTACATATGGCAAACCATAATTGGTAAAAAAATAATAAAAGACATTTTTCCGTGACAAAAATACTGTATTGCGTGACAACATGGCAGCGTGACAGCATTCAGTGGACCGCAATACTTTCGCCCTTTACAAAAAAGTAAAAGTAACAAAAAAATTTTTTAAGTAAAAAGCTTTCTTTTCAGGGAACACTATAGTTCATATTTAAATTAGTTAAGAAAGATTACAAGGTTTTGAGTGCTGACAGCAAGCCACTAGCGTTTCTTCCCCTAACTCCATGTCATATATCAATTCGTAATTCAGCCTTTTGATACAGACCAGAAATGAGGTGAAGGATGCCAGTCTGTATCCCTTTCTACAACCAAAATGCAGTTTTTGACAATCTTAGAATTTCTTTTTAGAACAGGACTATTCACAAGGTAAAAATTTAAACTTAAGCACAACACTATCCAAATTTTGTAACAGGAGTCAGATCTAGTGCAAATTCTTATTACTGAGCAGATTAAATGAGAAGCTGGTCACTGCGAGCTGTGCACTAGGGTCTCAATGTAAAAGCTATTCTCTTCTGTCCTACTGATACCTCCCATCGCCACAGGCTGCGTCCGTGATAAGCACTCAGGAGCAACATTGCAGTTGCCATCTCTCTGAGAAGCCGAAAAAGCAGGGTAAAAGTTATTCTGAAAGGGATTTAAAAGATCTCATGAAAGAAGCATATTCGTGCTCATAGACAGAAACCCATTCAAGCAGAGAGCAGTGTGAGTGGAGGAGGATGTCTACATGCTACGATCTCAGAAAACTCTATTCGGGAAGGACAGTGAGGGACCGTGGAGGAACTCACCCACTCGGAAGTTCGTGGCTGTCAGGGTGTCGGCAGCGTGACCATTCTCACTAATGAGAGTGGTGGTGTTCCCCTTCTCACAGCTGTTCTGACAGCTGCCCTTGGTGCAGGTCACTTTACAGATGCTCGGAGTAAAGACCACCTTGATGCGGCCAGTGTGGTTACTCACTAGGAGCGGAGGCAAGGAGAAAAAGAACAACAAACACATCAGCTTAGTATCCATGAACGTGCCTTGGAAGGTTTAAAAAAAAAAAAGAGAGAGAGAGAGAGAGAAAAGCAAGGAAAGGAGAGGGGGAACGAGAGAGCCCACAACCCGACAGGTTTAAGGAAAGAGGGAAGTCTTCAGTGCTCGCTGCTCTGTATCCAGTGGTGTCTCTGAAACAGGAGTAGGAAGCTTAGCAAACAGAACTCTGGGATGCACTCCAAAACCACATTTGAAGTCGAGTCACTGGAGTGGGATTACTAACCACAATGCTGCACTTTATTCACGGGCAGACAAAGAGCAATACGGAGGGCACGACATGAAAGAGCCAACCCTGACAGGCAGATGTAATGCAAAGAGGTTGGCCATGCACCTCGTGGTGAATAAACTCTTGTGTCCTCAACTTGCATACTTTCCCTGTTTCTCCACTTATTAAGTCACTATTTGCAGTCCGACCCCTGGAAATGTTTTAGGCATGCGGCATGTCTGAAAACATCTGTCTCAAATCTCCTGGCACTCTCAGCTGAAGTGATCAAATCCTGTGACGCAGCTGTGGGAGCCCGTTTCTTTTTCACAACTCTGGGGCATTATTTCTCCATGTTAATTTATGCAACCTGTATTTGTGTCTTACTGTCAACAGGGACCATCTAAGAAAAAGGGAGGCCGGGTCACGAGGCTAAAGGGTTGCCTCCGTTAAAATACCCTCCCGGAGCCCCCACTGCTGCTACTCACAGGCTGCTACAGCAGGTATTTCCTGCACTCACGTGGCCCTCTCCTTAGAAGCAAATGCTATAACCTGAGTGCACAGCAGAGGCAGCAAAGTATTACAAAATGGGCACTGATCTCAAAGTCAGATTCTGGGTTATAATCCTGGCTCCACCATGATGTGACTTTGGACATGTCATTTCACCTTGTCTGCAAAACATGAGAGACTCGCAGCTCATGTATTCTAGCTAGTTCTAACTTTCAATGTCTGTATCCGGGATCAGCAAACTGTGGCCCAGGGATCAAATCAGGCCTATGGCCTGTTTTTGTAAATAACGTTTTATTAGAACACAGCCACACTTATTCATTTACATATTATCTATGGCTGCTCTTGTGCTATGATAGCTGAGCGACAAAGAGCACGTATGACCTCACCCAGAACTGCCATTCATGGCCAAGTCCCAAACTAGACTCTAGGGCAAAGTGCAACACAGAAACTCTAGTCTGACTTCTATATCTGTGGTATGCCCCCATCTAGGTCCCCGCCTCTTTTCAGAAGCCTAGGCAGGAAGCAAAGATGGTAGCTACAGCTGGAGACAGATGGTTCACCTCTGAGACTAAGGATGACAGGCAGCAGTGTCCTGCGTAGTGCCACTGTGTTATTTCAGTGTCCAAACAAGGGGTTAGCTCTGGGCCAACCTTTCTGCTGCCATCCCCTGCCTACCAGAAGCAATTCTGCCCCCTACACTGCCTTGGTTTGACCAGGATTATATTTTTAGGAAATCATCCAAGAGATCTCCGTAGGCCCTCAACAAAATAAATCACGATCAAACCTGAGCTTAGAAATAAAGAACCTTAACCGAAAAAAAAGAAGGGAGGATTTCAAAGCTGGACCCCAGAGGTCCTCTGACACAACCTCTATTTAAATACCTCTAGTGACAGGGAGTTCAGTATCTACTAAGAAAGCACATGATGGTTTATAAGCTGTTCCATGCAAGTGCTCTTCCTTCTTGACCTCATGTGTGCCAGTCGTACCCATTAACCCCAACCCAGCTCCCACAGTCTCACAATCTAATAATGCCTTTTCCACAAGATAGCCCTTTACCTACTCAAATATACCTGCCCAGTAAGTAACGAAAGCTCAAGTTAGAAGGAACTTGAAGAGATCAGCTTATGTTCGCCCCTTCACTTAACATAAGAAAATGATTCTTCCACAAGAGAAATAGCCTCAGATCTTTTCAAATGTTTTTTCAAGACCATTTCCCATTCTCATTCAGTGTTTCCAACACAAGAGATCAGGACACATAGTGTGAAGTGGGGCCATATCCTAGGGGCCGTCCAAATCTTCCAGCACCTTGCAAAACAGCACCCAGAAACTTTTTCTATAATAGGCAAAATAACAAATATTTGAAGGCTATCAGCCCAAAGGACTCTGTTGGCAACTACTCGACTCTGTTGTGGTAGCCAGAAAGCAGACTGTCAAAAACAATATATATGTAAATGAATGGTTGTGGCTATGTTCCAATAAAACTTTATTTAAAGAAGCAGTTTGCCAAACACTGCTTTGAATGCTTATACAACATTTAAAATTTTTGAGTATAACTCAGAAATTTAAAAAACTACAATAGAATGTTGATTCCACAATCAGACAAAATTCATATAACTCGATTTTTTTTACAGTAGCGTGCACAGTCGTGCGCGCGCGCGCACACACACACATACCAGCTCACACTCTAAGTTGTCAGACCATGCTTACAAACATCTTGAGAATACTCTGTGTATCTAAGTGTGTGAAGCCCATTTAAAAAGAGGGAGAGACAACATCGTCCCACTTCAAAAGAATATAAACTTGTATTTTTTCTGGCTCTTGGTACAATAATGAAATTAGAAGTGGTGTGCCAACTATTTTGTCTTCTCTGGCATTAGCTCGTGGCACGAGCAGCTGCCATGCAGATGCTCATACCGTCACCTAAATTCTGCTCACTGAGGCGAAGAGAGACATCCAAAGAAAGCAAGCACTTAATCATTATTCCCGTTTCACCTCTCAGCTACAGTAGTCACTTCATAGGCACTTGAGAGTCTCCAGGCCTATTGTTTTTAAAAATTTATTCTATTTCTTTGCCAAAAAAATTGGCCTGGAATCATTTGGATTTTCAAAAGGCAGAGACAGTTTCATATGACTTAATTCTGATTTTTACAGTGTTCACATCTTCTTGGAAGAAGACACATTTTATTTCATATTTCACTAACATTTCTGCTAACATTCATTATTTCACTAACATTCTGCTATAAAGCAGTCTAATTCTAAA
Organism: Paguma larvata; assembly: GCA_030068075.1. Taxonomy (NCBI): domain Eukaryota; kingdom Metazoa; phylum Chordata; class Mammalia; order Carnivora; family Viverridae; genus Paguma; species Paguma larvata. The sequence goes on along the minus strand of CM057836.1, from coordinate 25,980,778 downwards.
GCAGACACATCATCTCAGCGTGTCCTCTTCATGAAGCATTGATTTCTTCTTCATAAGTACCTTTAGTTTTCCACATCAGTCTCAAAATCAGTACTGAAAAACTCACAACTGCTTTTGACGCTAGACCGTCATGTGGAAAAGCTCTAATAAGATCTCGGTAAATATTTCAGGGTTAGAAAATACACTCTCCGATCCCCTGTGTAAAATAATTTCTAGGTATTCTAAGGTATGATGTAAAGTTTAACTTTCAAAGTACCCAAAAGTAAGGTAAATTGCTTTGAGTTTCAAATGCCTCACATGTGACAAACTGAAGACAATACCACTCAGCTGTCGAGAGTTGAGTGGGAATTCAGTGACAGTGGCAGCGAACTTTCCTCCACAGACCACTTGGTCTGTAAGAGGATCTTCCTCAAATGCTCTGAGTCGACTAAAACTCAAAAACCCCTCATGCCTGCATTATTCTAGGAGGCCCCTAATAAAGGTCAAATATATCCCAAGGAAAGACTGTTGAACCCCACAGAGATTGGGGATTCATAGGATGCTGGAGGCCATTCCAGTCTAAGGCCCTGCATCCACCGTGAGGATAAGGAGACCCTTGGTGAAAACAGTGGTCAAAGACCGTCCCTGGAGAACCTAATAGCTGATGAACAATCACACATCTGAGGAGGAAAAGTCAGGTCAATCAGCAGTGAACAGGGACAACTGCTGGCCCAGATTTCATGCTTGGTCTCTCTGATGACAAAAATGTAACTTTTAGATCCCCTGTAGATAAACCATCCCCACATATCTGAAGCAAGTGCTTTCAAATCTCACATTTTAGAGGCTTTGGCTAGAAACATAGATTGCCTGGAGCCCTGTGGCACCTCTAATGGGCCTCCTAGTCAGTGAGTCAGTCAAGACACTCAAGAGTCAACATCCTGTGTGCAGCTTCTGCCAGACCCTGTGCAAACTGAAACCTCCACGAAGAGGCACTGGCACATGGTTTAAAACAAACCACAGATATTCAGAGTGGATGGTGAATGGGATGGAAGGGAAGCCGATATCCTCCCAATAGGAAAAGCTTTCATTTCTGCTTCCCCATCATTAATGACAGAGAAAAACTCAAAAATGCGAAAATTGTTCTTGACAAACAGACTTCAGTCTAGAAAAGAGCACAGTAGCCATTCTCCAGTCATTAGACTAGGACGGGACTGAAAGCTGAGGCAGCCAAAGAAATAAATATAACAAGTTCGAGACTCCTATCAGATGTCAAGAACAAATACGGTGCCCTCCGAATGCATCCAGAATACTGTGATGCCTTCACCCAACTTCAACAATGGGGCCCAACTAGCAGAGGCAGTATCCCTGGGAAGGAGAAACATCTCCTGGGTGGTCAAGCCATCACCCTGCCCACTGACTAAGGCTGTCAAAACAGACTTCGGAACCGATTCAATACACAGGTCGTGTGTGAGAGACGGAGCAAAGGGCCCATTCTCCTGCTGCAGTCCACTGCTTGCCTGAAGGCCAAGAATCCTTTGAAGGACAAATCATAAAAGTATTAAATAATGCTTAGAATAATAGGACTTCATTGTTCTGCCCTCCAGGTTTGCTTAACTCCTCGTGGACTATTAAAATAATTTCCACAGAATACTCTCTGTTCCTCGAGAAAGGTGCCATGCAAACAAACTAGTATCAACTCCATTATCACTAATCAGGTTGCTCCAGTCCCAGAACACCCTCCAAGAGGCAAAATCCAGATGAGATTTCTAGCTGTGATGTGAGTACCTCCTCAGGTAAGATTCGAGGAATATTCCAGCACTACCTCTTGAATTTTTTTCCAGGTAGCTGTTAACTAAATGAAGAAGTAGAACAAGAAATAGTTGCGACACAGGTGATACACATTAAAGGAAAGACCATGTGAGTTTCCTCTCCCTTTCAATCCTCCATTAATATCCACTAAAGGAAACTATGCCACTTACTTATCTCTCTCACACGTATATACAAGATTTCCTTTCCTTTTTATACATTTAAAGAGATAGACTCTTCTTTGCTTTTCTATAGGTCTATGAAATCATTTCATGTAAGAATAAGTTTCTGGATATATTCTGAGTTCCTTACAGAATTGCCTACGTGCATCAAAAAGCAGGTATCAAATGGACACCATGTTTGAAAATGTGCTTAAGTTACCAAAAATATCCATTTGGGCAGAAATGTAGCAGCAACCTAGCACACGCTGTTTGGTATGACCTCACTCTCTGATACACTGAGAAAATAAAAGCTCTTAAGACCCAGGCTGACCAACTTACCTAGATCTGTAGCTGTCCTGCCTTCCTCCTGATGAAGGATGGCCCCACCCCTGCCTGCGGCTCAAGTAACGGACCTCTTCTTCTCTTATGGACTCAAAGACTTACTCTTTTCATCCTCATTCCCACACAAACACGCTGCGCCCTTGCCCCAATCTCAAGAAGATTGCTCTTCTTATTGTCTCCATTTCTTTCTCCTGCGGGTGATGTTCTATGTCTCCGCTCTCCTTACAGCAAAACTTCTCAAAAGAGCTACTCTCCTGGCTGTATCCACTGCGTACCCAACCATTCTCTTGGACCTGCTGCAGTCAAGCTGTTGCTGTCCATACTTGACCAAAATTGCCCTTGCGAAGGTCACCAGGATCTCCACGTTGCCAAATTCAATGGCAAATTCTCTGGGTCTTTCTTCCTCAAATGTTCAGCCCCTATGACACACAAAGACAGTCTGCTTCATGATACATCTTCTCCAAAGGGCTTCTAGATTACTCTAAACTTCCATTGTTCTCTCCTACCTTTCTGGCCACTGCTCCTCATGACCCTATCCAAGAGAGTGACCCAAAGCTCAGTCTCTGTAGCCTTCTCTTTTCTATACTGACTTCCCAGATGATACCATCTTGTCCCAATGCATGTATTTAAAGACTACCTACAAACCTGCGTATAGAAAATGCTGAACTGTAGTCTGGACCAACTCGACGTTGTGTGTGTGTGTACCCAAGAAACCAATCATCCATGTTTATGGGCCTTTCTTAGGTAAATAGCTAATGTCTAACAGACACCTCAAGCAAAGTGTATTCAAAAGTAAGCTTTGATTCCTTCCTGTACTCACATCCAAACCTGTTTCTCTTCAAGTCTTCCCCCATCTCAGAAAATGGCAAGTATATTCTTGACTGGGAGGGGAGGGGGTGTCCATCTGAGACTCAATACAAGAGCAAATCCTGTGAGCTCTATTTCCAGAAGGTAACAATTTCTCACCACTTCCATGACTAATACTCTGGTACAATCCACCATCATCTTGTGTCTGGATTATTTCAACAGTCTCCTAAACCAGACTCCTCCTTCCACCTTTGCCCTCTTACAGTTTATTCTCCCCACAACACTCAGGGTATCTTTTTTTTTTAATGTTTATTTATTTTTGAGAGAGAGAGAGACAGAGACAGAGAGAACGTGAGTGGAGGAAGGGCACAAGTCGGGGGGGTAGCGGAGGAGAATCCAGAGCAGGCTCTGCACTGACAGTAGTGAGCCCGATACAGGGCTCAAATCCATGAACCATGAGATCATGACTGAAGCCAAAGTCAGACACTCAACCAACTGAGCCACTGAGGCTCCCTTCAGGGTATCATTGTTTAATTTATGTTTATCAATTCATAGCACTCCCCTTCCAGTGGCTTCCCATCACAATCAGAATGCAAGTCAAAGGCTTCATAACGGCCTACTGGGGCCTTCACTGCAGCAACCTCCTGACCTCATCTCCCATAAGCCTCCACAACCCATTCACTCTGGCTTCCTGGCTTCTGACTCAAGCCTTTGCATTTGCTGTTCCCTCTGCCTACAATACTCTTCATCTGATACATGCAGCTTCCTCCCTCACTTCCTTCAAGAATTCTCCGGAAGGTCAGATTATCATAGAGGCCTTTCCTGACTACCCGACATAAAACTGAAACACCCCACACACTACCTATCCCCCATGCCTTGCCCTACATTTCTTATTCATTATAAATACATTTATATATTTAGTGTTCGATTATCATCATGGGAACACAAACTCCATCAGGACAGGAATGTGTCCAGTCATTACTATATATCCAACATGTGTCTCACAGTAAGTGCTCAAGAAAAACAAACTTCACTGAAAGAAGCCAAATAAATAATCTTTATCAATGGGCTAATTGCCAGTAGTGTTAAAATAGTAAAGAACAGTTCTATTAAGCCTTAGCCTCAAAACATACTTAATGGATGCTGCATTTGTCAAAGTCAAATTAAATGTTTTAGCCAAAAAACAAGGGAAAACACAGTTGTTATTCAGGAAACTCTGCAATCATTACAAAACACATTTTTCCCAAAATCATTAAAACATTACCCAAAAATGGTCGATGACATAAAAAAGTGAAAATTTTCAATTAAACATGCCAATGAAAGAATAACTGAATAAACAGGATATAGACATTTCTCAAACACTTTTTCAAAAGAAAAACAATTATTTGCTCCCAAA